>PVIA01000300.1:0-423706 GCA_004024845.1 Tonatia bakeri | reverse complement strand
TGTAAGTGTTCTTGAACTTTGTTCTGGGATATAATCCAGTTACTTAGAAACAGTTTTTCTTTCTTTGCTGCTAAAATTTCTTAGGTGTATTGGAAGAATACTCACTCTAGGGCTAATTTTTCTCTACTACTGAGAAAAGAACCATTTTAGTACTGTACCCAATGCCCTGTGAATCCTGAGGCTCGCTAATGTGGTTTCTGGGAATTATTCCCAAGTCTGTGTGAGTGCCAAGCACTGTTACCTCTAAATCCTTTTAGATGGTTCTTCTCTTGGTCCTCACATGCATGAGCTGGTCAGTACTAGGTTGGGTGCTGGAGAGGGTGTTTCCTGCAGATATTTGGCATTCTCTTTCTGAGTAGCTCTCTCTCCTCTGACACTTGGTCTTGAGAACAGGTCTGCCTTGGTCAGTTTAGGGCCTCTACTCCATCTGCACGACTTGTGCAATATGTTAAGCACCACCTGAGTTACCCCTCCCTGAACTGTGGCCTGGGAACTCTCTCAAGGCAGTAAACTGTTGCTATCACAAGGCTCACTTTGTTTGCTTTTCATATTTAAAGGGTCACCGTCCTTTATTATCTGATATACATGGTCTTATAGACCATTCTTTCATATTTATCATTTCTGTTCACTTTTTGGTTGTTTCAGATGGGAGAGAAATTTCAATACAATTATTCTATCTTGGCTGGATTGGCTGTATTTGAAATTATATTTTCACATTTCTCCTCAAATATATAATTCTTAAAATAGAATTAAGTCTTATTTTCCAACCTCTTTTTAATGTTTTTATCTTTTTCATTGTTTTTGGTTTTCTCCAAGAGAATGACTGCAACTTGCTAGAGCAAAATGAATCTTCTGCATTATGTATGAGCCAATTGTTCTGCAAGTTTTACTCTTTTCATTCCGTGCATTTACTGCCTTTCATTATTATAGAATTTTAACACTGACCTGCAAAAGTCTTTGGCAACACTTGTCCTGCCATGTTTGCCTCCATTTTATGTCTCTTTGAATCATAAGCTCTTTTATTGCAGATAGAATATTTGTGCAAGTCGTGAACTAAAAAGGGTCAAACCAATATTTACATAAGTCATAAGCTTTGGGTAAACAGAAATTATGATTTCTAATATTTTGTACTATTGGATAATGTTACTACTACCTACCTGTGATGGTGGATATTATTTGATTTTTTCTTATCTCTTGCCATCACCTGATATCTGATGTTTAGTTATATCAGTTGCATTTGTAGAAAAATTTTTTATTTGTGTCTCTCTGTGTATTTCCACTTCCTAGTTTAGGCTCTAATAAAATATCCCTTGATGGCTCTAGTAGTCTCTCTTCCCAATATCCTGTGCACGCCCACCAAGTTGTCAAACATGTACCGAGTATATTCTGTGATCTAGGAAATGTTAGGAGCTGACTTTGGATAGACTGATAGTACTAAAGCAAATCTTAATGTCTGCCCCCTCCCTGTCCAAAACCCTTAATGAATTCCTTCTTGTAAAAGAATTAAATTCAAATTTCATTGCATGACAGTCATAAAATCTTATACCACTGGAAGTTTTGTTAAATAAAAAAATTTGTTGTCCTTATACATCAAATATTCCTTTCACTTTGCCAGACTTTGATATCATGTGCCTCATTTAGCCTCCTCCTTCATGTTCTAACTCAAAAGCCTCTTTACCACAAAGCTGAATTTGATCACCTCCAAATTGAGGGTTTTATTTTCTCGTGGGCTCTTCCACTTCTTTTTACCACATATTATTTTTGTTCATATCTTATTTTCTCCATTGACTATAAAACAGTTTGAGCACAGGGTTGACACTGGGCTCATCTTCCTATTTGCTGACATGTTTTGCACTTAAACATGGGTATTTAATAAAAGGTTGGAGAATGGGTAAATAAGTTAGGGCAAGGAGTCACTTAAATCACTTGTTATAACAATTCTAAATCTACAAAAAAATCAGGAATGTTTTATCTGGCACCTACTTGTGATTATGGGAAGAAATACAACTCATGGCTCATTGGGCTGGGGAGGGGCAAGTAGGGACTGTGAGATTTTTTGATGGTTTCCTTTTGGATCAATGCATATGACTATATTAGCAATTCAACATTAAGCATCAATTGGCAAAACATCAAGGGAATTAATGTAGCAGTATTGTAGTCCAGTTTGTTCTTCATAACCTTATCCTTTGAGAACTACCATTTTAGAGGATGAACTAAGACCTAGATGGCTTGATAACAAATAAAGACATATGATTGGCACATGCAAAGTACATTTAACTTTCTCTTGAATAAATATTATTAATAGGTGTCTTTAAGGTCGTGGGAGTGGGAAATTGTGAAAATATTTTAGAAACTTAAAACTTCATTTAATACAAAACTCCTAGCTCTGCCAATTTCTAGCTAGATGACCTTGAACCTTAACCAAAGCCTCAATTTTCTCATCTATAAAATAGGAATAATTATACTCCATATTGTTGTAGAAATAACTTAGTTATTTTCAATTAAATGTTTTAGTCTAGTACTTTTTGTTATGTTAGTAAGCATTTATGTAATTTCTAACTATTATTATTACTATGTGCCACAACTTATAAAAATATTAAATTTGCTTTTTTTCTCTCTTGCTTGATTTTAGGCTACGTGAAACACTTTATTTGCATGTTGCAAGTGCTCAAACTATATTTTTTCTCCAAATAAGTGAGTCTAGGCCTTTTCTCATGCCTTGTCATAGGAGGGGCTTAGACTGGAAAACATCCCATAACAGTGAGTGATTTTAAACACTGAAATGGGAGACTGAGGAGGAATGTTTTCGTAGGTGTTCAGGGTTAGGATAACTTATTTGTGTCATCTTAGGCAGAATCTTGCTAGAGGCAGTAGAGAAAACTAGTAGGCAAATGAAGTCCCATCTATTTTATAATTTTAAAATTACAAATATAAATTATTGAACAATATAGAAAATTCTGTCTCCTACCACATTTCTTGTACCTAAGTCATCTGCTTGGAAGAATATTGATTAAATACCTTTAAGGTGACACTTGCTAGACTTCTATAACCTAACATTCCAAATAGTAGGCTCCTATTTCCCTTCAATATTGAAATATAAGACAAGAGCTGGCAACAAAATATGTAAAACACACAAAGGAAGTCACTTAAAGTGCTGCGAGTCTCCTTCATTTCCAAATGTACTCTTCTTATGGTTGTTTCAATGCCTGAAACTCCATAGTTACAAATCTAATCTTTTGGGATAACTAATTTGACCAGAATTGCCTATTCCGGTGGTGTCAAACTCACTTTCACTGGGGGCCACTTTAGCTTCTCAGTTGCCTTCAAAGGGCTGAAATAATTTTAGGACTGTATAAATGTAACTACTCCTTAACTGGTAAGGAGTAGAAATTACATTTGTCCTTTTGAAGGCAACTGGGAAACTGATGTGGCCCCCAGTGAAAATGAGTTTGACACCCCTGGAATAGGCAATTCTGGTCAAATGAGTTACCCTAAAAGATCAGATTTATAACTATGGAGTTTCAGGCATTGAAGCAACCATAAGAGGAGTACATTTGGAAATGGAGAGTCTCAGTACTTTTTAATTTGCTATTAGTACAAAGAAGGTAAACTTTAGTCCTAGAACTGTTAAGATCTTAGAGATACTGTCTCAGCAGTGAGAGATGAAAACAGGGCATGGAGAAAATGTTAACTTTCCATGAAATAAGGAGGAATAGAATACCCTATTTAGGTAGAGGACACAGGACTTCTTATGCAGGTAGGCCACAGTGATTCAGTGTGGCTTTGGTAGGCAGAGTTCAGGGGGAGGCAGGTAAATGTAGAGACAAGAGGACCGTGGAGGAGTTGAAGTGAAAATCTCTGGCTTCTTGCTATTGCTTAAAGCCAGGTCTCGTGACACTCATATATCAAATAAAGGTATTGAATTAGAAACAGTGCTTCTCAATCCACTTTATATTCTGACCCTCCACCTCCCCCCAGGATGAAGAAATGGAGGAGGGGTTTGGGTGTGTATGTGGGTGGGCTGAAAACCCAGACCACAGCTATGTTCAAGGTGGAGCATGCACATGGGTCCTTATTTTTGCAGATGCCTGCCTTCCATGTCTGTGCGGGGCCTTGAAGATCCCTTCTTGCTATAAACCACTTGGATTCTGTATACTGTTCTCAGCACAATATTCTGCCATGTTGCTGTGCTAAGTACATGAATTTGATTGAATTTTCTGACCAGAACCATTTTCAGTAACTTAAAACTACCACACAGGTATATATGCATGTGATACCATAAATTGAGCCAATTATAAACCAACACTGGAAAAACAAACGCCAAGAGAATTTAACACTTCTTCTTCATTACCTCTCTATTTCAAGTACCAGAGGTTTTTAGGATCTGATTTAACTACATAATTGTCTCAGCATTTCCCTTCAATTTCTCCGTGGAGATAACTCAAATTATGGCAACACTGCCAATGTCCCTAATCTCTTTTTGGTTTCAAGATCATAAACATCTCCTAACAACTTAAGAAAATTGAGATGCCCTTTTCATTTTGACCGTACAGATAGGAAAATTGTAAATAACAGATTCTTGACATGCTTAAGAAATAAAAAGTGATGAAGAGTCTAGTCATGTGATTAAAATTCTCCCAATAAAATCTCACCTTACCTACTCTTACCCCAGGGGTAAAGGGCTGTGCACGTTATAGACTTTATTTTCCTTTTGAACACACTCATATCTTGTCAAGATGTCATCAATACAAAGATTTTGACATTTTTAATGCAACAATTGGGAAGCAGGTTGAATTTTTCAATCCTCCCAGCCAATATAAGTCAGTCTGAGATACTTAATTTCTATTTGAGATCCTTCATTTCTATTATAAACAGATCCTGCAGTAGAAGATAAATTTCATGGTAACAGTTTGGACTTTTTTATGAACCACCTGCAAGTTTTCTGCAAACAACATGTTTTATGGGAGCTCAAGGCAATGTTCACCCATCAAGACCTGACAGTAAGAGGAGGATGGATGGGGCCTTATCTCAGGCACACATGTAACCTTCCTTGTCCCCTGGCCTGACCTCCCTCTGCACTCATTTATGAAAATGATTCATCTTTAAAGAGCTTCCTCGCTCTGCCTGCAGGCTGTAGATCTTTTTGCACTGGACTTGTATAGGCTGAGGTTATAAACTTTAGTGTGTGAGCCATTTGAAGGAGCTTAATTTTGAATATTGGAAGAGGGAAGGTGCACAATACATGCGTTTCCTTAAAGAAACAGTCCTGGGAGCATCTTCTACAGAAAGATACTCCAAAGGAATTCTATTGAAAAACCTTTGCTGGGATTCAACTTTTATTTATGTTGCTGAAGTGTCACTACCATTAGCACATTTAAGTAGAGGATTGATTGAGTTTGGAAAATAATGCTAGCATGGTGGTGACATGCACATGCCACCCTCTATATGCAGAAGGAGACTGCATATAGACGTGGTGTTCCACATTTGCAGAGGGCACTGCAAAAGTGTTTGTGTCAGGACTAGTGGGAATTGCTAGGTTTCTTTAGAATATTCCTTTGAACTGAAAAGCCTTAGAAAGTTAGGGTAGGAACTATAACGGAAAGGAATAAAGATCTAAATAAATGTAAAAATAGGAAAAGAAGGAAGACAATATGAGTTGGTTTACCCATTCAAGTTGAATCCATGAGTTGTAAGAGCAAGGATTATTTCCACAGTTCTCAGGAATTGAGTTGCCCATTGGAATATGGCAGGGCACCCTGGGAGATAGTATGTGAGGGAGCTTGAAGTTTGGAGAGACAGAAGCTAGAAAATGTTGATATAATGGCTTTAAAATTTATATTTTTGTGAGGCAAATTTTAAGTAGAAATGAGATATCCTCAACCAGAGGTAGGCAAACATTTTCAGTAAAGGGCCAGATAGTAAGTATTTTTGCAGGCCATGTGATCTCTGACACTACTACTCAACTCTACCATGGTAGTCTGAACGCAGACATAAACAAAGTGTAAATGAATGGCCATGACTGCTTTCCAATAAATCTTTATTTATAATGGTATGAGGCCACCTGGGTTTGACCTGCTGGCTACAGTTTACCAATCTCTGTCCGAAACTACTCTCTTTTATTATCGAGCTTCAAACAGGCCTGAGACTGTTTCCAGGTTCCTACATGGAGACCAGTGACTGAAGGGAAGTAATAAGTAAGGAGCAGCATTTCGCTACACAGCAAAAATGAGTCCAACAAGATGCCAGATGCTAACTGGTATTATTTAAGATTTCCATGGCTAAGTGAGTTTGGTAAATGTGGGCAAGTCTTCTTGGGAATTTTACTTCTTCAAATGCATTGAGCATGTCTAAGGGGAGATGAAGGCAATATTTCCCAAACCTGTTTGTCCATAGAACCTTTTCGTGCTCATGCCTATTACCATCTTTGGGACCCTAGGGTTCTTTGGAACACACTTTTAGACAATAGTGCTCAGGTATATCCTCCAGGGAGGTTAGAGTCCCTAAGATTTTCTATCTGCTCAGCCACAAGACAACAACTGGATTATTGCTGTAGGAAGACAGATATCAGCCCTACACAGCTGCCTTAGATGGTTCTCTCAATCTCAGGAAGCTAGTAGATTAAAACTTTTCCTATGTCTCCTATCTTGATGGCTGTTTTTCTTAGGCTGGTTTGCCCTTCTCTGATTGGTATTTAGTAATGTGCTCCATTGGCCTAACTAATAGTTGCAAAATAGAAGTAGAAAAATTTATTTCACCTTATACTAACTCTTTCTAAACTACTTATTAGAGATACCATGAGAAGACCCAGAATGAATAGCCTTTTAGAAATCTTTGATGATGTGATGTCCTATGCTGAGAAAATATATCTTAAAAGGAATTTGCTCATCCTCATAGAGGGCAGTAATCAAACCCAATGGCATTGAAAATTCATAAAGTATGACAATCATTCTCTTGTATGACATTCTGTGTCATCTCTACTGAGAACCCTCCATGTTCACAGCACAAAGAAGCTGATATGGAAATTAGTATAATTAATAAGATGTTTTTCTTGTCTCTGAGAAGATCTAAATCATACAGGTGTTAAGGAAGTACCTTTGAGCAGTGATTTTCAAATTGGGGATCACTGGATGTCTCAACCCAGCTTCAATAAGAGTAGCTCTGATGTTATATATTTTATATACTAGAAAAATAAAAAATCACTGGAGTCAAAAGACACATCTCTTCTACCTACCATGATGCCACTTAATTCTTCTGAGCCCATTTCCTTATCTATCAAATGTGGAAAGTACCCAGGCTTCATAGATTTGCGGTGAAGATTAAATGAACTAATGGATATAAAGTACCCAGGTCAGTTCCTGGCACATAGTAGTGCCTCAGTAAAGGACAGCTAAGATAATTAAAGTCCAATATGAGAAAAGTTAGATGAAAATCACAAGGTGCTTCATATTTTATATCAAGAATAGTCAGAATCAGAAAATATTTGTTTAAAAAATTGAATGAAAGAATTAAAACAGAATAAATGAGAGAAGGGACTGGCAGCCTCTGGCTGGGGGATCACAGAGGGTTTCATAGGAGTGAGGACATTTGAACTACACTTTTCTTCCAGCTCCTGAGTATAGATGGATGGTCTGCTACAATCAGTTAACCTTAATAGAAGGATGACACATGTAGTCTGGACCACTTAGATTCCTCAAAATCTATGGGAGTCACCTTTAATGTTTATAAAACCTGGAGTCCCTACAAAATGCCAGGTGATATGATATAAACATTTTCATAGAAGAAGAAAGAAAATGATGGAGGGGTTGGGAGGAGAGACAGAGATGGAGATGGAGAGATAGAAAGACAGAGACTACGGTTCTAAAACATAAAATAACACTCAAGTGGAAACTAGAAATATCCAGGGGAACTCTGTACAAAGTATATGATTACCTAATCACTATGCCATATCCCTGAAACCAATACAAAATATTATTAAAAGTAGATTATAATGCCTGGCTGGCGTAGCGCAGTGGATTGAGCGCGGGCTGCAAACCAAAGCATCGCAGGTTCGATTCCCAGTCAGGGCACATTCCTGGGTTGCTGGCCACGGCCCCCAGCAACCACACATTGGTGTTTCTATCTCTCTCTTTCTGCTTCCCTTCCCTCTCTAAAAATAAATAAATAAAATCTTTAAAAAAAAAGATTATAATTGAAAAATAAGAAAATAAAAATAAAATAAAACCTTAACTTTATAAAACATAATCCTATTTCACTATTTAATTTTCCTTCTAAACAAGTGTATTAAATTTTCTATGAGTCTTTACTGTGTTATCAAAATAAGTGGGCTTGCAATGATATTTTAGAATTATTAAATTTCTCCTTGATGAGTTTCTCTAACACAAAAATTTTGACAAAATATTTTTGAGGTCTGAGACTGAATTTATTTCAAATCCTCAATTCCAAAGCATCTAATTGAATGGGGTGGCTCTTTTTACTATACACATCAAAAAAATTTTAAGGTAATATCATAACATCTGATGAGGTAAATGCACAGAGGCAAAAGTAGGGAATGAAGAGGGAAAGGAAGAGGTGAGGCTGAGAGGGGTCTCCTGGGTTTAAGAAAAGACAAGGAAAGCCATAGCACTCACTGTCGTCTCCTCGGCTGAGAAGTAGAGAAGGTATTCTATGATTCGCCTTCAGTATTTACTTATACAAAGTATATCTGCTCTCCCAAACTCATGCAGTGAATTTTATTAATAATTGTAGTTCATTTCCTGTGATTTCCTTTTACAGGATAATTGTTATGGCAATATCACAAAATGAAAAAATCACAACTTAAAACCTGGTTTTTGTTGGGTCCTACTCCCATCTCTTTTTTAGCTCCCTGGACCAATTACATTCTCTCCTCCCTCATACTCCCTCCTTATAACTGGAAGTTTCTAGGGATATTTCACACTTACATACAAAACCCCCATCTATGTGCCTCACCTCAGAGCTGGGGAATGTCTAACTTTCATCTAGTTTCTGCCTATTTCTGACTAGGAATAGGCAGAAACTAGATGACTAGAAACTAGATGACTAGAAGACTAGCCACATCTTGCCTGCTGGGGCCCCTGCCATTCTGGTCATGCACTGCTAGGACTGGGCTCTGACATGACAGTTGGCTACATGGTTATGACTTCTAGGCACCCTGTTCAACCAGGAAATACTGATGCTGCAGATCTGCCTGTATTCTAAAAGGGCTTCAATGGCATACTCGATGCTAAAGAATGCCACTTTCCACTTAACTTGTTACCATCCCTAGGCTGACAAAGTGTCTTATGGGGGCTAGGCTGGTAGATAAGTCCATGTACCAGATGCCATGTGGTCAGAACCACTGGATCCTCTAAAACTAAGGCTTTCTAATTGGGCCAAACTTGTTTGCATAATTCTCTCTACTCCATGGAATAACCTTTTAGCAGGAGTTTCCTCAGCTTTCATGCAGATAATTTTTTCTGTCATATCATTATTTCTGTAAGTATACCCAGGCATGTCTTTAAATTTTAGGTGTAGTTAAAGCTCAATATGATATTTTTTCACTATATATAAACATTAAGAAACTGATAATTGCAGTAATAATGGTACCATTTCCAGTTAGCTTGCTTCAAATATTGGGTAATAGAGAGAGACAAATCTTGGAGTTATTTCTAGATTCACAAATAAATACCTATTTTAGTTTAAAAGAAAATAAATAGAATCTGAACTTTAGAACTAAAAAGGATCCTAGAGATTATCTCACGAAACACTTTACTTTTACAAAGGAGGAAACTGAGGTCCAGAGAGACAACAAGTTTTGTACAACGTCCACCAGCCGTGTTATGATAAGACTGGGCCCAGAATTTAGGTACCTTAATACTTGGTCCAACAGAGTTTTTCATTACATTGTATTGCCCATCAGAATTGTGTAGGCATCCATTCTTCTAAGGATTTTATTTAACATATAGGCAGAAAAAAATGAAGGCTGTTCCAATGCTCCACTTTTTCAATTAAGCAGGTGTACCTGCAGGTTGATTTTTAGTGATCTTATAGTGGAAAGCCTCCTAAAGACTCAAGGCCAGGCTACCTCACTGGATGCTTACCTAATGACTCCTTTCTCTTCGTCTTCCTTCAGATTTATTGGCTTTTGGCCAGGTCTTCATTATTGCTTTGTACTTTAAAAAGAGAAGAGGCGGGGAAATAAAAAGAGATAAAAATCAAAACAATATGTGCAGCTCTTTGGGAGGACAAGCCTGGTGTGAAGTTTTGGGTGACCTGAAGAGTGTAGTCAGCTGTGTTTGCTGTGATTACGAGGGAGGAGATATGAAAGCTGAGATCTGAGTGCATCAGTCTTTAGCTGCAGACCTCATCAGTGCAGACTGTGGCTTTTTGTAAGAAAATGTAATCTAGAGACTTCCAATCAAGCTGGGGGCATAGGTAAACATGCATTATCTCCTACTACAAGCACAGAAAGAATTACAACTAGACCACCAAACAACTAACATCCAAACCATCAGAAAATTGACCTGTATGGAAGTCCAACAACCAAGGATTTAAAGAAGCCACATTTATCCCGACAGGGCAGAGAAGGCAGAGATGGGTGGAGTGGAACAGAGATGTGGTGTGGTGTGGAGATGAGGTGGCAACAGAATGGGCAGTTCCACATTCACGTGTGGTGGATAAAAATTGTCAGGGATACCTTGGGAGTGAGTGATCCCAGCCCCAGGCCAGAACACACAGCCCAGGGTTCTAGCACTAAGAAGATAAATCCCCAAAACTTCTGGCTGTAAAAACCAAAAGAAACTGCTGGATATTCAGGAGACTCTACTTAAAGGGATTGACTGGACTTAAAACATATGCAGATCCATCCCCTCTTGGTTCAGCACTAGGGCAACAGCTAGGTAACTGCTGGGTACACCTCCAGAAATCAGGCAGTAACACAGTCCCCTCTCTGAGCCCTCCCCTGAAACAGAACCACAAAGTGGTAAAGCAGGTTGCCCTGCCCTGGTGATAACAGAAGGTGCTGCCTTACACAATTTTCAGGTTCCTTTTCTACAATAGGCTCACTAAGACAGGGAGTCAAAGCAGCTCTGCTTAATCACAGGAAAAGACACAGGGACAGACACAGAGAGGCTACCAAATTGAGGAAACAAAGAAATATGGCCCAAATGAAAGAACAGAACAAAACCCCAGAAAAAGAACTAAACAAAATGGAGATAAGCAATCTATCAGATGCAGAGTTCAAAACACTGGTGACCAGGATGCTCGAAGAATTCACTGAGTACATAAACAAAATAAAAAAGACCCAGGAAGAAATGAAGTTGATAGTAGGTGAAATAAAGAAAATCTACAGGGAACCAAAAGTGGAGAGGATGAAGCTCAGATTGAAATCAATGATTTGGAACTTAAGGAAGAAATAAGCATTCAACCATAACAATGTGAAGGAAAAATAATGAAAAAAAAATGAGTATAGTATAAGGTGCCTCCAGGACATCTTCAAACATAACAACATTCAAATCATGAGGATGCCAGAAGAAGGGAAAGAGCAAGAAATTAAAAATTCATTGAAAAAATAATGAAAGAAAACTTCCCTAATTTGGTGAAGGAAATAGACATATAAGTATAGGAAGCATAGAGTCCCAAACAAGTTGGACCCAAAGAGGAACACACCAAGACACATAATACTTAAGATACCAAAGGTGAAAGATAAAGAGAAAATCTTAAAAGCAGCAAGAGAAAAGTAGAGAGTTACCTACAAGGAGTTCCCATAAGACTATCAGCTGTTTTCTCAAAAGAAACTTTGCAGGCTAGAAGGGACAGGCAAGCAGTATTCAAAGTGATGAAAAGCAAGAACCTATAACCTAGATTACTCTAGTCAGCAAAGCTATCATTTAGAATTGAAGGGCAGACAAAGTGCTTCCCAGATAAGAAAAAAACTAAAGGAGTTCATCACAACCAAGCCATTATTACAGGAAATGTTAAAGGGACTTATTAAGAAAAAGAAGATCAAAACTATGAATGGTAAAATGGCAACAAATTCACAACTATCAAAAACTGAATCTAAAAACAAACTAAGCAACAAGCAGAACAGAAAGAGAATCATAGGTATAGAGATCATTTGGAGGATTTTCAGCTGGGAGGGGGAGGAGGGAGAATGGGGGAAAAGGTGCAGGGAATAAGAAGCATAATCGGTAGTTACATAATAGATGGGGATGTTAAGAATAGTATGGGAAATGAAGAAGCCGAAGGACTTATATGCTTGACCTATGGACATGAACTAAGGGGGGATTACTGGAGGGAATGGGGGTACCAGAAAGAGAAGGGCAAAGGGGGAAAATTGGTACAACTGTAATGGCACAATCAATAAAATATATTTTAAAAAAGCAAGTGCAATCCTTAAAACTCTTAGCTTAATCTCACATTATTTCAGACATAATAATTTATACTATAAAGAGGTTATTTCTACAAAAATAAACTCAGAATAATTCTTTGTGTGCAGTGCACTTTCAACACACATCTGTTCTATAAGGTGAGATATTCTGTAATCAGTAGTATGTTCTGCTCTATTTATTTCTAAGGTATTTCTTTCATACCTTTGTTCTTGGCTTTGAAATATCCATCAGCCAATCTCCCATCTCATCACTGTTTTTATAGAATTTGCACAGTGCCTTCCTTCTTTCCAGTGATCTATGCTTCATTACAGATAACAGAGCCATGTAATTGCTGTGTAGGAGCGAGTTGAAAACTGACGCAGAATGATAGAAAAACCTGCCCAGACACTGGCTGTGAAAATGCTTTCACCTTCAGTCCAGTCTTGGTGTTAACAACAGCACTCTAGAACTTTCCTGGTGCATTTCATCTTCAAAGTTCTTTGCATACATTAACTAATTTATTTTAATTGCATGCTTGCCAGATAAGAGGTACACTCATGGTGGATTAGAATATTAGGGGATCTAGAGGTCCCCACAATATTAGATACACAGTACTCTTAATAATAATACCTTGAACAGAAGTCCCTTCAATGGTAACTGAGTCTACAGCATTGTGCTTTCATAGCAGATGCTGTCTTTGCTTGTTACAAATTTAAGCCACAAAAAAGTGTGTGTTTTAGCAAGACCAAAAGCTGATTACCTGTAAAATATCTATCTATTACTGAGTTGATAAATGTTGTTATACTTTTCCTTTCATTAAAAAAATTAGCTGTAATTTACATAAAGTATAATTCATTCTTTTTAGTGAGTGTCTCTGTGTGAATTTTCACAAAATGTGTGTAAGCTGAGTAACCACTATCACAATCAAAATATAAAACAAGTCCATCACCCTCACCAATTGTCCTGCCAATCTCTCCTGACTCCCAATCACAGGCAATGCTGTCACTGTAGTTGTGTTTTGGCAAGACCGTCATATAAATGGAATCATATAATATGCAGCCTTTTAACTCTGGGTCCTTTAACTTAGCATAATGCTTTTGGATTCATCTGAGTTGTTGAGTATGTTAGGAGTATATTCTTTTTTATTGCTAAATAGTATACCATTGTATGGATGTACCATTGTTAGTCTATTCTGCATCTGAGGGACATTTAGATTGTTTCTGGGTTTTGGTGAGAACAAATAAAGCCACTATAATATTCATGTTTAAGTTTTTGTGTGGATGTAAGTTTTAGTTTCTTTTGGGTAGAGTTATACTTAAAAATATTTTTTCAGATGGAAAAGTGAAGATAAATATGGCACTTGAAGCAATGTCCAGGAGAAATTATTATTGACATCTGATATTTAAATTTTTGAATAAGAATTTCTTTAGACCTTAACTAGAAGGCACCCAAACAAACAAATTTAAAAAAAGTGTGTCTTCAGATTGCTTCCAAATACTTGCTAACTTAGCCACTTTTCCAATCACTTAGCAAATATTGACTGACTACTTTCTGACTGCCATTCTTTAGGCACTGTTCTTGACAATGAAGAGACATGGATATGTCTGAACAAATAAAGATGCACATTTGCTGCCTTTATATACCAGTATTCTCTATTCCCATTACTCTTTTATGAAGTCTCTCATGCACAGAGGGAGAGAGAGAGAGAGAGAAAGGGAGAGAGAGAGGGAGAAAGAGAGAATATTTTCTCAGAGATCCCTTGTATCTTGTGGTAAGAAATAATGAATTGCATTTCTACTATCTGTTAATTCCTTGGAAGACTTCAGAAAGCTTTGTTTATAAGCAAGCACTAATCTCTCTTATTCTGCCCCTCCCCCCAAAGCTGGCTGATGGATTGTGAACCTATAGCTAACTGGTGACAGGAATGTCACTGGAGTAAGTGAGGAGGTGGCTGCCTACTAGTAGGAGGAGAGATCCTTGGGAGGGTCCTACAAAGAAATTGCATCTTTACTGTCTTGTCATAAATATGTGAGATACTACTATTAGATACTTATTGTGTTGTGTTAAGCATTATTATAATTTATTGAAATAAAATATCCCATTGTACTAGAAGAAAGGGTATATACACTAACATTATTTTATTTATGTAAACTGAGAGAAATCTGAAGTCATGAAAATACTCCCAAGGAAATAGCTATGAGGAGGGGAGAAAAGAAAAGAATGTATTGGGAGCTTAGTATGTGGGTGTATATAAGAAAACTCTGTCTATTTTACATTTTTGCCTACGACTGGTTTTCCATGGGGGAGCCAGGTGGAAAGACACAATTCTGTGTCCAGTAATCTGTCTGTTCAGTCTCCAGAGTGCTTAATTTTATAGTCAAATCAAGACATTAGCTGGGCAAGTAGGTTCATTGTCAAGTCCTCAATTCACTAAATAATTTTGTGGTTCTAGAAAAAAATTAAATAAAATATTTAATCAAAGAGTTATTCTATTTATAATAACTGGTTTGGGAAGCAGGAAAAGGTCTTAACCAAACAAACCATTAAACAGAATGTAGAGAAGACATTTGACATTATGGGGGCAGCCCCACCATGAAAGTTGGGCATTTATTTTTTAGCTAATGCACACTGAAGTTCTGTGCTTGGCATGAACATGTCCAATTGAGATACTAATTGTCTACAGTTATCTGGGCTATGATTATTTGTTTTCACATCAACATACTTGAGAACCAATTTCTTTTGTCCAAAAGGCTAGGATTCTTCTTGCTATTCAGGCCCACGGGGGCTAACATTTGGCTCCAGTGATATGGAAGCCTCGGGGTGACAAGTATGGCACTTTCTGGGAACCACCACTTACTCCTTTCCCTGATGAATCGTCATGCCCTTCTGAGAACATAACCCATCAGTGCTCTGAAATAGAGAATCAGATAACTCAGTCATGCTCAGCTGATTTGCCAGCCGATAAATGACTACCAATGCTACCTGCCCACAAGTCTTTTGAGAAGAAAACGGCCTGAGTCTGAGATAATGAGGCAACAGGACTTAAAACAGAGTCATGGTTTTCCTTGGCCCACAGAGCGATAGTGGTAATTTCTGAGTATTCATCAGCATCCTATTTGTACATTTCACCATCTCAGCAAATGCTGCTATAACAGACGGGATTAGAGAATGTTGCAGTGCCAGAGACACAGCAAATATTCAATAAGCAGTAGAAGAAAGAGCTCACAGTGGTGATGAGAGCTGTTCTTAATGGTTTAAGTAAGGCAGCATTCCACACACATGGCCTGATAACGAAAACCTATAAGATAAAATGTGGTTGTTTTCATTCACGGAATTTCATCATGAAGGTTCATCATGAAGGTTTTGTATCTCCTTGTTCTTACACTGACCTATGAGCTTTGCAAGCAGCATCAAAAAGCTAATGACAGGCAAGTGGAATGTTGGTATCTTGTGGATTTGAAGGTAGCCCATTTCTGCAGGACAGCTTGCTGGAGACACACAGCAAGGATTCTGTCAGGTGCTGTGCAAGGGAGAATTTTTTTTCCTAGAATGGTTAGAATATGGAATAAGTGGAATTTTTCGGTGGGGAGGTATATTGGGGGTGTGATAAAGTGATAGTATATAATGAGGAGAGTGGGGAGGTTATTAGGAAAAGCTTTATTTACCTCCAAGGTACTCAGTCAGTAGAGAACTATAGAGGTCAGCTTCAAGAGAGGTATTATTTTAATGTTCTTACCTGGGGCGATAATAATGTTGATAACAGTGGCAGTAATAATAATAGTAGTAGTAGTAATAAGAGTTAACATTTATTGAGAGTTTACAATGTGTTGCGGAGCTGTGGTAATTGCTTAGCATGTATTATTTAATTTAATGCCTACAACAACCACCCCTGTGAAATTACTGGTATTACAATGAGGAAGCTGAGGTTTTGGGTTGAGTAAACTGCCCAAGGCCACAGAGCTTGTTAAAAGTGGCGATTCACACTAGATTCTGAAGTAGGAGTGTGTGGGTTGGAATGACATATGAACAAGAGTGACGGACAACAATTTTTAGATTAAAATAAAAACAATGTAAATATGGCAGAAAAAGAACATCATGATTCACATTTCTTTCCAAATGTCTTTGTTTTAATTTTCTTTCAATCCTTTTGATCTAGGGTCAAGAAATTATGGCCTGTGGGCCAAGCCTGGCCTGATGCCTGTTTTCACAGGGCCTGTGAGCTAAAAATGGTTTGGATTTTTAAATGAATAGGGAAAAAAATCACAGAAAGAATATTTCATGGCTCATAAAAATAGTATAAAATTCAAATTTCAGTGTCCATAGTAAAATTTTATTGTCAAATGGCAAAGCTCTTTGGCCTGCAAAACCTAAACAGTTACTATCTGGCTCTTTGCAGAAAGAGCTTGCCAACCCTGCTTTTGATTGTTTATGGCAGAGGAGCTGAGAAGCTGGGCTTTTACTTCTCATTGCCGGGTTTGTATCCTGTGTCCTTCACTTGCTATGTCAGCTGGGAAAAGACTGCTTCACTTTTCTCTGTCTCTGTTTTCACATGTGTACAATGGGGCTAAAGGCACCCATCTCAGAGGGTTTTAGTGAGGATATGAAAGATGCTCCAAGGAAGGGTTTAGAAAAATGCCTGGTACATGGTAAGTGCACAAACAAATATTAACTATTATTGTCCTTATTATGCTAGCAGGTTTTCCCTACATTTGATATGAATCATTCTTAACACCAAGTAGCCCCAAGACTGATTAGTTCAATTAAGGAAGGCGAGTCTCTTCTCACCACATCTCATTGACCTACATTAGGAGAGCTGGAATGGTTGGTTTCCTTGGCTCTTGCCTCAGGTCAGGAGCTGGTGAGGCATAGTTAACAAATTCACACCTTGCATCTCTTCAGTTACAGCTGGCTCTAGCCTCATTGCCCTTGGCCTTAAGCTCTATGGCCAGTAGTATAGCTCTTTGGGTAGTATGGGAAAATCCTTGTGGATTTGGAGGCTAAAGCATGACTTGGTTAGTGTATTCATATGTCCAAAACACAGGAAGACTCAGAAGGCTTTTCTTGGGTCTATAAACAATACTGACAGAAATGGGCTGTTTCTGTGAGGTAAGTTTTAGGGACTCCATTACCAGCTAGGCCATATCAAATCCTTAAAGATTAAGCAGAGGATTAAAAATTCAAAGTCATCTTGAAAGTTAGCAACTGAGTTGGAAACTTAGACCTATAAACCTACTGCCTGTCATTCCTCCCTTCAGGGAGGAAAGGGACACTTGGAAGAAAGAGAGGGATGCAGCCCCAAATTCCAGTTTTGCCCATGTTAGAGTGTTGTGGCCCGAAGTGTTAAAAGCAAGGATGATTTACTCCTTAGAGCTCCAAAGATAGAACCTTTCTAGAACATTATGGATCTGAGTCTTAAGCAGGGTAAGGACCTGACATGACTATTTCAAAATAGGTCATTACCAACTAATTACAGTCACTATAACTGGACTTCTCATTATCACAAAAGAGTAGTGAGACATTTTAGTTTGTTAATCAAAATACACCATCTACATTTTTCCAATGCTTTATTCTGTCTTTTGCTGATCTTTGTTTTGTTTTATTAACTAGAATGAAATTGGGAGACTTAGATTTATAGGTCCTAGATTCCAACTCAATTACTAACCTTCAAGCTGACTTTGATTTTTTCATATTGTCAGTTAACTCTTTCTTTAATCTTTAAGGAGAGAAGCGAATGCATACTGAGGCATTGTGGTTAAATGTATGGACTCTGAATTCAAATCCAGTTTACCCAATTCATATCTTCATGATCTTGAATAAAGGAAGTCACCTTTCTGTGTCTCAGTATCCCCATCTCTAAAACAGGATTGTGGGGCTGTGTCTCTGTGAGACTGTTGAAAGGATAAGTGAGCTAATGTAGGCAGAATGTTTAGAATGGTAAGTATCATCAGGCTGTTTGTTATTGTTGTGCTATTACCGCCTGAGGAAGAGTCATTTTGTTTAGGTCTGAATATATTATTACAATGAATCCCTACAGTGGCCATCTGAGATAGATATTAGTCCAACAGATGAAATCATGGCTTTGTGAGGTTGAATAATTACTTAAAGTCACACAGATGGGGAGTGAGAGAGCTGGTATTGAAACCTAGTCTGATTAACCACAGAGCCCAGGCACTTTCTGTGAGTACTGTTACAGTTCTAAGGTTCATTGATTCTACATTCAGATTGACTCTAATAATGTAAGCTATGTTAATTACTTGAATACTTAATAAGGTAGCACACTATCACTTGAATATTTTCATGTAATGTGTTTGCCTTACGTTCTGTTTGTTAAGAAGTTAAAATGTGAAGTCAAATAGTGAATTATGTTTAAGATTAAGCTACATGACTTACAGGACTTAAGTTTTTAGGTTTTTCTTTTCCTACTTCCAGACACTCAGCAGAAAAGCTATAGACATTTTATTTCTTATCTGTCTCCTGTGAGTGCCAAGCAAGTGAAGCTTATATGAGCTTGTAAACTGAGAGTGAGTATGTGTGGCCACGTGGAACATGTGATTGAATGTTGGTGGAGGTGGGAGTGGGAAAAGAGAAAAATGTAATTAATTGCTACCAGAGGAAAAAGTTGGAGTGGGTGGAGGTTCAGAATGATTCATCTGGATCTTTGACTTGAGGGACTTAATGAGTTTCTGCAACGCCTTCTGATAAAAGTTTGGCCATGAGATGGTATTTTGTTCAGGGTGTAACCACTTCAAGCCTTGATTACTATTCAGAAGCAGTGACTGCCATTTTATAAAATGATGATTCAAAGATGTAAAAGCAAAGAAGAATGGCTCATTTTAACTGGATTGCTGATTGAGGATTCCAAAAACACGAGCTTTAGCTGATTAACCTACCAAGAATAAAATTGTGTGTGTGTGTGTGTGTGTGTGTGTGTGTGTGTGTGTGTATAACTTAAAAATACCCGGGAGCTAAACTATGTTTTTAAGGTGAGGAAAAACAACCAATAAGGTAGAAAAACAGATCAAGGTAGAGGAAACATGCTTTTGTTACAAAAGCATCCAACTCAAACAACAAAAAGAGTGATGGAAATAAATGACTTAATTTCCATTGGAAAGAATGGATTCAACAAGCACTGCAAGTTTTTTATAAGATGTTTTAAATCATCATATGTCTTGCTGTACTTGGAATCACCTATTTAGTGTACAAAACTCGGTGATAGCCCTTGCTATTAATTTTTAAGTTATTTTTTGTTATATCTAATTCCATTTTATAAATTTCCAAAAGGGGAAAGTGGGATGGTCCTACTCACGAGAGTTGTCATTTACAGTAAAACAACTGTGTTAAGACTTTCTTAAAAAGCTCTAATGGTTTGCATTTGAAAAATAGAGTCAATGAATATTAGCATATTTCAATCTTTTAAAAACTGGTGATGGCTAGTTGTTTGCTTTGTATCTTATCATTTCTTCCTGCAAATTCTGAACTTTAATCACTCTAAGGTATCTGACCTTTCCAGCCAAGTGTTCTTAAGCTTTTGGTCTCTCTGTAGCCAACACTCCTGCTTGGAATGTAATTCCCAATTTTTCCCACCCAAGGAATTTCTGTTTTTCTTCAGAAGCCAGATCCTGACTCTTCTAAAAAGTTTGTGTTTTAGAAACATTCCTTCTTGTGTCCATTTAGTGATTTCCAAAACATTTTTTTGGAGTGGTTAAGTAACAGTATGCATATATCAAAATTTATTTAAAATTTTCTCTAATAGGTAGAGAGTTACCATTTTTTCTCTTCTAAACATTTCACAGTAAATAACCTTGCACATAATCCCTCTGAGCTTTGCTAATACATTTAAAAATATTTTAAAAGTAAACTAACTAGATTAAAGAGTTTTCATACTTTCATACCCTTGGTACATATGCCAAGTTGCTTTCTATGGAGGTAGATCCATTTACATGTCTACTGGTAACACAGCAGTACTTGTTTTAACAGATCTGCCTCACTCTGGGGCTTATTCTTAAAAATAAATAAGGAATGAAAGAGAAAGAATTTGCTTATGTTGTAAACAAAAGAGATGTTTACATTTGATATATATTTCTTTGATTAGTAGTCAGCCAAAGTTATTTTTCTATGCCTAATGAGTATCTGTGTTCCTTTTTTCATGAATGATCTTTTCTGGTCATTTGTGCATTTCCTACAGGACAGTGTTTATTACTCTATGTTAGCACTCAAATAAGAAAAAAATATTTTGAGCTCTTATAATATTTCAGATACTTTTCATTGATCATATCTTCTAACAATCTCATGAAGTACACACTATCAATTATACCCACTCTAAAGATCAGCAGGTCGATGCACAGAGCACTAATAATCATGTATGCTGACATAGTAAAGGATGTAGAAGAAATATACATTCTAGTAGCTTGACCTGAGAACATTTACTATTATCAAATACCCTAGGCTGTTTCATGTAGCTCTTTTTAAAGTTAGGCATGCTGAGATAGCACTTATATTTAACTAAATTCCTTCTTTTTAGTTGTAAAGCTCTATGCATTTTGGCAGCACATGTAGTTATACAATCAGCACCTTAGTCGAGATACAGAATTCTTCTATCACCCAACACTTTCTACTCAGCCTCCTTCTCCTCACCCACTCCTTGGCAATCACCTATCTGTTGTCTATTAATATAGTTTTGCCTTTTCTATAATATAATATAATATAATATAATATAATATAATATAAAACATAAAATAAAACATAATATGAATCATACATTATACAGCTTTTTGGATCTACCTTCTTTTACTTAGCATCATGCTTTTAAAATCCCTCCATGTCGTTGCATGTATCACTAGTCCATTCCTTTTTATTGCTATGTCATATTCTATTGTATTGATATAACTTATGTTTTGCTGTGGTTTTATTTTATTATTATTTTTTTAATCCTCACCCAAGTATATACCTATTGATTTTAGAGAGAGAGAAAGGGATAGGGAGTGGAGAGAGAGAGAGAGACAGATCTATGTGACAGAGAAACATAGATGAGTTGTTTCCCTCATATGCCCTGACTGGCAATTGAACCCAAAAGCTTTTTGGTGTGTGGGATGATGCTCCATCCAACTGAGCCACTCAGCCAGGATGTGGATTTATTTTTATATATCTATCTCTCATTAAATTATGTGCTCTTGGAGAGTATAGATAGCATTCTGTTTATCTTTTGGTCTTCAGTCTTGACACAGCACTTGGCATACAGCTGGGTCGGTAGATTTCCACGGTATGGATGAAGTGGTAAAGGATCGTGGTGAATGATATGCAGTCTCCTTATGAAAACTATACAAATTCTTGGTATCTTTATATGTCAATTAATCCAGAAAAACAAAGGGTCATAATTTTGAAAAAACATTGAAGGCTAGGCTATAGGGGGATGCACATTCATACATCACTGCCAGGGTGGGCAATTATATATTGGTTGTGTAAATGTATACAAAAGAGAAATTTGAATGAAGACATTCTTGGAAGAACTATCTACAAGGCACTTAAGCTTATTATAAGCTATTCAAACACTTCCAAATTAGAAAATATGTAAGATCACCGCACTATTATAGCATGACTGAATATTATGTAGATTAAAAATATTATGACCACTGTTACATAAAAATAAATAAAAATAAGGAAGGTCAAAATGACTTATCAGTAAGATTTTACTAATTGTTAAAGTTTATACATACTTTAGCTTATAATGAAAAAAAGTAGATCTTGAAAAGTTGGTTCCCCAAATCATATTTACATTATAGGTATTTACACATACATTTTTATAACCTGCACTATTACTTAAATATTATTACTAAAGTAAAACAAAAAATCTCTTTGTGGCAATGATAATTATGATGTTAATGTAAATAGTTATGTTGGAACAAAAGACCATTTGGAACACAAAAAACACCATCTGATACTGTGGCCCTGGCAGTTACTATCTGTATCAAATCAAAGAAAACGGTATTAACTTTACAGATTTTTCAGGTCAACTTCCTTATCTACATCTTTTCTCATATAAGTGTTTACCCTGATTATCAAACATTTTGTGTAAAAGAAAATTAATTAAACATGTATTTTAATAAAAAAATAAACAAGACAATGGAGATCAGTATAGTATACTTTCTTGGGAAGATTTTATATTTGCTTGAATTTTTTTTTTAATTTAATTCTAGGTCCTTCTTCATCTAATTCCAAGATGAAGAAAACTAGGTGCAAAGATGGAGGCACAGGTAAATGCAGTTCACCTCCTCATATAACCACAGCAAAATTACAGCTAAACTATAGAACAAATATCACTCAGAACCACCAGAAAATCAAGCTGTATGGAAATCTAACAACAAAGGAATTAAAGAAACCATACCCATCCAGATAGGAAGGAAGGATGGAGGGGTGGATATACGGAGACATGGAGCTGGCTGGTCACAAACTCACATGTGGTAGATATAAAATGGAAGGAAGTATTGAGAGTGAAGGATCTGAGCCTCACACCAGACCATCCAGCACAGGGTTCCAGTGCCTGGAAGATTAAGTCTCCATAACTTCTGGCTGTAAAGACCAGTGGGAATTGGGTCAATGGAAGGAACTGTGGTTCTCAGGCCCCTCCTCTTAAAGGGCCTTGCACCGCACATGACTTTCTCAGATTCACTCCCTCTGTGCTCCAGTACTGGGACAGCACCTTGAAGGGGACCAGTGGCATATGGGGAGCAACTGAGGGTCTGGCATCAGAGCAAGAACTAGGGGAAAACGTCCTCTCAGACAGAACTGCAGGCAGTGGCCATCGTAACTTTTCTGAGCCCACCCCCACCCAGAGCCATAGTGCAGTGCCACCATATCTGAATTTGCATCAACCTGGCTCACCACGTTAAGCCCTGCTTTGACAATTATCTAAGGGTTTGCCTCATCCAACTTATGAACTCACTCACACTGGTAACAGTGGTTTTTCCATGTGAAGGGCTGGGCTAGGCACAGACTTCAGAACTTCTCAAATCCACTTAAACAAGCAACAGCTGAGCCCAGCACCCATCCCTCTCACTGAGTGGCCTAGGCCTGGCACTGGCAGCAGTGATCTGTAGATTGCTTTATAGCTTATGTCAAGGGGCCCCAGAGAGAACACAGGTGGAGGCTGACCTTGGCCTGTACCACCTGGAGAACCTGAGAGCCTGCACACCCATTGGACAGATATAGACCATATTAGAGCACCACCCATCCACCTCCACAAGCCACAGAGGGAGGTGGTTGCTGGCCAGGGGTCACAGCCAGTTCTACAAGCTGTCTGGGATGGGTAAATCCATCCCATTGACCTGTGGACAACAAGCAAGACTCATCTACAAGAGCAGGGAGTACTCAGCTCACACAGAGGGTATATCTTGAGTACCAGCTTGGGAGATAGGGGCAGCTTTGCCACTCGACCCAGTGGACACATACTACATTAGGCCATGCTACCAAGACATGGAGTCAAAGCAGCTCTACCTAATACATAGAAACAAATATAGGAAGGCTACCAAAATGAGGAGATAAGGAAATATGGCCCAAATGAAAGAACAGAACAAAATTCCAGAAAAAGAACAAAAAAATGAAGATAACTAACCTATCAAATGAAGAGTTTGAAACAGATCAAGGAACTAAGTGAATATTTCAACAGCATAAAAATGATCCAATCAGAAATAAGAGACACTAACTAAAATAAAGAACAATTTACAGAGAAACAGCAGTAGAGTCGATGAAACCAAGAATCAGATCAATGGTTTGGAACATAAGGAAGAAAATGTCCAATTAGTACAGCAAGAAGAAAAAAGAATCCAAAAAATCAAGGATAGTTTAAGGAGCCTCTGAGACAAATTCAAATGTCACAACATTCACATCATAGGGGTGCCAGAAGGAGAGGAGAAAGAGCAAGAAATTGGAAACTTATTTGAAAAAAAAATAATAAAAGAAGAATTCCCTAATTTGATGAAGGAAATAGACATACAAATCCAGGAAGCACAGAGAGTCTGAAATTAGTTGGACCCAAAGAGGACCACACCAAGACACCATAAGTCATATGGTAAGTAAAATGGCAAAGGTTAAAGATAAAGAAAGAATCTTAAAAGCAGCAATGGAAAAGCAGAGCATTACCTACAAAGGAGTTCCCATAAAACTATCAGCTGATTTCTCAAAAGAAACTTTGCACACTAGAGGGGATAGGCAAGAAGTATTCAGAGCGATGAAAAGCTACGACCTACAACCTAGATTACTCTAGCCAGCACAGCTATCACTTAGAATTGAAGGGTAGATAAAGAGCTTCCCAGACAAGAAAAAACTAAAGGAGTTCATCATCACCAAACCTTTATTATATGAAAGTTAAAGGGACTTATTTAAGAAAAACAAGATCAAAACTATGGACATTACAATGGCAATAAATACATAACTATAAACAATTAGATATAGAAAACCAAACTAAGCAAGCAAGCAAAACAGAAAAAGAATCATAGATGTGGAGATCATTGGGATTAAGAAGTACAAATTGGTAGTCACAGAATAGGCAGGGGGATGTTAATAGCAAGTTTAGGAAATGGAGTTGTCAAAGAACTTATATGTATGATTCATGTACATGAACAAAGGTGGGGGGATCACCAAAGAGAGTGAGGGGTGCTAGGTGGAGGGGTGAGAAGGGAGAAAATTGGGACAACTTTTATAGCATAATAAAAAAACTATATACACAGGAAGGGGATTAAGTTATTTATTTATTGAGAGTGCATTACATGTCAGACACCATGGACAGTGCTCAGGCAGCAAGAATAACTGGTAACTACTTGGTGAAAAACTGGTTCTGTTTTGAAGGAAGTTTCAAGCTACTGGGGTGCATAGGCAAGCAGAAGGCAATTAGAAGACAGTGGGCGAATGTTCAATCAAGCTAAGTGTAGGTCACTAACCGGTCAATTTTGGAAGAGAGTTAATAGGGAAATTTTCCAGGATACCTTGACATCTAAGTCGAGGCTTGAAGGAAGGAGAGGGGAAGAGGGGACAATCTGGATGAAGGAGGCTCTGGCTACATGTGAAGCAGTTTGGGTGCATGGTTCATCTCACATCTTAAACCTACTTTGTAGATGGAAATGGGAGCCAATGAAAGGTTGAATACCAAGGATTGATAGGGCTCACTTTGCATCTTAAAGGGATGACTGTAGTCACAGAGTAAGCCATGGACTGGAGAGAGGCAAAATGAACCTAGGGAGTTAGTTAGAAGACCATGGCAATAATCTACACAGTGGATAGGCTAACCCCAGCACTTGGACATGGAGATTTATGGAAGTGTATGAATTTATGAGATAGAAAGGAGACAGAATTAGCAGAAATCAGTAAGTCTTAAGGAAAGGTATGGTCAATATAGACTTACAGGTTTTTATTTTTTAGCATTGTGTGGATGGTCGTGAATGTTCTAGGGCAAACAACCCAAAGAGTTGCAGATTTCAGGATGGGGGTCTATGAGAGAGAAAGATCACAAGTATAGTTTTGGTTTTCTTTCTTTTTAAAAAATTTTTCATCTAAGAATATGCTTATTGATTTTAAAGAGAAAGGAGGAGAGAGAGACACATTGGTCAGCTGCTTCCTGCACATGCCCTGACTGGGGATAGAACCTGTATGGGACAATGCTCCAACTGAGACACCCTGCCAGGGACATTTTTGATTTTCTTAATTTTGAGTTTCCTGTGGATCATCCAAGTGGAAATGCCTCAAAGGAATTTAGTAATGGAGAAATGATAAAAAGCTGGATTTAGAAAAAAGGGACACAGATTTAAAGACTTTTAGAAGAATACAGGAAAGTTTCTGAAGAGAGATGGAGCTAAATTTATGGATCCAGGGATATAACTGATACTAATGTAGGGGACAAGCAACTACAGAGGACAGAGTGATATTTTCAGTGTGTTGCTTTACATTAACCCCCCAGAATCAGCTTTAATGGTGCTTAAATACAAATTTAGAAATAAGTAAGAGTGCTTGTTTGGCTTCAAGCTACTAACTAGAGCAATGAAGGATCTCATCATTAAACTTCACTTCAATCATAGCTTCTAGGTGACTTGAAACTTTCATCTGCAAATAAAAGTAAGAATAACAACCTGATATACAACACTATGTGAAACTGATCAATTATATCTCAAAATTAACATAAGTCTCGATAATTTCTGGTTCTCTTCACTATATTTGATGTGAAATCTCTAAAGGTAGTGTTTCTTTTGCATAATAAAGAACATTCATGTTTGAAAGATACTTCACTTTCTATCCTTTCAAAGATATTACATCATTCAATCCTCACAGTAATCTTGTTAAGCAGGTAGGAGAGTCATTGTTATTCTTTCAGTTTTACAGATGAGAAAACTGAAACTGCAGAGGTGAATGGACTTGTCCAAGATAAATCACTAGAAAGTGACAGATTTGGAAATTTATTTCAGGTGTCTGGGCCACAGAGAGCATTACCATTTTTATAATTATTCCCTTAAAGTCAATTGCTCTTTGTAATTCAATTAAATGATTTAATCAGTTATGGTATTCAGATTAGCTAGTATAACCAACATCAGATATATATGCAAGGCATTGTGTAAAGCAATGGGCAGACATAATGACAAATACACAATATCTTGGGAACTGATAATTTTCTTGAGGCATATAAAATAGAAATGCCTGGTCAATTAAAGAATAGTAACAATAATACAAAATGATAGCAACAATCCAAGACATCATAGATTATGTGGAATGAGTGATCAATACTGTAAGGGTTCAGAAAGTCATATGCAAAAACTTTATGGACAGGACATGATAATTTAGCTTAGGAGATGAGCAGAGAGAAAAATGAAAGCACCTCTGGCCAAGATGGAGGGCAGACAAAGGTAAAGAGAAGGGAAGGTGGAGACATGCTTGGCAGTCAGTAGACCAGGTTGGCTGGAATACATAGTTCATGCAAGGATGTCTTGTTGAAAATTGTATAAAGGTCAAGTGGCCAGATGGTGGAGAACCTTCAAATATCAATCTAAGGAAGCCAGTGAAGTTATGGTTTTTTTCCTGAATTATTTTGTAAGATTAGTTTAAAAGTTATATGATTAATTTGGTGAAAGATTTCAGAAATTCCACTGCACTGATTAAGTTGGTTAAATTGATTGATTTTGTTCATTTTCCTAATTGCAGTTTGGAAAAATCTTAAGGTTCTGGTAGAAATCAACTGCACTTAAGTAATCAGAATTTTATGCAGAATTTATGTGCTATTTTCTATTAAGTTGCTAAGTTTTCAAAAAGGAATTTACTGAGGGTCTTTGTAAACTCTTTCATCTGCTAAGGGAGGCATACCCATTATACTTTCCTTGGGACTTTTCCTGAGAATTTCCTTGAGGTCAGTTTTGTTAGACTAATTGGGGTCAAAGACTAACATATTGAAATTAGCAAACTTTTTCAGGGGGAGAAAGCAATTGTCAAAGAAGAACATGTAGTGAGAAATTTCAGCAACTCTTTGGCATATAGTTATAGAAAATTAGCACCTTTGGCAATTGTAAGTCACCTGTTATAAACAAACAAACAAATAAACAAACACTAGGATTTAAGGAAGCTAAGCCTGAGGTTTCTTAAAAAAGAAAGAGAGAGAGAGAGATAAATCTTATCAAAACTACCACTAGGAAAAAGATGACAAAATTACTCTATGTTTACTGGTAGCCCTAGTCTCTATTAATGTCTGACAAATTGTATAACCACTAGACACCTTTGGGTTATCTCTTGGAGATACCAGTGATATTACAACATTGAGGATAGCTTAGCAATGAGCAGTGACAAGAAACTAAAATCTTCTGTACTGACATGTGATTATGTAATGCTCAAGGTGTGCCAAAAACTGCTAATCCTGACGAATGAGTTCTGAGCAGTGAAAAGGAAAATGTATTATCTGCACTAGCATAGGCTCTGAGATATGCTTTGGGAGACGTGCTTCATGGGCCAATAGGAGCTCTGTGGTTGGTAGCACTTCTGTGAAGGGAGAATGCTTCTCAGATAGACAAAGGTTTCACTATCACTTGAAACTGAGTCAGGTGCCATTTGAGTCAAAGCGAACTGAGTCAGGTGAACTGAGTCAAAGAGGTATCCATATGCATAAATAGCCAATTCTTCTGATTCCACGAGAGCTAATTTCTGTTTCTGGAATACATGTGGACCCTTAAGAAGATAAACTTCATTCTACTCCAATGTGAGGTGAAATTAAAACCTGCAGAACAGCTTATCCCCTTAAGACATTACTCTGTTTTTTAAAAACATGTCTGGGTCATATAAAACAGGGTAATAAAGAGATTGTTGACTTTTGTTACATAAACAATTTTGAGACTGGCAGCAGTTATTCTCAATCAAGACATACATACATTTCTTGATATGTTGATAATATGATGGATCTTTATTGGCTCTGGGAATAACTTCTAAGCACATTTTCATTGTATATCAGTCTGAACCTTTGGTATCTGAGCTCTAGGGTTTTGGTGGTTGGAGGTGTTTATTCTCAAAAGCTGTTACTATGCTTCCAACAACATGGTAATCTTAGCTACTGCTAGACCTTCTTTAGAGGCTGACAAAAAAAATATCTCACATCTAGGGCCAGATCTGTGTGATGTCTGTTTGCAGTCTCCAGTTGAGTTCTGTTCTTAAGTGATTTACCCATAATTTGTTTGGGCAGAACTTGGTCAAAAACAGAGGCCTTCTAATTTCCACTCTTATATTTTCCCACCATTATCATATTCTCAGTTTTATTCTATATATGTCTTCTCTATGAAGTGACTCTATTGCATTATATTTTTATTTTCTTTTTAGGAAAATAGAATTTGTCCATTTCCAAATTGATTTCCCTTAATAAAACTTGGTTGTATAAAACTCCTATCAACTTTCTTAGGTTTTGTATAAAAGCTAAAAGATCTTGATTCTTGATTTTAAGTTAAAATAATAGAGTCATAAAACATTTTAAAAATTTATGGGGAAATCCTTTTGCTCATTATATTCACAATTTTCATTTCAATAATCACCTGAGATCAATGCTTTGAATAAGGAGGTAGAGGTAGATTAAAAAGGAAATGGTATTTTAACAATTCAACAGTGACTTACTATTAGTCTGTGGAGTGGATAATATTTGTGACCACCCAACACCTATTCCCCTGTATTCCTTCATAATGACCAATTATTTTCGATTTTGCCTCTCCCTCCGGTGACAAAGGAGCAGCTGACTTCATTCTCTACTCTGAGATTCACTGCTTAATCTGAGGCAATGGGTTCCAGAATTTCTCTTCTTCCTCTTATTCCAGGGGAAATAAGCAGTCCAGGGGTAAGCTCTTATTAGAATTGACTCAGAAGACTGGGAGAAGGATGGGTACTCAATATTAGAAGGACAGTCTTCTCTCTTGGTCCTACAAAATAGCTTGTCATTCCAACTTTCACTGACAGCCATCTGATGACCATAAGAGCAACCACTCTTAGGACCAAACATGATGCTGAGGACAGCCAACAGGAGAAAGAAAGTCTTTGTTTACATTCCTGCACTGCTGACCATACTGTGCCTGGAACCCTCCTAACACTCTCTGCACTTCTAGTTATGTGAAACAATAAATATCTTTGTTATTGAAGCCACTGTGTAATAGGGCTTTTTGTTACCTTCTGTTGAACACATCCTAACAGATATTCTGCTGGTGCTGGAAGATGAACAAGAAAGGTGTGTTCACTTGTAATCTGTTTTCTCCTTTGTTTTCAACTGAAGTATGTAGCTCAGGAATTATCCTAACTACATTAACAAACAGTTAGATTGGCAAAGCATTGTTCTAGAAGGCAGAAGCTTTGATGCCTCTCCTGGCCCTGTTATATTTTTTGGTTGTGTGGCATTGGTTGAACTGCTTAACATCACCAGCCTTCTTTCTTCTCTTTTAAATGGGCATAATGATATCTGCCCCACCTACCTTATAATGTTTCTGTGACAATAAAATAGGATAATATATGGGGGACTATTCTGAAGATTACTACAAAATATATTTTAAATGTCAATCACCTACTTCCAAGAGGCAGGCTGTTTAATTAAATATCTTGTCTAACTAAATCCTTATGAAAAAGTCTTGCAGGTAAGTGGTGGTATCCCCAATATTAGGTGGGGAAACTAATCGTCAGAAAGCTGGAATAATGTATACAAGATCACACAGGTGGTATAAATGGAAAGGGAATTCCAATCCAAGTCTGACTGACTCCAAACCTATGTTTCATATATTATGCATCCTATGAGATGTGATGAACTATGGTTGGGAAACACCCATAAAAATCCTAGATATAGTTAGAATGGACATTAGGAATCACTAATATGTCTTCAGCATGCCCTCTATACCAGGGACTGTGCTCCTCTTCCATCATCTCACTCTCTCCAATGGCCCTTGGAGGTAAGGTATTATTATTTATTATTTATAGATGTGACAATAATGTACACAGAAGTGAAAATGTTTTGCCCAAAGTAGCTGGAAAGTGGCAGAGGTGGGATGGAAACCTTATTTGAAGTCTGCGTGAGTCCTGATTCCTGAACCCATTACCTTCTAGGTTGAAAAAGAGGCAGGGGATGTGAGGGCCAAAGGAAGAAGTCACTACGTGGAGGTGTAAAGCATATGGGGCAAGAGTTTGAAGTCAGGCTTGCATAGGAGGCATAGCTGCAGTCAGCGCTGATTACCTGGCCAGATACTCACCCTATGTCCACCTCTCCACTGGGAGACAAAAACAGTTCTGGATAAAGTGTGGTGCTAGTGATGGCAAGGCAGGAGAGAAAAAGGCAGGCCAGTGAATTAAACAATAACCTGTGACATTTTGCCCTTGCTGATTTTTATCATCAGAAAATTGATAATCCCTTAGACTATACAATGCTAATGATTTTTGATAGAAATTGTTCTGGAATTAGAAGCTGCCTTGAGCAGTTTACTAAATGTAATTCAAAGATTTTTAATGACGTGGTGTCATGATGGTGTACATGGATGAAATTCTGTGATCACAATGTTTTACTCAATGTCAGACTTTCTGCAATCACTTTTGCATACAAGGTCATTTTTTTCAACGTTCTTTTCTCTTTCTAATTTGAGTATCTAATCTTCTGTATTGTAAGAAATAAGATAAACATGCTTGTTAGAATTGCATGGAAAACTAGGAATCAATAAGGCCTGGGGGCTGACCATGGTGAATGAGCTTCGGTAAATAAGATCTGAGGAGGGCTCCTTATGACCAGACATTTAGGTGGCTGAGTTATTTATTGGTTGCATCCATATGATGGTTTTCCTGAAGACTGGAAGTACTCATGAGGTCACCTACTCTGACCCTCAGCATGCTCATAAAATGACTGGCTGATATTTGTTGAGTATTTTTGATGGTTTAAACAATATTTTACACTGATTTTTCCTTTGCCCTTTGCCACATCCCTGTGAACCAGAAACTACTATTGTCCTTCTACAATAGATAAAAATGCAGAGGTATGACTTCTGGTCAAGATGGAGGTGTAGGGAGATACACGGTACCTCCTCACACAACCAAAACAAGGACAACAACAAATTTAAGACAAAAACAACCAGAGCTGCCAGAAAATTGAATTATGTGGAAGTCTGACAACCAAGGAGTTAAAGAAGAAATGTTCATTCAGACTGGTAGGAGGGGCAAAGACAGGCAGCTAGGCAGAGAGGTCATGGCAAGATGGTGGCTGCGGGACCTGGGTGGGCAAGGAGGAGGCTGGCGGAGTGGGTGGTCCCACTTTTACTTACAGATAAACTGGGAGGATCAACTTGGCAGCAAGACAGACCACAAGATCCACGGTTCTAGTGTGGGGAAATAAAGCCTCAAAACCTCTGACTGAAAAAACATGTGGGGGTTGAGGTGGTGGGAAAACTCTCAGCCTCACAGGAGAGTTTGTTGGAGAGACTCACAGGATCCTAGAACTTGCACAAACCCACCGACTTGGGAATCAGCACCAGAAGTGTCCAATTTGCTTGTGGGTACAGCAGCAGTGGCTGAAAGCTGGCAGAGAGCTAAGAAAGTGGCATTGTTCCCTCTCAGACCCCTTCCCCACATACAGAGCTACAATGCAGTGGCATGGGTTGCCCTGCCTTGGTGAATATCTAAGGTTACGCCCCTTACTATGTAACAGGTATGCTGAGACAAAAATAAATGGCCCAAATGAAAGAACAAATCAAAACTCCAGAAAAAATACAACTAAGTGATGAAGAGATAGCTAACCTATCAGATTCACAGTCAAAACACTGGTAATCAGGATGCTCATGGAATTGGTTGAGTATGGTCACAAAAAAAAGGGGGGAAAATGAAGGTTATGAAAAGTAAAATAAGGAAAATGTACAGGGAGCCAACAATGAAAAGAAGGAAACAGGGACTCAAATCAAAGGTTTGGACTAGAAGGAAGAATTAACAGTCAACCAGAAAAGAATGAAGAAATAAGAATTCAAAAATATGAGGAGAGGCTTAGGAATCTCCAGGACAACTTTAAACATTCCAACATCCAAATCATAGGGGTGCCAGAAGGAGAAGAGGAAGAGTAAGAAATTGAACACTTATTTGAAAACATGATGAAGGACAACTTCCCCATTCTGTCAAAGAAAATAGACTGCCAGGAAGTCCAGGAAGTTCAGAGAGTCCCAAACAAGTTAGCTCTAAGGAAGCACACACCAAGGCACATCATAATTACATTAGCCAAGATTAAATATAAGGAGAGAATCTTAAAAGCAGCAAGAGAAAAGGAGACAGTTGCCTATAAAGGAGCTCCCATAAGACTATCAGCTGATTTCTCAAAAGAAACCTTACAGAAAAGAAGGGGCTGGAAAGAAATATTCAAAATCATGAAAGTCAAGGACCTACATCCAAGATGACTCTATCCAGCAAAGCTATCATTTAGAATGGAAGAGCAGATAAAGTTCTTCCCAGATAAGGTCGAGTTAAAGGAATTCATCATCACCAAGCCCTTATTATATGAAATGTTAAAAGGACTTAGCTAAGAAAAAGAAGATAAAAAATGTGAATAGTAAAATGACAACAAACTTACAACTATCAATGACTGAACCTAAAACAAACTAATCAAACAACTAGAACAGGAACAGAATCACAGAAATGGAGATCACACAGAGGGTTATCAGCAGGGAAGTGGAGGGGAGGAATGGGGGAAAAGGTACGGGGAATAAGAAGCATAAATGGTATGTAGAAAATAGACAGGGAGAGGTTAAGAATAATATAGGAAATGTAGAAGCCAAAGAATTCATATGTATGGCCCATGGTCATGACCTAAGGTGGCAAATGCAGGTGGGAGGGATGTGCAGGGCAGAGGGGAATAAAGGGGGGAAATGAGACAACTGTAATAACATAATCATAAAATATATTTTTAAAAAAAGCAGAGGTGTGAGCTGTTGAGTAACTTGCCCAAAACTATGCTGTTAAGTGATTGAGAAAGATTGAAATCAATACAACTTGGCCAAGAGGGGCCCTTCTAACCACCAAAGGGTGACTGGAAGTGACTTGCCTGAGGCCAATCAGGAAATCAGTGAAGGGCAGAGATTAGGAATCGGGTCTTCTTATTACCAGCCCAGGGTACTCTAAATTGTGCCCTGATATTTAAGTCCAGCGTAATTATACAGACACACACATAGCCATTCTGGCTTATAAACTTTTCCAAACTTATATTTCAAATCACTTGTCCTCTAATTCCTCATCCCATCTTTGCACCACTTTATAATAATTTTCAATATAAGTGTCAGGCTGGGGTGGAGATTTGGGCTCTTATGCAGAATTATCCTGAGCATAGTAGTCAGTAAACATTTTAGAAAAAAATATACCAGGAGAAACCATCCTTAGTATTAATTTCATAAGGTGAGACCCAAATCAGTGTGTAAAAGTTTTCATCAAGCCAGTAAGTTCAAATAATTTTTAAGAAGAGATTTCTTGTCAATAGTTAATTAGCAGCTAATTAAGCCATTCCAGTCTTTCCCAAAGCTTTGTGGCTGGAGGTCTCCCATGGTATCCCCTTATTTCCTCTATCAAAGTTCAAAAAGTAAAGGTAGTACTTGTATCGGAATGTCATCTCCCTCTTCTGAGGTTGCCAGCAGTGACTTAGTATCTTCAGGATTATTATGTCAATTTAAAGCTTATTTGTAAAAGTGATTGGCGGTTAACCACTGTTCACATTTCTCCAGTGGCTTTTATGAATAGCTCAGAAGGTGTCTACTGCACAGGAAAATTCTTGCTCTTGATGAAAATTGCATTTAAGTTACCAACTCTGCAAGGTTTTATTCTTACTCTGTCAAATCAATATTTTACAATAGTTTAGCACATATTACTTTACTCCTCATAGATAGTGTTATACTTTTGAAAAGATTTCCAGTAAAACATTTCTTTTTTTCAAGTTTAGAATTTATACAGATTCATGTGTTTGGTATTTTGGACCTCAAATATAATTGTGTACATTGTTCATATTAGAAAGTGCTGGTGTGGTTAAAGAAATAATGCTAGTTTTGGGAAGAAGTCAGTGAAACCTCTTCTCTTGTACGTATGGGCTGTCATGCACTATGTGCTGTAGAATGATGGAAAGGTTTTCTCTGTCTTCCTTGAGGACTGTCTTTCTTAAGTGGGAACTCCTGAGGCCCCAGAGATGTGCTCTCATCCATCACTTCAAAAGTGCAAGAAGGCAGTCAGTTCAGGGTGGCTGAGAGCAGCACAGATCAGGCAAAGCCACAAAGGCATCAGGGAACAGGCGCTTGGCTGTTTCAATTCTCATCCATCCTTCTTTGCCTTTTTCCCTTTTCCCTCTTTTCTACCTTGCTCAGGACACATTTGTATCCATACAAAATTTAAATGTACATTAGGCGCTGGTCCTTAAATGGGAACAGTGTCCTTTAGAATGAATCTGCATGGATTACTGCTTAAGTCCTATGTATGTTCCCATAGACTAGCTCACAGATGTGTACATGCATACAAGCATACGAACACACAGACACAAATAGAGCCACATTGTGCAGATATACACAAATGTCTATGGACACAACTTACATAGATATGCACAGAAATGCATGCATACATGTAGACAAATGCACCATCAGCCACATGTAGACATATACGGAGATGGACACACATATATGGGCACATAGAAATTGAGACACAGAAGTACATAGAGGCAAAAACACACCTACTTGTGTAGCCTCTCCCTATTCCACCTCTGTCGGTCACAACAACTTTAACGAAACTTTTATTTCTCTCAGTGTGGGAAATGATAATTGTAGCCAGAAATTAGGATATAGGAGTTAGGTTAGGTGTAACCTTTTACCATGTGCACTGTAATTATTTTTACATGTCACAGTATGAAAAACACCCTCTCGACTGGCTCCTGGAGCCCAGAGGCCTCTGTGGTCACTGAAAGCAGGATTCCAACTGTGTTTCAGGAGCAGAGTAGGGACGCCATAGCCGGAGGAAGGGGACAAACACCAGCAAATGTGTGTGGTTGGCCCTGCCCAGCCTTGTTCTGTGAAATCTGGGAGCCACACTCCCTCACATGTTTGGACTGCCTGGTCTCCTGCTCTGAGAGACAGAGACGATCAGACTGAGGAGAATATACAGTAGAAATAGGCTCTGACAGTTCCCTGCACACGTGGAGTTTCTGAATCATAATGTATTTGGATGAGCTTTATCTAATTACAACTACACGACTGTAACATTCTTCTTTCAGTCAGCATGTCTATCCGAGTTTCCATCTCTGTATCTGCTCTAACAGATCTTTCTAAAACAACTTTCACCATCATATATAAGTGCTTCCTTTCAAAGCTGATTATTAAGTCTAGGGAGTACTAGCCTATATAGTCACTATTTCCCAATTGGAGTTGTGTACAAGATATCATTTCTTAGCCTTGCGGTTTGTTTTGATGGGTGAATTGGAACCCTTATTTGCTTTCTGAAGTGAGAGTAGACACCTAAATGCAAGGTAGGTCTGATAGTGAGGCAGAAAGGGGAAAATCCAATAATAGTTAGATATAAACAGCACCTACCACTTATTGATCATCTATTGTATATGGGCCTCTATGCCAAGGGGGTTTTGCATACATTATCTTAATTTTCACAACAACCCTATCAGGCAGAAGGATGTTATTTACATTACATGGATGAGGAAACTAGGGCTCAGTGCTTCTTGGATATGAGACGTACTTGTTCATATGAAGCTTTAGATGTAGAAAATTTGACACATGGGTTCAGATTCTCAGAATTTAATGATGGAGTCTGGAAAATCACCCCTCAGCACATCTGCCATTTTTTTTACATGACTCTCTCATATTTAGAATTTTTACCTGGATCAGATTTCACAAATGTGCTGACTGAAATAGAAGCAATGTTCCTACACAGTTTTCAGTGGAAAAATAGGAGTTAAGAGTGTGATATTTGGAAAAAGGGACTCACGCATACAATGGAGTAAAGACAGTCTCTTTAATAAATGGGACTGGGAGAACTGGACTGGTACATGCAAAAAAATGAAACTAGACCACCAACTTACACTATACACCAGAATAAACTCAAAATGGATAGAAGACTTAAGTGTAAGTCATAATACTATAAAATCCAAGTGGAAAAAATAAGTAGAAAAACTTCAGATATCTTACATAGCAATATTTTTGCTGATGTATCTCCTAGGGCAAGAGAAATAAAGAAAAATATAAACAAATTGGACTACATCAAATTAAGAAGCTTTTGCACGGTGAAGAAACCATTATCAAAATAAAAAGGGAACTGACTGTATGGGGAACATATTTGCCAATGATTCATTGGACAAGTGTTTAATCTCTAAAATATATAAAGAACTCATATGACTCAACAACAGGAAGATAAACAACCCAATTAAAAAATGGATAAAGGACCTGAACAGACACTTCTCTGAAGAGGACATACAGGTGGCCCTCAGGCATATAAAAAAGTGCTCAATGTTACTAGTCATCAGAGAAATGCAAATAAAACCTACAAAATGCCTATCATTAGTAGGTCAACAAACAACAAGTGCTGGGGAGGATGTGGAAAAAAGGGGACTCTCGTTCCACTGTCGGTGGTAATGAAAACTGGTGCAGCCACTGTGGAAAACAGTATGAGATTTCCTCAAAAAGGTAAAAATGGAACTGCCCTTCGAACCAGTGATACCACTGCTGGGATTATACCCTAAGAACCCTGAAACACCAATTCAAAAGAATTTATGCGCTTGTATGTTCATAGTAGCTCTATTTACAATAGCCAAGTGCTGGAAACAGCCTAAGTGCCCATCAATAGATGAGTGGATTTAAAAACTGTGGTGCATTTATACAATGGAATACTATGTAACAGAAAAAGGAAGGAACTCCTACCTTTCATGAAAGCATGGATGGAACTGGAGACTATCGTGCTAAGTAAAATAAGCCAGCTGGGAAAAGGCACATACCATATGCTCTCTCTTATAAGTGGTATCTACTAAACAAAATAGACTAGTGTTCAAAATAGAACCAGAAACATAGAAACATGGAACAGACTGACAGCTATAAGAGGAGAGGGAGGAGGTGGGGACTGATTGAAAGAAGGTGAAGGGATTAGTCAAAGAACATATAAGAAGCACCAAAAGGGGGAAAATTGGGACAATTGTAATAGCATAAACAATAAAAAAATTCACAAAAATAGCAAAAAAAAAAAAAAAAAAAGAAGAATGTATCTGCAGTCAAGCTACCTGGATTTTAATTTTGACTATGCCACTTACCTGCTATATGACCTAGGGCACATAATTTAACTTTGCTGTTCCATAATGTTCTGGTCCATGAGGTGGGGAATTATAGCATCCATCGCACTGAATTGTGATAAGGATTGTCTGAGTTGATCTGGGCAAGACACTCAGAACTGTGCTTGGCATATTGTAGGCCATGTGTTAGTCTCAGTTATTATTTTTACTTTTAGTTAATGTTGTTTCTCTATTTCATTGCAAGTTAGTGGAATGTCCCTTCTTTCAATGTCAATGTGAAGAAGCAAAAGAAAAAATTCAATACATGTCTCAATGAACTGAATGCTAAAATTGAGAACATAGCTCCAGCAGCACTTTCATTATGTAAAGAAGGGCTACAGAAAGAGTTTGTGGTCCCTTAGGGCCTTTCAATCTCAGACACATCTGATTAGCTAGATTATCAGGTTGAGCTTGTGAGAGAAGTGGAAGCAACAGGAGTGTTCAGGGCCATTTCATTGCTTTTGTTAAATGGGATGAAGGCAATAAGTTAGTCAATCTGAGACTTGACTAAGAGACAGATCATAATAATGCAACAAGAAAAACGAGCAAGACATATGAATGGCAAGGTTGTGTGGGTGGGAGGCTTGTTGAAGTAACTGATGTTATAACTTTATTGCACTATTATTTCAGTCAGGAAAAATACCTCTGACAAGCTAAGACAGAGTCCTAAAACAATATATGCTTACTGTTCTTTTTTCCTTTCTTTCTTACTCCCCCTTCCCTACCTTTTCTCCTGTTTTCGCTGCCCCCTAACCCCCACTCTTTTTATTTCTCGTGGGAAGTCAGCTCTTCTGCATTTGTGGTAGCCATTGAAATGACTTATGACCCACAGTTGCAAAAGTGTAGGTTTGTATCTATCTGCCACAGGCTTAAAGAGACATTCCTGTCAGCAGTGACTTGTGAAAAATGTATGGTGGATAAATTGTCTGAACATACTAAATCAATGTTGGTAACAAGTACAGAATTGTGGAGAAAGTTCGGGCTAAAACAGCTAGACATAACAAAGGAACTCTAAAAAAGTGACAAGTTGAAAGTAGTCTTCACTTCTTCATTAACTTTGTTTTTGTGAATCTGCACTGACTTGTTACAACCCCCATTACTGTAATATTGGAATGGTATACAAAGAAAAACAGAGCATAATTATTCAGTGTGCTTAGGGATTTCTTAAACACCCCTGCCTCATCCTCAGGATAGAAGTCAGCAAATTTAATCCCAAACATTTCTTCAGGGTAGGACTAAAACAAATCAAACAAATTAAAAACCTAACAAAAAGAAAAACACCTCTTAACATTTGTTTCTATTACCACTTCCTTTGTGATGATGAGCTCATCTCGCAGCTTTTCATTGGTTGGGAGGGTTTTAAATGAATGGAGGAGAGTCAGGAACAATGATATCAGGGTGAATTCTTCATGTCAGAAATAACTACTGCCCTACCTCTGAACTACTTCAGATTTTCAATGTTCACAATCTATGACTTATGTCTTCCCAGGAATTTTAGGAGCCTGTGTTCTTATTTTTCTCAGAAATCCTATAGGAGGTGTTTATTGCTACAGTTACACTTAAGCTGTATACCTTTCAGGTGTTCCTTTTTTGGTAAAGACACTCTTGCATTTAAATCTCACCTACTCACACAGATTATCAACTCCTTGAATGCCAGACCATAGCTTATACTGATTTTATACATGCGGCAGTCTCCTATATATAATAATAGATTCTCGGTAGGTTTTTAATGTCTGAGTGTGCTGGTACTCAACAACAGCAGGTAAAAGGTCTCCTTTCCAGGGGCTGTGTGGTTGCCGTTTGCTGACTTTTCTGTTGTCCACAAGAGGATAATAAGATGGGGGGCCCCCTGTCTGATTCAACCTTCCCCTGCCCTAGAGATACAATGTTTCCACACACAGAGCTATCCACGATTGCAGCAACTCCTAGTTTGTTTCACTCCTGAGTCCAGGAGGAATTATGTTCTTGACTACAAATTCTCAGGGGATTTACAACTTTGCCTTGCTTATACTGGTGGCTTGGTAGAGGTGGGGATAAGGACATGAGAATGACTGAAGATTAAGCTCCTTGGGTTGCTGTCTGGTCTCCTTCCCACTCTCCTGCAGCCAGATCAGGGGAAGTGAGAAAAAGGCAGACAGAGCTTGATCGTTAAATGTTATTTTCACAATGCATGAGATGTTTTGAAGGTCTCAAAGTGTTGTCTGTGTTAAGAGGGAAAGAAAAAAATGAAGAGGCAGTTACATCTCCTTTTAATCTCCATTTGGAAATAGAAATTAAGGTAGTGTCATTGACTTCAAGCTATGAATACCATCTGAACAATTTTCCAGACTTTTGTTTTTTAATTTCAAAGCCGATCTTTGAGTGGGGATGTTCAGTCAAAGCATTTAGGTAACAAATAAGCAAACAGACAAGGCTGAATTTATCACTGAGTGTTCAGGTCATCTGCTAACTGTTCCAGGTATCTGATTCCAAAGTAAACATATCATATAGCTATTAGGATCCCCTAGAGGCATTTAAGTGAAGTGAAAGGGCAAGCAACGATCTGTGGCACGGATTGCCACGGCAGTCAAAGTCACTAAAACTTCTGGAGGTGGAAATTTCATTATCTTACTTTTGCATTCAATTATTCATAATGGTTTTTCTTGGGAAATTTTATGGAAGTGACAATTATTTAATTGGATAGACAGATAAAACAAATATTTATAGTAATTACTCTTCTCTCCCTGATTGCCACTGGGTCTTTGTTTCTCTGAGATAGTGACCAGCTTCATGGATCTGAGATGAAAGCCTCTTCCGGCACCTGTGAGTATTGGTGAGTCAGCAAACTGTGACTCAGTTTCTTTGTACTAAGGTGACATGAAGCTATTGGTTTATTAAATATTAATGTTTTTCTGGTACATCAAAAAAGTATTATTGCTAGTGGTCATAGCAATTTATTCAAAAGAATTATCTGGAAAAGTATCTAGCATATTAATTGCATGCTGTAATAAAAGTTTGTTCATCCACACCCCAATATGCCAATATTATTTGTATTTGATGGATGTGGGGAGTGGAAAGGGACTTTTGACCTATAAGAAGTATTACGTTAAAGGAGCTTGTATTACATAAAGTTTATATAAACTGGTCTAACTGAACCCATGTTTTTTTTTTTTTACTTGTTTGTTATATAAATTAATGCATAGGCAGACTGGATAATTTTGCATTTTCTGCAGAAAAATCAGAGTTTTTAATCATTGTTGTGTGTAGTGTAATTGGGTATAGTTTTCTTAGTGAAAAGGTGAAACAAAAATCATTTTCTTATGTTACATTTATTGGCATTTCCTGACTTTATAAAAAATATTATTTTCAATACAGAAGTAATAATCCAGAAAAGAAAGCACTGTATTTTTATAATTGCACTATTCCATCTTACTCAAAACATCTTTTATTTTCAGAAGTTATACTCTTTGCTGTCTACATGAATAGTTATAAAAATACTCCCTTTGCTTAGGCTCAAATCTATATGAAATATTAAACTCACTGCAGAGGGATAGATTCTAATAAAATACCATGTAGCTACTGGATAATTAGATATCATTATGTGATTGAACACTTTTTCTTTTATTTAACATTTTTTTTTTGCCTGCTATGTTTGAGGTTCTTTAGTTACAGTTTTAATGCTGTTACTTCCCTAAAGCTTTTGAGATAGCTTTTAAAAATGTTTACATGTGTGTGTTTGTGTATGTTCAGACTGGGCACCAACTACTGATCATTGTGCTGTATATAAATCTATACACCAGACTTCAGGAAGTCTCTAAGAGATCCTTGTGCTTCTTGGGGCAATATGATAAAGATTCCTCTGTGTACAATGCCTGGAATTTTGTTTTTTTCAACATCAAATCTATTCCAGTTGAGTTGGAGTCCCCAAACTTGCTTGATCATAAGCAGTACCCAAGATGCTTTTAAAAAGTGCATATATTCAGGACTCTCTAGACTTTCTGATTCCTTAGGTCTAGGATAGTACTCAGGTGTGTGCATTTTTAGCAAGCCTCCTGGGAGATTCTTAGGCTTAAGCAGGTTTGAAAACTGTTACTGAATAAAGACAAAAGTCACTGTATTCTCAGAAATAAGGCAGCCATGCAAGATTTAGCTGATGAGTTAACTTTAAGAAATTTTTAAATTAAAAATTTAAACACTACTCATGTCATAAAGTTGGGGGAAAATGTGTTTCTTTTGGCCTTTGCAAAATCATAACTTTTTAGAGCAATATCCAACAACTTCATCAAGATCTCTAAGATCATGTCCTGATCATTCTCCTTACAGTTACAGAAGATGAAACAATCCCAGACTGGTTAAAAATGACCAAATTCACTCTGTCACTTGCTTCATGGTCCATATACCTGGCAGAAATAGCCTCACTGACCATTTTCAGTTTCATCTGATACCATTCGTACTTACTTTATCATTCAGAGTGTGAGCACGATCTGGGAGGTTAGTTTGCAGAATTTTTAACCACTTGTGAAAATTTAGAATTATAATGGTGAAGAGATAGAAGTGGCTTGGCCTTCCTGGGTGACCTCATGAATATTGAACGGCTGTTTCTCACTCTCCTTGGCGCTCTGTTGTGAAATAATGGCCAAGCTTGTTTTTCTTGCCTGAGTTAACCACAGCCAAGCCCACGTGGACAGAGACTAAACTGACTTCCTGAAAGCACACACAAAAAGTTTACTGGATGTTTTTTCCTCAATTTTCGTAATTTTATTAGTCTTTAATAAGCATTTTCTCAGAGCTTGGTGGTTTCTGAAAGCTTTAAAATCATTTTTACTAGCGACTTCCAAAACACACCTGTGTGGTAAATCTGTACATTCAGCCATGTTTTTACAGGACAAATGTGACCAAAAATACAAAGAGGGGAGGCAGAGTTTTATTTTTAAGCTCTGTCCCTGGCTGTAAACCACAGGGAGAAAAAGGGAGGACTTGCCTGTTCGTTCGCGTTTGGCGTTATGTAAGTGGGATAAGTCATGTGGTTCCAATATGCAGGTGCTCCAATTTCACTGTGTTTCCATAAAGCAAGCCTCCTCATAAAAATAATTTATGGTAAGTTTGGGAAGACAATTTCTCCAACTTATTAAGACTAAAGGTATGGCTTAAAAACAAAACTAAACAACAACAACAATCTTTTAAAAAACTACTTTGTAATTCTAGTCATTGAGAATAAAGTCGGCAATGGGAGTTTTCAGTTCAGGTGTATGACAAATTAGTATAATGATATAATGAATTGTGTACATTTTTTTTCTTTACACATGAGGCATCTAACTGACTGAAATGAAAGCTTAAGATTAAAATCTAAGATTTCTCATGAATAACTTCCTGATTCTTCAGCTCACTCGTAGAAGCAACCCTTGCTTGACATTTGGCCTTTTGGAGCTCTCACAAAAATGAACCATCTCAATCCCAAGTGCGTTCCAAATATTTCTTTACAGAATCCTTCTCTAACTCCAAACCTTCTCCTATCGCTTATTGGGCATTTAAAAACTTAATTTTAAGGACCTAATACCCCCTTTTATTCCCTTCTCTCTTTTACTACACTTCAGACACATAATTGTGAGAAAATGAATTTATTAACACTGAATTAATACAGAATATACTCATATAAAGTAGCTTGGATAGTAAAATTTATCAACTTATAAAAGCATAGACTCTTTCCTCCAAATCAATATTTAAATTAATTGGTAGCAGTTCCTTGCTTATTAAAAATGTTTTTAATAAAAACATTTTTGGAAACATTTTTCCAAACATTTCAATGTTTTGGAAAATGGAAGGGAAGGCTCAAGTGACAAAAAGATTTGTCAAATTATTTTTATTTTCAAAAACATATATTTTTATTTTTTAGAAAACTGTAATATGATTTTTGTGACATTAGTAGTTGAATTTATTCCTGCCTTTGTTGGACTGAATTTAAAGTTGCTTTTTATACTTTACCTTTTATGTATAAGGTAATAAAACACCCAATCTTTCTAATAAAACAGCTCGAGTCTTTCAAAAATCTCCAATATAAGGAATTAATGAAAGTAGAAAATATGTATTTATAGTTAGTGCCCTCTTAATTTAGAGAATTCACTTCTTTTATCAAAGCAAAAATAAAAATTTATATTTAGAAAAATGTATTTGTTCTTTTCCTATTCACTCAGTCCATAGATCAAAGCAAGCAAACCATATTTCTGAGACACACACAATTATGTGCTTGCATATATATTTAATATAAAGGTAAATGTGTGACAAAATAGGTTAAAATTTTTAAAATTTTTTCAGCACAACTACTCATACTACCATGTATATTATTAGCATATTTTTATTTAATTTTTCCTGGTAATATTTTTATTTTACATATCAAAGAAATGTCTTATATTTACCTCATTATGAATTTCAAAATGATGTAATTAAAAAATCAATCTATTTTAGTGAGTATTCCATTGAAAATTTTTAAGGGTAACTGTATGAGATAAGATAATTTCATCCAAAAAACATGAAAAAACTAAAATCTAAGTTGAGTTTGTTGAGGTTTTTATAAACTAATTAGGGTAGAATCATTGCGTGATCACTTTTAGATCAGGAGTTCTGCACCGAGATGAATCATTCTTTCTCATCCCTCTGTTTTAATTAATATTGATCATCACCACTATTACTGAAAAATTGACATTCCCAATTTGTTGTCTTTTATAGGACTTCTGTTGTATATCACTGGGTGGGCCTGAGCATTGCTGACCTCTCCTGCTGCCACAACCTGTCACAGGCAGGGCTCTGGGCTCCTACAGGTTTGGACTCATCACTTAGGTCTCACTACTTCGCAGCCTCTTCTATGGCAGAAGTCACAAACCTACCGTTTAACAGGAAACACTCAATATTTTTTTCTGTGCAACTGAATGAAAGGAAAATGGAAGTAAAGTATCTCATAGAAAATTGATTTCACTGGAACTAGGATTGGCTCTCATAGTATCTTTTAAACTATTGTACAGTAAGAGGAAGGATTTTAGCTGTAAAGTAGTGATTTCTTCCATTATATGGAATCTAATAATTCAATATATCATTCAAGAATGGCAATATTACAGATATAATTAGCCATCATTTTAGTCAAGTTTACGACACGTCCTAAGAGTAAATATATTTATGTTTCCCAGTATCTTTGAAACTCAGGTGCAGTCGTGAGAGTCAATTGCTCAGGAAGATATTTAGAATGAGTGAGTAATCATTTCCTAGGGCAAGAGGGTCGGCCTTAGTTAATTTATGTGCAGTAATAAGCCTGACGGAACAAATCCAAAATACTAACCATATATCCAAGGAACACAGAATGGAAAGTGTCACAGAGAACAATCTAGTAGCAATGATTCAACACATACATATCAAGGCATTACCCCAAGAAGAAACACACAGAACCCTTCCAAAAATGCTCTCTCAAGGCATGCACACACAAACAAAGAGAAATCCAAGACTCACAGTTCATTTGAATTCACAAGGGAAAATTTTCGGGATGAATGTTGCTTTGACGTTGTCTTACTGATGCAGAGGGAAGCCAAACCTGTTTTTAATTGCAAAGCCAAATGGTTTATGCATGGGCTCTGCCATGCTTGTGAGAACATGTTGCTTTTATAGCCCCCTCCCCCTCCACGAACACGAGACTAGGCTTGCCAACACTGTGTTTGAGCATGGTCACATTTAAAATGAGTAGTCTTGTAGGTATTTTTAAAGGGGAGGTGTCAATCTGTCAAGGATGTCACTATAAGTGGATCTATCTCCCTATCTGTTACCACTTGCTAATTATGGATTTGGGTGATAATTGTCATAAATCTTGCCACAAAATGTGCAATAAAATGCATTTTCTGGGGGTGATGTGTGGTGAAGGATGAAGCTAGAATCTAAGGGCTCGTGCTCAACAGATCACAAAGCCTGTGCTGTAGAACTGTTTCACTGTTTAATATTCCAATGAATACACATATTGTTGCATGTGTCAGGTTGCTTCAGGCAACATTGCTGGCATTCCATTATAGGAATGGTGAGTGTACACAGAACAGAGTCTGTAGAGAAGTTTCTTTTCATATGGCCGAAAGGGCCTTCAGGAATACTCTGTACTACTAAAGCTGACCTGGAGAGGACTAAGAAAGAAAACAGAATAAATGACTAATAAAATAAGTGTTTGTAAGGAGCTGACCAATCATGGCAAAGTTAGATCTTGGAAAAAATTCTGAGATGGCTCTTAAATATTTGTTGTTCTAAGATTACTTACAGATAAGGAAGAGAAAGCCAGAAAAGAAGTCTCACATATGTACGGTAAAGCTATGCTTTTCTGAACAAGGTTGGACAATAAAAGAAGGTGTAACCTAAAAAGAGTTTCTGCTTCTATGTCTAGTTCTTTAAGTCCTTGCTGCCACCAGCTGCTGACTCATTAACTGCCACTGTCACCTTATCTCCTCACACACACAGTGTTCCTCACTTTAAACATGAATTTTACACAATTTGCAACATGGGTTCAAATGTTGAGTATAAGAAGTACACTCTCTCTTTGGAGAAATAAATTGGTACTTTATTCTGATATTCTATGAAAATTGTGAGTTTTTGTAAAGGCAGAGACATTGCCTTATTGTCCTTCCGTCCTCAAACTAAGTGCTCACTAAATATGGAAGAATAAAGGATTCCTCCTGAAAATACTTCTTCTGAGAAGTAGAATTTTTTAAAGATTTTATTTATTTATTTTTAAGGAGAGGAGAAGGGAAGGAGAAAGAGAGGGAGAGAAACATCAATGTGTGGTTGCCTCTTACACGTCCCTTATGGGGGACCTGGCCCTCAATCCAGGCATGTGCCCTGACTGGGAATCAAAACCAGTGATCCTTTGTTTTGCAGCCCACACTCAATCCACTGAGCTACACCAGCCAGGGTGAGAAGTAGAATTTTAAGAGGAAGTGAACACTTGGCCATCAGGGGATCAGGGTGCCACTGAATGTTGATGCTACTACTCTTGATGTAATCAAGCAAACAACTCTTGGTCTACTAGAAGAAGGTAAACATAGAATAAAGGAAGTGTAGTTCCTACCTATACGTATTTTATATTTAAATTCAGACAACAAAATATAAGAAAATATATGCCAAATTCTCTACTGATACAAATGCACACTTAACAGGATTTATTGGCCAAAGCTTAGTAGTGGCTGGTTCATACAACACAGAGCACTCTAGTCCAGAATTCGGTACAAAATGTTCTTGGGTAACTCATTTTTTTGTCCACTGTTTGCTTTATGTACATAGATTGGTATGACCATGACTAAAACATAGTCGTACTTTGCTTACATGTCCCTCCTGACCTGGACTGCCTACATTTTATTTCTCATTACAGACTGGAACTATTGATGTCAGGCTCCAACTCGCCCATGAGATTGTTCTCAGTTAGAGAAGCAAGACTTAGTCATAGTGCTTGTACCTATTGACTACCTTAGGGAACAGATGGTCACAGGTGTAAGACAAAGTTCTGGTCTTTGTCTTAATTAAACATTCAGAGGATGTAACATCAGCTTATAAACTAGTAATATAAACTCCTTGAAAAGAGAATAATAAAATCAGTCTTCTACAAAATACACATGCATCTACAAAATATACAGCAAATGTTATAGAAACAACATGCATATATCACAACCATGCTATCTGGGGGTACTACTATCGCACTTGTTTAATAAAATGACAAACTGAGGTTTAGAGAACTTAAGAGGCTGGCTAAAGGCAAGTGCTAAAAGCCAGTCTGGTCTATAAAACTCTACTATCATTTATGCCTTCCATTTCTTTCATATATGTGGCACAACAGACTGAAAGGTGTCATGAGATGGAAGAAGGTGTTTTTTGTTGGTTACTAGGGAATGTTTCTTAGGTGGAATCATATTATTTGCTCTTGTGTTTAATTCAATGGGATAATAAAATGACAAGAAAAACAGCCCTCTCTACGTTTAAGGACAAGGAAGAAAGGGTATTGTTATATATGTGTCGGGAGGTATATGCTGGGAGATGAGACGGTGGACCTTGGGAGAGAAGATGTAGTTTAGTTTAACAGTGTTTGTGAATGACTTGCCATCTACCAAGCCTTTGACGCAGGGTCAGGATGTGGCAAGATGAATTGTACTGATTCGTTGTCTTCATTATCCAAGAGCTTTTTAATGGTTCAGGGAGGAAGACAAAACAAAGGAATTATACCAACATAAGATAAGAAGTGATCTAGTAAAGCTCACCAAGGACTCTGGAGACATAAAGTAAAGTGATTTAGTCCAGCCAAGGCAAGAGAGGTATAGGGAATGATGTCAGAGAAATACAGGATCCAGTCAGTTCAAAGCCATAGGAGTGGAATGGCCTTGCCTCCTCCAAACACACCAGGGGTCCTCTGGGTTTAGTAGTGACCCAGTGCTTTTGGGAATGAGCACAAACATAAAAGCCTTAGAAACACTCTTGATCTCAGGTACATGGAACTTGTCAACTAGGTCTGGCTACATACATGATTTGCAGACTCAGTGCAAAATAAAAATGCAGGGACTCTTGTTCAAAAAAGCAGGAAAAAGGTGGTGAGAAAGACACTAAAATATAAAGCTTTTTTTTTCTTCCACAAACTCTCTCTCCCTCTCTTGACTAGTCATGCTGTTCTTTGCTATTTGTCACCCTAGGTTAAAAAAAACTTTAAAATTTAAATTATTTGCATGAATTTTACCATTTATTTTTATATTGTGCAATACCAGTTTTCAGTGCAAATATAAGAGCATTTAACTTGTGTGCACTGAAATTTCATGATGTATATTATGTTGCTCACGTATGCATTTGTAGTTTGTTCTTACCAGGACAGTAAAAATGCTGCAGGTAACTAACTCAACATTTTTATTTCAGTTTTTGATACATGCACATTTTAGCAATATCACATGCTTTTCCTTTGCTCTCCTTTGAGTCTGAATTCCATACATCGCGGGTCATGGGGCATCACACATGCTGTATGTAAATGGGACAGCAAGGGATGGGGGAACATTGTGTGTGTCTCCTCTGCTCTCACATATTCTCTATTGTCTCATCGGATGTCACTTACAAAACATCCGTTCAAAGATAAAATTATTAAGAATTTTGAGAAGTGACAGCAGAGCATTATATCAAGCACAGAGTTCCTTCTGAGCATGGAGTCTGGGCTGATCACACAGGTTACAAGCCCATGAAGCTTGCCTTTCTGTCAACACGATTTCATCTTAGACAAGAAAGCAAGGTCAAAAGATCAAACTGAATTCTATGCTCTTTGACTCATAGGCTGAGAGATCAACCATCCTTCATCTCGCAAAAGTCCAAACCAGAAATACAAACTGATTCTTCAGAAAGAAGGATAAATTATTGGCCCAAATTTATTAGGGTGAACTTGAACAGGAGACCCTCATGTCCACTCTCAAAGTTCTCTGCACTGGATAGCCAAAATTTTTCTCATAGATTAATAATAATAATAATAATAATAATAATAATAATAATAATAAATAGGGCAAGGAAAGAATGAGCATCCTCTAGTTGTTTCTCTCTTTTATGGGAACTCAGACGACAAGATAAGGAGCCTGGGAAACAATGGAAAGGGGAATTCTAGGAATATGCCACATTGCTTTCCTTTCCTTCGAAATAGCATGCTTGCATAAATTGAAATCTACTGTGCTAGATTTCCAACTACAGGCTGTATCCCAGGCAATTTTTTGTTCAGTTTCTTCCTGGTCAATAATTCTCTTTAATTTCATGCCCCAGAATACTGTATTCATTCCCCTGAACACTAGAACTCCCTGATGCCCAAATCTAACTTGAGTTATCCTTAAAAAAACACACATTTTTAAAGATATTATTTATTTGATTTTAATAAATACTTCCTAGAACGTTGACTATACAAATTTTACTTTTTCACAAGCTTTGTATCTATCTTATAAGAGGAGGAAGAGTATGATCTTATTAGTACTAATACAATTAGTTATTGTCATTAAATACTTATTGTGTGGCAGACACAGTTCTAAGCATTTTACATATGTCAACTGATTTTGATAGAATAACTCTGAGTTTGGTGCTATTGTTAAAACTATTTTAAGGTCAAGGGTTCTTCCTGATTTAGGTACGATTAGCTGGGAGGCTGTGGACAACTCAATTACTCTGTGCCTCAGTTTCCTGATTGACAAAATAGTAGCTGCCTCATAGAGTTGTGCTACAAAAGGTCATAAGTGTAAAATGCCTGGAAGAATGGTCGGCACATAGTAACGTTCAATAACTGCTAGCTATGCTTATCATCTTGTTATTCCTTTTCCTCTGGCGAGGGCTTTCTGTTGGGTGGCTGTGTACCTTTGGGCTATTTAGTCTTTCTGGGCCTCTTTTTCCTCATCACCAAAGCTAACAAAAATGGGATTCTCATGAAGGTTACTTGAGGTAATGCATGGGAAAGTTCAGCACAGAGCTGGACACGGAGTAAATTTTTGTCTATAATTATAAGTGTTTTCTTAGGAAACTCCTACTTATTTTCATTTCTTTGATTCTTGATGAAATGATGATGTTTCTTCTTTTTCTAATTGAGATTTAATTAGCATGTAGCATTGTGTAAGTTTAAGGTGTGTGTGTTGATTTGACACACTTACATATTGCAATACGATTATCACCACAGCATTAATCAACACCTCCATCACATCACATATCATTTCTTTTTTGTGTTGAGAATAATTAGGATCTACTCTTTAATCAACTTTGAAGTTTATAACACAGTATTGTATTATTGTACATTAGATCTCCAGAAGTTTTTCTCTACCAGTTGTAAGTTTGCACCCTAATGTTTATTCTTCTCGAATCATTAAAATATCCATAGCATTGTACCGAAGTCTCATGCTTAACATATTTTTCTCCTTTCTCTGTAGTCCTCTTATTTTATAAAGTGAAGAAAAAGAAACCTCATAAGATAGTTTTTTAAGGTATATTTAAGATTGAAATACTTTGTGTGTTTAACTGAGGTTGAAGCCAAGAGTTAAGTTTATTTCCATCTCTTGAATTCTATTCCTGATCAATAACTCATAATTAACGAATTTAAAAATGCAAGCTTTACATTCTACTTTAGGTTACTTACCTTTGTTTTTTTTTTCTCAGTTTACCTTGGAGAAAAATGGTGCAATAACACTTTATTGTGGAATGTGATTAAAATGAATTAATTCAGGTCTATAATGTAAACTGAGTTTGAGTGGACTTCTTAAGACCTACTTTAAATATAACCATCACCATATTTTACAACTGGAAATGTAATTTTTCCTCCAAAGCAGGTTAGTTCAGAGCTAGTAATTCCAGATCACTGGCTGTGTGTACATAACTGTGCAGGCTCCCTCCCTGATGTACCTCTTCACCATCCCAAGGCCTCATTTCTCAGCCTTTACCAGCCACAGGCTCGTTGAGTCATCTAATTGAATGATGGAAAGCTACCTTTTCCACACCCTCAGATTTATATTTTTAACAGCATATGAATATAAAATTTGTTACAAATGATCATTTAGAATTTACAAGCTGCTTCATAAGAGTGATATTTACAACCTGTACTAAGAACTCATATTCAAAACATATCAACAGCTATAAAAATTTTTATGAGATTGTAGAGTTCTCTCTTAGAAAGCGAAGGTCTTGATTTAGTTAGCTACAGTTCAACCAATATTCTATTTTGTGATCTCATGTTGATTTCATATCCCAGTCTTCTCACCCATGAAATGAGAAGAATAATGTTCCTGGTAACTTTATAGAGATAGTGTGACAATGCAAGAATATAAAGTATGTGGGGGAAATTTTGCAACTCCAGAAAATGGTCAAGCCTATGACAAGGGTTTTTAGGACCATCTACTGAGATCTGTATGTACAAAGCAAATTGAATATCTGAATAAATTAGATCCCCACCCTTTTTGTTATTCTACAACCTGACATATTGCTCAGATATCTGGGACAAAGTGCTTTTAAAATATAGTTTGGCCTGTGCTTTCTTGCGAAAATCTCAGTTTTTTATTTCACTTTATGTGTTCCATCACCACGTGAGATATTTGCTGCTACAGTCTTGTCGAATTGTTTCTATGAAGAAAGAAGCCTATAAATGAATTCCGAAGTTATCTTAAACAAAATCTAACTTGCTCTTCTTTGCATAATGTAAATTCCATTTACTTGTTAGTTTATTCTTTCCAGAAGGGATATTTAATCTAATAGACTATTTTAGAGTTAAGATTCTTTCCCCAGAGAGCAGAGCAGACCTCCCCTTATCTTTAGTCCATGAGTTTGCATTAAAAAAGCAGGAGCACAGCTGCTGGGAGACCTTTCCTGTGCCCCTGAAGACCAGTCTTCTCCTTCTGAATGTTGTGTAGAGTCTCTCGTCCAAATAGGTAGACCTCCACAGGACAACAGGTGGAAACTCGCTACTCAGGAAATTGTTAATATGCGAGATTTTGGAAATGTTTTCTCCAGAGAGTCTTGTACCAAGGCAGAAAGGATCTTAACTATGCTCTCCATTAAGTTTTTAAAAATAATTCTTGGAGGGATATTTTTATTGTTTTATTGACAAATATTTGACATACATCCCTGTATAATTTTAAGGTGTACAACACGATGGTTTGATTTGCATACACAAGGTATGGCAAAAGTAGGTTTACAGTTGTTCATATAAATGATAATACAATAATTAATAAGTAATACAAGAATAAACTGTTTCACATACTCACAATTGTGAACCTGCTTTGCCTTACCTGTATCATGAAATGATCACCACATTAGGTTTAATTAACATCCATTGTCTCGTGTAAATACAATACAGAAATATTTCTCCTTATGATGAGAAATCTTAGGATCTCCTCTCTTAACTTTTCTACATATTATTACATATATTATATTGTAGTGTTAAATATAGTCATCATGTATACATTATGTTATATCACAACCCCTTCATTCATTCATATATCATCAATAGACACAGGTTGTTTTCATGTCTGAAGTATTATAAATAATGCTGCTATAAGAATGAGGGTACAGATATCTTTTTGAGTTAGTGTTTTCATTTCCTTTGGATATATTCTTAGAAGTGGAATTGCTGGGTCATATTGTAGTTCTATTTTTAATTTTAGGAGGCTTCCATATTGTTTTTCATAGTGATTGTGCCAATTTATGCCCCACCAACAGTGCGCAAGGGCTCCCTTTTCTCTGTATCCATGTAAGCATTTGTTATCTTTTGTCTTTTTGATGATGGCTGATAGTCAATTCTTGTCTTAATCCCAAAACATGTCTTCCAAAAGTATTCTATTATCTGCTTAGCTTTTCAGTTGCCAACTCCCTCAGACCCATTCTTTTATCCTTTACTTTCCATGACCTATCTCCAAACTTACTGAAACTGTCTTTTAAAAAAATCCTAGATGACCCTGATAATTACCTCCTTTCTAAATGTCACCCCCCAAACTTCTTTATTACCTTGAGTTTCCATTAACTCTGTCTCATTCATCTGCACCTTCTGGATATTAAGCAAGGGAAGAAAATATGGGTAAAAACAGGTGGTCACATGTTATGAGTGAAGGTAGATGTCGTGAGACAGAACAAGAAGAGGGAAGGTTGGGCTGAATGATCAATTTTACAGCTGAGGAAGCTGGAAGAAAATAGTGAAAGATGGAACTGGCAGTCCAAGGGAACATAGAACAAACAAATGCTAGAAGCTGAAGTCAGGATGCTATTGATTAACAGAGATTTCACTCAAGAAAACAACATAGGCAGTGCTGTTGGTAGTAGTGGAATTATAACACTTCTGGGTTACTCTTATAGACCTGGGACTCAATTCATATGTAAAACAATCTCTTTATTGTGAAGATAAGTCACTTACAAAGTGTTCATTTGCTTGCTGACCCGTTCGTTTTATGCCAAGTAAACCTAACACAGAAACACTCCTTTAACTCCAAAATATATTTGCAGCAGTTCCTGTGTAAACATATTCGTTATTACCTGATTGCCTATATGCCTGAACTTTTACCTTTCTTTTACTGTAAAAATTTTAAATGATCTGAGGCCCCACCACAAGGCTATTGCCAGTTCTGTCCTCTTGGGTTAATGTTAAGCCACTGACGATTGCTTTCTAGATGCCTCTGTCCAGTCAGCTGTGCACCCACTGAATAGTTGTGTGGTTTAGATTAGATCTCCCCAGTTTGTTGATGAGAATGTCAGGTAGGACAGAATCAAAGGCTTACAGAAGTCTAGAGAGATTACATCTATTGCATCCTTGTTATCTACAAGGCCTGTCACTCTATCATAGAAGGAAATTAAATTGGTCTGGCATGATTTGTTCCTCTAAAAGCCATGCTGGTCGCTACCCAGTTCGTTATGTTCTTCTAGGTGATTGCAAATTGATCATTTTGATGATTTATCTCAGTAACTTCCCTGGCACTGTGTTTTAGGCTCACCAATATTTCTTTTTCCTTCTTTTAAAGATGGATATTTCATTCACCTTTTTTTCCTTTTTAAGGATTTTCCTTCCTATGTATATTTTTTTTATCATAGCTGATTGAGGCCTGACAACATATTTTAAAACATTCATTCATATATTGTTATAATCTGACATTTGGGTAATTTTCAACAATTAACTTTTAATTCAGCCTGTATTTATTCATTCTTTCTATCAATTCATTGAGTCACTTATTTAACATGTATTGATAATCTAGGATTTGAGAAAATAATACATTTATAAACAATGAATTCATAAGCCTCTTAAGAAATAGATAGTCAGTGCAGGCAATATACAAATGAAGAGATTATAATACAGGTCTGAAAGTTCTGTAATAGGGGTAAGGTGGAACATTTACAATAGGCATTTATTCCAATAAATCAGGGAAATTCCAGGAGAAAGTGATGTCTAAACTGAGTTCTCATGATTCAGCAGGTGTAAATTGATGTTAGAGAAAGTGATGGGAAGAGAGTAAGCAGAACAGAGAGGAAGGAACAGTGGGCAGAGGGAATAGACTTTACAAATATACAGCTGTGAGGATACAGTGAGTTTGCGGACTCATGCACGGCAGTTCAGTGGGATTACAGCATAGACTTTCTATGCTTAGGCGTTGGAGAAGCAGGATTACAATAGAGCTGGAGGGTAGGGCAGACCATGAAAATCTTTAGTGGCAACAGAGTAAGCTTGGTATTCTTCTTGAGTGCCACGGGAGATGTTCAAACCTCATTCAGCTAGTTTTTTATTGGGTAGCTATTATTTCAATAGCATGAATGGTCTTAAACATCAGCAGGAGATAGAAATAAATTAGAATATAATCTCACTCTTTCAGTACTTTTCAAGGTACTAAAGGAGTGAGGACTTACAAACACAATTAAATTACAATATAAGTAGTTTAGGTAAGGGCCGAATAAGTCTCTCTGAGAAGAGTTACTGGGAATTTAGAGAGCAATCTTGTAGTTGGATTTATCTATTTTATTTAAAGTAATGATGAAGTAAGAAGCATCTCTGGCTTCAATTATTTGGGAGGCAAACATCATGCATTCAAATTATAAGTGATACTTACATGCCTACAGTTGTTCACTACCAGCTATGAATTTAGCTTATCCATGTTCTTAATCCCCACTGCCATGGTGAAGATTGGGCAAAATGGGTAAACGTGAGTGGGAACAGGGTTACTTCTTCTGATAACAACTTAAATAGTTAAACCAACTCCACTTTTGAGAAAAAGCAGACTATTTAGAAAAAGTAGTTTTAAAAGTATGCTTAAGTGTACTGAAAGATGATAAGTAGGAAATAAATTACTGAGCCAAGATTTAGAATGGGGGTGCAGGGTAATAACCTTAGTATTGGAGGATGTTTTGTACCCTACTATTTAACCTCTTTCTCTCTCAAATATGGAGAAAGCAAGTGGCACTTTTGGCAGCCTTGCCAGACCAAGGGACAGTACTGATGAGCAGGACTCACTCAAACTATGGGCAACTGTGAGCACTGTTACTCTAGTTAGGACCCTAATGGCTTCATCCTGGGAATGCAAGTGAATGAGGAATAGGTTCTGCAGCTGGAGAAGTTTAGCTTAGTGCCATGTCAATTCATAATATTAGAAAGGTGCCTGGAGTATCAGTACTTCCAGGTACCTTTCAATTAATGTAGTTACCATTTTTAGAAAATGTCAACAAGAGAATACACTTTTTTTTTCAGGGCATATAGAACATTTTCCAGATAGACCATGTTATGGGGATAAAATAAATTTCAAAAAGTAAAAAAATAAAGTTATAAAAAATGTTCTCTTACTACAATGAAACTATATTAGTAACTAACAGAAAGATCTTTAGAAACAGTCTCTAGTATTTCAAAATGAAAGAATATACTTTGAAATAACCCATGGGGCAAATAAGAAATCAAAAACAAATATTCTGAATTGAATTAAAATAAAAGCACAGGATATAAAAATTTGTGAGACACAACCAAAGTAGAATCTAGAGAAAAACTTACAGCCTTGAGCAACAAATTAGAAAAGAAGAAAGGCCACAAATCAGTGATCCCAGCTTCTAAATTAAAGAAATAGAAAATAAAGACAAAAGAAATAGAAAATAAAACTTAAAGTAAGCTCAAGAGTAGAACTAGAGGAGAGGTTTTGCTCTAATAAACATCAAGGCATATTTCTAAGACACACAAAGATAATCTCGTGTTGTCACAAAGACATGTGAAGAATTAAACAGAGAAAGAAATAGATGTTTGATTACTGGGACACTTGTTTTTGACAATGTTAAACTGTAGGGCAGTGGGGAAAAGACCATCTTTTCAACAAAGGATCAATTGGTTAGCCATGTGAAAAAAACTACATTTATCCCATCTCTCACCATGAGCAAAGCCATTCCAGGTGGATTGTACTGAACTATAACTTATGCAAGATCATATAGGAAAATATGTTCATGACATATATGATATATTAAGTAAAAATACATAATATATGAAATTACTAGCCATAAAAGAAAAGATTAATAATTTAGATTACATAGAATGTAAGAAATTTTATTCTTCAAAAGACAACAAGAAAATAAATTGCAGTCCACATAGCAGGAAAAGATTTTTCAGCACATACAAGTAACAAATATCCAAAATATAATGTGCTTTAATAAATTAATCATGTGAAAGACACATAACCCAATAGCAAAATGGGCAAAAGTCTTTAAGTGGCACTTGTTAAAAGAAGATATACTTATATAACTGGCTTATAAACTTATAAATGTATTTAACTTCATTAGTAATGAGGGAAATGCTACTGAAACAGCGATCATGTAGCATCATTCACTAACCAGCAATGCTAAAACTAAAAAACTGACATTACCAAATGTTGGCAAACACAGAAATATGAAAAAGCTCTAACCCATTGCTTGTGAGGATGGAAATCAGTACAACTACATTGGAAAACACTTTGGCATTATCTATTATGGTTAAGCGTTTACATTTGCTATGACCTGTTATTTCACTCCTTGGTGTATACCCAATGAAAAGTGTGAATATCATAAACAAGTATGCTAATTTCAAGATTAATTTTGCTTGTTAAAAACTGGAAACAACTTCAGAACCATTGACATTATACTATGTAAACATGTCCAGTGGAATTTATATAGCATTGAAAAGAATTAAACCTCTGCTCAAAAACATGGTTAAATGTCTCAAACATAATATTAAGCAGAAAAAACTTGACTCTAAAAATGTTTATGTATGATCCTATTTATGTGAAATTTAACAAACAGGCAAAACTTTAATAAATAATTTAGAAATGTATGCCTAGTTAATAAAGTTATAAATAAGAGCAAGGGAGTGAAAGCTATAAAAGTACATAGTCAGGATATTGTTTGTACTAGTGGATGGGGCAGCTAGGGTTTGAGTGGGAGAAGGTAGAAGGAAGCATCCAAAGTGCCAGCAATGTCTTCTTTCTTGAACATTAAGGGGTTTACATGGAGTTTTTCAGTTTATGGTAAGCCATTGAATAGTAAATTTATATTTTGTATAATTTTCTATATATGTATTATGTCTTGCAGTTATTATCATCATCATTATTATTTTTATGCAGAGAAAGAAAAGCTATGAAAATCAGGAGGATTTTGAGTGGAAGTGACCTTGGTGGTAGAATTCCGAGTAAGCCTTAAACTCTCTTCTTTCCATACTGGCTTTTTGTTTTCCATTTCTTTCTGAAACGTTACATGTAATTTCACCAATCACAGCTTCATTTCAGCGTACTAAGTAACTTTTGTAAAAATGCAAATACCTCTGGTAGTTTGAAGGGCTGTCATCACAAGTCTCTTCCTTCCAGGCCCCAGAATTCCATGTAACAAGTCTACAATGATTCATTTCATTTTACAGGTTAAATTGTCTTTTCTGAACCAGGCAGGAACTTAACTGCCATTTATAACATTGTTTCTGTAGAGATTCAATTCAGATTTAAATTTCAAAAGAAAGTGTTGTAATAAGATCTATTTGCCATTTAGGAAATGATTGTACAGTGACGTGCATTACATAAGGAAGAATTGGTAAGATTTAGCTTTAGTTTTTACTAGGCTTGAGTTTTGGTTCTACTAATTAGTAGCTACTTAGCTGTGATAAAATTATTATTTTATGAGAGTCAGTTCACTCATATGTAAAATATGGGTAAACATATTTATCCCCAAAAGATATTACAGGGCTCAAATGATATAAAACACATATAACTGCAAGAAATAAAGATTTAAATTCACAACAGAAGGAAGAAAATTGGATGTAAGAGATAAAACGGACTAATAAGAATGTCATGCAGGATGAAATCATTGTTTCATTGAGCTGGTATTCCCTGTTTCACACTGTCAGTATTTCGAGCAACTGCCTCTGAGTCTCAGACTCAGAAGATACACATGAAAGACTTCTCACTTAACTTTTGAAAACCTTTGTGAATTCATCACCCATATTTGCATCCGAACTCCTGATCTGTGATTTTCACAAGAGAAGAGAGAGAGCCAGGCATATAAACAACCTCAAATATTTGTTGAATTTGTTTGAATCTCTTTTCTAACCTCCTTACATCTGAACCACATCTTGAGATGGAATGATCTGTATATGTCTTATCTGCTAGGAAAAGTGCATACTTTTATTTTTCCTGTGATGATATCATGGGATTTAGACTATTCTCCCTAGATTTAGGATATAAGAAAGGAGACCTACATCATTTGAATCCATAGTAGACACTGAGGGAGATTTCAAAAACTTGTCTTTGAAGTCCTCAAGCATGAGGCAACATGTATCTGTTGACTTATTTATACATAGTGTTTGGCATTTTTTAAAATAGTAATGACTCTACTGACTTATCATAGACTTTAGAGCCTCTGTGAAATGATCAAAAAACAATCAGGTCAATTTTTGATTCTATCTGCTCAGATTCATTGACGTCCCCATGACATCATGAGACTTGTAGCCATGATGAGGGATGCTTTCTGTGTTGACAGTCATTTTACATGAGTAAATGCTGTATGGTTCATGGGGCAAACCGTTTCTCCATCTTGTCCTTCTTAGCTCCATGCCACTCAGGCCAAGTGACAGTGCCATGCACGTTTAGAAGCAGAAGATTGGAAGCCACACAAATACCTTGTTTATAAATAAAACTTAACTGTTCCAGCAACTGCAGTAGTTGTATAACCATGTGTAACAAAATAAAAGTATTTAGCTTTTTCCAGTCCTTCAAAACTTCTGTTTCAAAGTTTCTGGTGCACATTATATTAAACCCACACATATACATCCTAGACAGCCTGACACTCTTCTCCTCTCTGTGACTGTGAGAAAGAATGGTGGCCGTAACCTGTGGCTCAGAATCTCTGAAGGAGAGATAACATCAGGAATTGAATTAGCGATGTAGGCTACTTGGCTTTGGTCTGGCCAACCATTTGGGCAAATAAAAGATTCAATAGGACATGCCCCAGTGGCTCATCCTCTTGGGAATTTTCCACCTGTATCTGTGTAACTCTTCCTACAGATCCTTCAATAAGCTATTTAATTTACTATTTAAATTTAAATCAGAGGACTACTTAACTCTTGGATCCTGGTTTTGCTGCACTACATTAATCAAAAGCAAAGACATGTTACATTATCTGCATCTCTTAAATTTACAAAGGCATATCTTTTCTAATGTACAATTATATTTTTCATATGAGAGAAAAATCTCAATATATTTATTACTCTTTCCTCTACTGGATGGTTTACCTTTTATCTAAAGAATGAGAGAGAGCTGAGAGAGGGTGTAAACAGAACTGCCTTTTGGGGGAGTTATAGTTTTAGTATCTTTCCCGGAAGTTTTCACTTTCTGCTTTTGTTACCACCAATGAAGAAATAACCTGGTTGTCGTTCTACTGTTTTTGGTCCAAAGGGTCAGGATAGCTTGTAGATAGAAGCATAGTTGGTTTCATGGTGACCCAAAATTATCCTGGACTTCAAAGAACTTCCTCTTCTCTCTGCATGAAGAACTCTTTAAAGAAGTCCTTTTTCCTTTTACAAGGTGAATGCTTCAAAGCACGTGGGAGGAGTATTTCCTTCTCAGTGTTTACCTTTCAGAGGTGAGGAGTTCATAGACATTTCCCTGTTTGTACAGTAGGATCTAATCATTGGCTTTGAGGCAAAGGCTCTCTCTGCTGCTGTTCTACTGTCAGGAGTTTCCCGTGCTCATTTTTCACTTACTGATGCACTAAAGAAGCTGTGCCAGGAACCTGAAAAAAGCTGCGTTCAAGTCCTCTGGAGTGTATTTCTGTCAACGTTGTGTATCACTAAAAAAAGAACTCGGTTCTGTTTTCAAAGCCTTGCTTTCTTTCACAGGTTACAAATATTCACTGAGTGGCCAGAAATGACAGGCAAAGTGGATGAGTGGGAAAGTCCACATATTTTCTCACTAGGCATGAGTGAAGAAAGGCCATAAAATAATGTAACAGATTTTTAATGCATCCACATGGATTTATGCATTCAATTGAGTATGAGCCCCTCAATTAGGAAAACCTGGGGGATGCTGTCTGCAAGATATTCAACAATATAGAACATGGTGTAAAAACAGTTTTGGAAACATACTGATCTTGTGTTGTGCCATTTTACACCATCTATGATGTCATTTTATCTGCCCTAGGGAGCATGGTATTAGTTTAAACCCTTCCTTTCAAGAATAGAACAATGACTTTCACTTTCTTAGAATTAAAAATAATTATTTTTGCATTAACTAATTTTTGAGACTAACTTTTGAGTGAAATTTTATTTTTGGAAACAATTAAACACATTTGAAATGGAATTTGGTAAAAGATCAATCTCTGTAATATTATTTAGCAAAAGCAACAGATAACATTAATGGCAGGAATTACATATCTATACTATGATCATGACAAAAAAAAGTCATACCCAGAAAAAAACAGATGAAAGAAAACACACTCAAATGTTATTTTAGAGTGGTAGGATTATGAATGACTTTTATTATACATTTATAGCAGAAAAATCTCAATTCATGTTTGGAAAAAATAATGAAGGAGACTTTCTTTTGCAATGAATACACAAATTCTGCCTGAGAGAAATTATAAGCTACTTTAAGCAATGGAACTATCATCACAATAATGAATTAAAATGAGATAAAGATATCTGTTGTTTATTGAAAAGCTACTGTATGCCAAGAACATTGTTCTATGTTGCATGCCAATGGTCTCTAACCAGGAAAATACCCTTCAAAGTGGACATTTTAATTTCTCTTTTGCAGAAACTGAACTGTAGAAAGATGTGGTGACTTGCCCAAGGTCACATGCAGTGTATGGGATTGAGTGCAGGCCTTTTCACTCCGAAGCCTGCATGGTAGTTTAGAAACACCAGAAAGCCTCTTCCTGTGTCCAGTTGGTCTTCCCATTGGTCAAAGGCAGTTAGCTGCCTTGACGTTAGAAGTCTTTTATCACCTGACCCCAGCTAATTGTCTCACTTTATTCTTCTTCCTCTCCAGTCAAACATGTAACCCTCTCTCTCCAGGCTCATGCCATACATTGCCACACTCAGCCCTCTTCCCCACATTGCCTGCAGTGCTCTCCACACTCTTCTAGCTCTGTTCGGCCAATTCAAGACGTCCAAAGTCACGAAAATTCCTGGACCTCTCCAATTGGCTGGGTGCCTACCTTCAATTTTTTTTATTGACTCTACTATTCATTGAGCATCTGCTTTTTGGCAGCTCTTATATTTTTTTCATATCATGATGTATATGTGACTTTCTCCACAGCTGAAATGTTCTCTTCTTGAGGTCCGGCATGTGCATTTTTTCGAGTTTGCATTTATTGTGGCGTACCATAATGGTTAAGAGAACAGACCCTGGAGTCAGGAAGTCAGTGGCTCCACCACTTTTTGACTGTGTTGCCTTAAGTAAGTTATTTAATTTCTCAAATTGTAGTTTTTTCATCTGTAAACTGTGGCTAATAATACTAACAGCTTCATAGATTTGCTGGGAGAATTAAACAACATATTCAATGTAAAGCAACACTAGTACATTTATGAGATATTAAAAGTACCCAACAAGTATTATTATCATTATCATTAGTCATAATATTCCTATTAACAAAAAATAAGCACAAGAAACAATATAATAACCATCAGAGAGTGACTTAATAAAGCTCACCAATCTTTTCCATTCTTTTTTGATCTTTTCAACATACATAGGTATCTTTGTTTCAAATAATGTATAATTATTTGTTACATCTATATTACTTAACACTGTCCTACATGTTTAAAAAGCACTTTATACACATTTGAAAAATAGGTATGAGTACATGTGACCATTCTCAAATAACAACCAAAGTAAGAAGGGAAAAAAAAGAACAGATACAAAGTAAAAAAAAAAAACCCTCAAAATGAGAACCTTCAAGATAACATTATGGTTGGAGTTAGAGCACTGATGGATTTAAAAATTTAGGTAGCCCTGTGCAAATACACTTAATAATAACAAGTGGGCCTCCTGAGTCTATGGTCCTTTCAAAGCAGCTGTTCACTGTGGATGATTCTTAAGGAAACAGGTAGGACTCGGTTGACTTTCTTACTTGTCTGTCGGTCAGTAACTCACATATAACTCTTGGAATGATTATTGTTTGTGACGATGTTTCCAAGCTGACCGGTGATTCTAAAATATTTCCCAAAGACTGAAGATGCACGGTGAGGCGAGCCCATTTCTTATGACCATTACTGGGGAAAATAAATACCCTGAGAGCACGCACTAAGCCCCTGTGTGCGCGCTAAGTGGTGCCCAAGTTGATGGAATTCAGTTTCAGCTTCACAATTTTTAAAAGTTACAAGCAAAGCAATTTTCTTTTATTGGCATTAAAGCAAAGCTATCTAGCATCCAAAGAAGACAAGAAAACAGATGTGGAATTTCCAGGCTCTCAGCTTCCACCTGCAGTTGGTCTGTGGGGGTTTATTCTGCTCGAGGCTTATGCCTGAAGTTTTGTGAATGGAAGAAGGAAGGTGACAAGTTTAGGTTACAGTCTTGAGTAAGAGGGTGATCAATCAACTGCCCTGGCTATTACTAAAAACAGTCAAGTATTTAAAATACCAATCTGAATTGCAGGGGTTCTTACCATGATAGACTTACAAGGGGCCAGAAGCTACTGTGCATTTGTAAATCCTGCATGTGTTTGAACAACATCACTAGCCGTGGAGCTGTCTTTCACATGTGAAATTGTTATATTGTTCAGAATTGCTTCCACTATTCCTGCTGGTGAGTAGAATGCCAATAACATAATTTATGATATGTTAAGCAACACACACACAGTGCCTCAGTATGGAAAAACTCCACTAAAAATACCCCCTAAGCAGAACATAATCAATAAGATGCAAATGACACATGCCTACAAGAGACCCACTTCAGACTGAAAGACACACACAAACTGATAGTAAAAGGATGGAAAAAATATTTCATGCAAGTGAAAACAAACAAACAAAAACCTGGGGTAACCATACTTTTATCAGACAAAATTGATTTTAAAATAAAGGCTATAAGAAAAACCCAGCAATTCCACTTCTGGGTATTTTTCTGAAGAAATTCAAAACACTAATTCAAAAAGATATATGTATCCCTCTGCTCATTGCAGAATTATTTATAATAGCCAAGATATGGAAGAAGATAGATGAATAGGTAAACAAGGTGTGATACATATATGCAAGGGACAATTACTTGGCCATAAAAAAAGAATGAAATCTTGCATTTGCAACAAGGTGGATGGAACTAGAGGGCATTATGCTCAGTGAAATAAGTCAGACAGAGAAAGATAAATACCATATGATTTTACTCACATGTGAAATCTAAAGAACAAAAGTGAACAAATAAAACAGAAATGAACTCACAGACACAGAGAACATTTTGATGATTGCCAAATGGGAGGGGTGTGGGAGGGTGTGTGAAAAGGGGGACAGGAGTAAGATGTACAAATTGCCAGTTATAAAAATAGTCATGAGGATGTAAAACACAGCATAGGGACTATAATCAACAATATTGGAACAATGATACATGGTGTCAGATGGGTACTAGGCTTATCAGGGTGACAACTTCATAAATTTTATAAATCTCTAATCACTAAATTATACACCTGAAACTAATATAGCATTGTCAACTGTAATTGAAAAATAAAAAGTATTTTAAAAATAAATAAAAACTATAAAAAGCTAAAGAGATGCAAATGATTTAATAAATAATACCAGATATCACTTATTGGAACCTGCTAAGTGCCAGATCCTTTACAGGACAACTCATTGTCACTTTAGCTAGGGTGATTTCCCTAAACTGAACATTTGTCTGTCACTGTTCCATAACTCCTCATGCCTTCTGGACATGTCCCTAACTCAGTCTGGCATAGGAAATGCCCTTCTGGATCTGACTCCTTCTTATCTCTCCACTATCTGGAGTTTAATCTCTTCCCACCAACCCACTCCTCACCCTCCTTTCTCTCTGACTACATATAGGTCTCCAATGCACCCTGCTCTGGCTTGCCTCTAAGGCCTTGATCAATCTTGAGGTCCTCTCTGTGTTGGTTCACTCTTCTCCCAACCCATTCCTCTCCAACTTTTTGTTGAGGTATCCTCTTGGATTCCATCACTTTGCACATTCCTTCTCCAAGAATAATTTAGATTTTTGTACCAGATACTCCTGTAGCTCTGTTATAGAAATATAATTGATATATAACATTATATTAATTTTGGGTGTACAACATAATCATTTCATGTATATATGGAATTCATATATATTGACTTATATTTATGATTTATATATAGACTGATTTCATATATATATATCTCTCACCAGAAATAATTACCAGAATAAGTTTAATTAACATCCATCACCACATATAGTTCCTAAGTTTTTTCTTGTGATGAGAGTTTTTAAGATCTATTGTCTTAGCAACTTCCAAATATGTAACAGGGTATTGTTAACTGTAGCTACCGTGCTGTACATTCCCAGGATTCATTGTCTTATCCAGGTGTTTCAACACTGGGGATGGGAGGGAGAACTAAGTGAGAGTGTGAGAGCCCAGATGGGGTGACAGGACACGGCATGCAACTAAGTGGAAGTAGCAATAGTGAGATTAGGAAACGAAGAGTTCTCTGCCTCCTTCCCTCTTACTGGCACCGTCACTTGTACTCTTGCTTCACAGAAGAGTAATTGAATAGGGACAAGTGAATAGGGCAGTGAGTAGAGTGAAGAATGGGGTGAGTATGGGAGCTTCTAAATAGGAAAGGGGTTTTTAGTGGTAAAGAAGGAGAGTGAACTGAGAGAAAAATCCTGTTCTATAACAATGGGGGAAAGGGGGTGTTTCTATGGAGAGTCACTTTCCTATGATGACATTTTCTGGAGAGTTCCAAGTAAAGGTATGGATGAATAACTCATATTTTAGTAGGCTTATTATTTAGGAGATTGTTAAAATGCAGACTTCTAGACTATATGCTTATGCTTTTGATTCAACAGGGCATTGGGACCTAAGAATCTGAATTTTAAATAATACCCCAGGAAATCAAAATATAGCTGGTTTATGTTCCAAATTTTAAAATGTGTTGGCTGTCCCTGTTTTTGAGATTCAGAAGTAATTTTGTGGTCTAAAATAGTCAGATGGCCTGTGCTTTTCTTTAACACACAAAGTTACAGTCTGTTAGTTAAACAATAGCATTTAATTTACAATAGGTACAGAGAACAAAAGACCTAGTTTTGCACATCTAAAGCAGATATCATTTATCTTATTATTGAAAGTTCTATGGTAATGTTTTGGCTTTTGTCCAAATACTTGACATTGTGACATTCTTCTATCTCCACTTTTTAATGGTTTGATATGTTTTTTTTCTTCCTGTTTCAACTTCCTATTTAATCTACTACTGCCTGTTAAATCAGCTTTCCTCTACGGCAAAGACTGAGGCTGCTCCTGTTAGATTAAACATTCATTTTCTATCTGACCCAGCTTTCAGCTCCATCTACTTAGTTATATCGTTGGTTGGGTAGCAGAAATTGCCAGGATGTCACCCAGTGGGAAAATCAATTCACGAGAGAAGGGCAAGTGCTGTGTGTTTGACTACAGAGCATCTCTTTTTCTTTCTTTGAGCATATCTGTCTCAGCACACCTGGGTATTCCTCCCCAGAGCTACGAAGAAGTTTGAATTGCCCTGTTCTTAATTAGCATCATCCTTTCCCCTTATATTACAGGTGAACATGATTCATTCTCTTGTATGTATTCCTAAGAGAGAGACTCACTGAAAAAGGACACATCATTGCAAAGTGAAGAGGAGGCCAGCGGTGAGGTGCTTGAAAGATAATTTCTCTCCATTGTTCTAAGAGGTTTTTAAAATAAATGTTTCTCATGATATAATCCAATATTCACTATGAGTTAGGGATGCCTTTTTTTCTACTTGAATTTAGATGTTTCAAAGCATGATCCCCAACCTTTGACATTTAGTATCTGTGGCCTAGACTTTGGTTTAACTCAATTGGTCTTCATCTGTGTATATGATATCTTATGAAAGACAGCATATACAGGCTCTGTTGGATCTATATGTCTTCGGGAATTTGTGTATCTGTATATATGCCTTTTTGTGAGGAGTTCTTACATTGCATAGCTTTCTCTGTGGAGTGTATGTTACCAAAAAGATGAAGAACCATTGAAATAATGGGCTGACATGGCCTATAAAAGATTAATCCCATGTTGTGTTAGCAGCATTTTTCAAGGGAACTCAGAGTTAATTTCCACAGGAAGCTAAACTTGAAAGGAAAGGTTCTTCCTCCTCAGGAGAACTCTTATTTTAGAAGGAATTGTGAGATGTTTCCCACCCCCTGAGCCTAAGGGGCTATCTATCTCTGAATTAGATTCTGTGAAGTGGTCTGTGATCATCCACATGAACCAATTGTAGGAAGTTTAATTGTAATTAACTCTCACACTCAATTTTAAAGTATAACTTTTTAAAGTGCATTCTGACTATTGATCAGTTTTTAAGGATGGAGAAAAAGAAACAGGATAGTGGAAAAATATAATACATAAAAATCTCCACCTTTCTCTCTCCTATACTATAGAGCTTTCTGATACAAGAATTCTTTATTCTAAAAATAATGTAATAGTCACATTGGCAGGTTATTGTCTCTTGTGTAAAGACATCAGATTTCAGATGGATATTGAATAGAAATGGGGGATTTTAATGATCCATTAAAATTTCTTCATTATTATTTACTAGCTGAGTTTTGACCTTAAAGTCATCTGGCACACCCTGTAGAATTTAGATTGCAATAAAACCAAGCACTTCAGTTTTTCTCATTTCTAAAATAGGAACAATAATACTATGTTTTATGTGGGATTTATATGAGAATTCAATAAATAATCTAATCACAATATTTAGAAATGAGCCTGGTCCATATATGTTTAAAATATTGTATATTTGCTATGACTATATTATGATTTTTACTGATTAAAAAATCGAGAAGTGGAACAATGGGATGCTTGAATTAACAGTTCCTTTTCACTTTTTGATTACTCTGTGTTATGTTTGAGTTTTTAATGCTTTGCTGAATTTTAGACAGAGTAATCTTTTCACTAAGTAGATGTTGATTTCATATTTTTCTGGATCTTGTCTCCTGACCTAAGAAACTTGATCTGTTCTGAGTTTAATTTCCTCAGAATTCTATTCCTTATACCTCAGCAATTTTTCAAAATTGTCATCAATGCTGCAAATTATTTTGTGCTGCTCTGTGAGCCATGATAGGTTTTATACCTTTCTGATAATATTTGCAATTAATTACGGCTTTTGGAATTTATGTTTATTGGAAGGAGAAACTTGACTGATAGAAATTTGGGACACATTGAGAAAGTTATTTTAAAGACCAATATAACTTTCAACCAAAGGACTTTGTAGAAGCACTCTTTTGAGCACTCATGGGCACGATGAGCACACACTGCAGAGAGTTAAGGGTCAGCCCTTAGTTCCAATCAGCCTGCATTTTATATACTGGCTCCAATTTACAAGTTGAGTGACCTCAGCCAAGTTATTTATCCTCTCTGTGCCTAAATTGTTGCATCTCTAAAAGAAAAAGAAAAAAAGAGAGTACTAACCTCAGAGGGTTTTTTTAATAATTAAAGCTAATATAATGCAAAACACTTAGAATAGTAAGAGGTACCTGAGGAGTGTGCTTATGTAAGTGTTTGCTCTCATTATTTCCAGAGCGATTCTAATTTTAGCTCTGTTGTCACGAAGTACATTTCTAATCAGAATGAAGTCTTTGTAGAACCAGGTATCTTGACTGAGGACATTGTTGTTGACTTGTTTTTCTTTCTTTCATGCATTAAGATAAAAAGGATAAAAAATTTAGATATAACTAAAATCACTTTAAATTTTACCCCAACATTATGCAATGTACTTACTATTCAATAAACATGGGCACATTATGATCATTTCTTAGTATTACAAAAATGTCTGAGACCATGCTTCTCTATTTTATCAGAATGAGCAGTAAACAGATGTATTGCCACTCAAGGAAACCTACGTTAGCTGAGTAGCTAATATGCTTTCTTCTAAATCAAGATAAACATGAAAGTAACAGGAGCAAACCAAATTCTACTAACATTCTATTAAATCTCAACATCCGTACAACCAATTTCTTCAACTCACTAGTTTCTCTTCCAATTTATTTCTCCTATGCCTCCTTCCCTTGTCTTTCTTATATGTTTACAGAGATGAGATGAGTGAAGATAAATTACTTGCTTAATGCTTTAACTCAAATCAGATAAAACTATGCACTTACATGAAAACTGTACCACACCCAAATTTATGTTTAGTCACAACCTCTCAAACATTTCTATGCCTAAGTTTTCCATTTCCTCCTTGCTGAGAAGTACAGAAACAGGTTTTCTTGGTAGGTTAGTAGTGTCTTATATCCATAACCTAGTGAATTGGGTTACTGCAGTTTTTTCATTTTAGCAATTTCTAATTAACCTGTGAAACCCTCAACGCTAAAGTATTACTGTGGCGCACGGCATAGCATGTTTTTAACAGGGATTAAATATTAATATGTGAAAAAGAAGAGCCTTTGTGGTTGCTCTCCTTTGGGTAGAATTACAGACCTATCAATCTTAATTCTGTGGAGCATGAAATCAGGAAGTTTTTTTCCCTCCACAGACTGTTGTATTGCCCAGTTAGGTGTATTTTGGGAGCAATGCTTCTGTATGGGAGGAAATGATGGAAAGTAGAAGACACAAACTGCAGTGAATTCAATCAACCTTTCAATGATGATATCTGTATTAGTTCATATCATGGGTTTTCAATCTCTGCCCTTGGGCACTGAGACTGATGAATCACACCCAACACTTTCCCATTTCTCCACGTAGCTATCATTTAAATTGTTGACATGTATCTTCGTGATAATATGACAGCATGGAAATACCCAGACTGCAGTTACAATATAACTGACACACAATGAATGAGATGTTTTTTTGTTGTTGTTGTTTTTCTTGTTTTTTTGCTAGCTTGAGAGAAAAAGAATGAAATTAGTAATTTGATGGTCATCCTTTTAGCCAAATATTTTGCTAAAATGAAAGACTAAATCTTATTACTGAACTGAGAGACTAAATTTTTTGGTTTGTTGTGAAAGTTGTTAACTGACTGATTCATAGCTGGGCATCTCTTGGGGATGAGAATTGTTGGCACATTAAATACAGAACAAATTTTGATATGAGAATGCTTTTTGGTGGCTGCTATTCATAAGAATAATAACAGAATCTCTATACCTGAACTATCTAATACAGCACAGATGGCTAATGAGCACTGACATGTGGCAAGTCTGAATTGACATAGGTTGTAAGTGTATATTACACATAAGATTTCATAGACTTAGTATGAGATATACCTCAATGATTTTATATATATTTGTTAAAATGGTAATATTTTGGATATATTGTATAAAATAAAGTTTACTTTTAAAGCTAATGTCATATTCCTTTTTTAACTTTTTAAGTGTGACCACCTAAAACATTTAAAATTACACATGTGACTCACATTTCTAACTTGCATTGTGTTTCTATTGGACAGCGATGCTCTTGATCAAATGATCTAATTTAGCAGTTCAACGTTCTAAGTTAAGAATCTTAGCTGGAACAGGCACCAAAGAACACTTCTCAACACGAATACAAGTCAGAACATCATCTGTATTCCTACAGTTGGAAAGGAACAAAGTGGCTTACTCCAAAAGACTTGCTTGGTGAAAGTGCTTCACATTTTCCAAGTGTCACCTACTGAATATGCACATAATCAGAAAGATTACTTTTTTAAAATTGAAGTTCTGGAGGCAACATAGCTCTGTTTGGTGGAGATGTGAGTTCCACTTGACACACAATGAAAGCCATTTGTTCACGGTAAAAGTCTTGCTTGGAGGCAATCGTTAGACAATGATGAATTGAGGGTGTGTGTGTGTGTGTGTGTGTCTGTGTACGTGTGTGTTAGTGTATGCACACAGGTGTGCCTGATATTTTTGTAAATCTTCCACAGATGAAAAAATGGGGGGATTTTTCCATTAAGTCTGGGTGGGACTGAAAGGCATTTTTAAAAGTGACATAATGTGGAATAACTAAAGACTCATTTGAATGTTAAGATTCAGTAATCAGCTAACTTAAATTAGGTTGCATTATCTTGAAATAATTTTTAAATTAACAGTTGATTGTCAAAGTTCAACTGAAGTTGAGCAGTGAACTGGAATCATCCTAACATTGATGCAAATATTATGTAATACTTAGATTTGGAATGTCAATCAAATGATATTCGACCAATACTATGAGCAAGAATGTGTTAGGTATAATGACAATTTTAGGCAATTACTTTAAATAGTCAAGACCTTCTGTTCCACATCATTTGAAATGCGCATGAGTAAATTGTGATTCTGAATTATATCCCATAGAATTTCAGAAAGGTTCAGAATCAACATTCCAATATCACCTTTAACTTGTACCTGTTTTAGAGATTTAACAAATGATCTTTTTTCATGAACTGCCCTGCATTTTTTAAGCATAAGTTTTAATTACTGTTTGAGAGGAGATTGAAACCTTAACATCATACACTGATAGTAAAGAAAATAAAAATATATATATACATGGTGTAAAACATAATAGGCTGAGCAATGGACCAGCTTTGGCAGCTGTGAGTTCTAATTGAAGTTTGATGGTAGATGAGTACTTCATTGTTTTTCTTGTCTATAAAAGGATGATATATTTTGTTATCTAATTAATGGGGCTTTTGTGAAAGAGAAGTAATAAAGTCCCAAAGTATTAAAGCATTTGGCACAAATAAAAGTTCTATATAAACCAACAGAAAAGCAATGACTTAGGAAAGAAGAGGTTTTCACTTCGGATTTGTGCTCCAGTGTGATGTAAGATATATATGGTCAGAAGACACTGGGCAGAGGAATTTATTAAAGAGAGTCAAGAATCATCTCTTCTGGAATTGATAAAACTGTGAGTGACCTCAGAGTAGATAAGTCTATTTTAATTGTCAATAATTAGTTGAGATAAAACTATTCTTTTTTTCTTAAATTACTATATTAAGGATCAATACATAGTTTTTGATTTTCAAATATGAATATAAATAATGATAAGTAGTATGTTTTAAGGTCCCAAATCCCAATGTATACAGTAATATAAGACACTAGTATATTGTAATATGACAAGGATAGAAACTGTAAAAATGTTGACATCACACTGTATAATGTGTGTACTTTTTAGTGAACTCATGGATAAAAGCTAAGAGATGACTAGGGAAAGAATCTAATAACCAACCTAGTAATAATAATTGAATTCACACCATGGTCTGACATTGTGCAAAACTGTGGGCAGTTCTCATCTAGACAGGAGTCATGGCATAAGACCATGGAAAAGGACAAAATAGCTTACAATTAAATATAAACTTGCAGAGTAAAGTCAAATGATGTGATATGAAAATGGAGAGGGTATAGTGGCTGAAGAAATGAGAATAGCACTTCAGGACCTGAGGTAAGGGGGAATATGACAAGATTCAGAAAGTGAAAAAACCTCAGTCTAGTGTCTATGCTTAGTACGGAGAGTGGCATGAGGGCGCAAGAAGTGCCTTAGGCTCAGAATACCTATATATGAGGGCAGACTTTTGTCCTGAGACTTTGTAAAATTTTGGGCAGATCTCTTCACCAACCCTCAGTTTCATCATTGGTAAAATAAGAAAAGTAAAAGTCGGCTCTGCCCACTTTAAATGTTGTGATCGAATTAGGTGATAAGTAAATATACTGTGAAGGCTGTGGTTTGAGGTGGCAGAGATAGTCAGGGGACTGGAAAGGAGCTCAGTGTTGTAGGAGCAGAGGTTGCACAGTGGTAAATGGCAAGACAGATGCTGGAAAGTGGATGTGGGCCAGATTTTGTAGAGCTCTGGATATTGTGCTATAGGATTCACATACCTCTCATATTGTCCTGTCAGTTACAGGAAAGCATAAAAGTCCTCAACCTGGGGAATGATATAATTGGATTTGCATTTTGCCATTTGCAATGACCACAGGCCCAGTGGGTTGGCTGGTGGCTGACAGATAGGTGAGAACAAAGTCAGGGAGATTAGCAAACTGGTTATTGCAATGATTTCAGAGAGAACATGAATTGGGGCAATGACACTTGTGACACACAGGGAAGGATGACTTTGTGAGCCCTTTTCAGAGAAGCAAAGGTTACAAAGGGGGCATGAATGAAACGGGAGCACCCGCAATGCTGCTCAGGTTTCTGTGTGGACAAGTTGGTGAATGCAAGAGAAGCACATTTATAGGAAGGGAGAGACAATGATTACTGTTTGGAACTTGTTGGGTTTGAGGTGTTTGTAGAACATCCAAGGAGAATAATTTGACAGAAGAGTGGATATAGGTATTAGTATGCTGAGTAGCCTACAACTCAAGACTCCATAGAATTCATTGCATTTCAGCATGAAAAAAGGCCTGAAATGTTCACACACTCTTAGTGGGAATGGAAAATGGTGCAACCATTTTGGAAAACAATTTGTCAGTTCCTCAAAACCTTTAACATAGAGCTGCCAATAAACCAGAAATTCCTCTTCTATGTGTATCCCCAAGAGAAATGAAAACATATATCCATGCAAAATCATGTACACAAATGTTTATGGCAGCATTATTAATAATAGTTAAAAAATAAAAATAACACAAATGTCCAGTGTGGTAAATCTATACAATGGGAAAGCCACATATTTTATGATCCCATTTATGTGAGATGTCCAGAATAAGCAAATCCATAGAGACAGAAAGTGGATTAATGATTGCCTAAGGCTGAGAGGTTGGAGAACATGGGTAGTGACTGCTAATGGGTGTGGCTTTTTTTGTGATGATGAAAATGCTCTAAAATTCACTGTGATAATGGTGTCACAACTCTGTGAATATGCTAAAACTCACAAAACTGTATAATTCAAAGTGTGAGTTTTAGAGTATGAATTATAACTCATTAGAGCTGTTAAAAAGAAAAGACCATTACCTTTAACAGGAACCTGAACAACAAAACAAAGAAACAAGCAAAATATAGTCAAAGACACTGAAATAGAGAACAGGCTGACAGTGACCAGAGGGGAGAGGGGAGGGAATTTCAGGGGAGAATGGGAAGGGTTTACAGGAACAAATATAAAGGACACATGGACAAAAACTGGGGGTGGGGTGGAAATGGGAGGGAGGTGGGGAGGGATGGGTGGGTTGGCTGGAATGGGAGTAAAGGGCAGAAAACTGTACTTGAACAATGATTAAAATAAAATTACAAAAAAAAGAAAGAAAAGGTCATTGCTATACAAGTAAGTACACTATTCCTTTTGCACCCTATTTAGCTCAGGCAGTAAGAACACATGATTTATGAAAGAAGATCTTTGATTTTGGCAACACAACAGTCTAAGCTAATAGACAGATCTTCCAGCTATAATGTCTAAAAATGCTGAATAAAATATCACAAACCATTTTTAAGATGTCAACTTAGCTTACAGGAAAGACAGGAATCCCACGGGGGCCAGATAGTGTTCTTTGAGCAGGTGAGCAACCTTGGCGGGGAGGAGGCTGGCTCCAAAACAGCATCGGGATGGGTTTTAATGCTCTTTCCTAGGTGGCAGGTAAGACCTCATGAAGAGAGATCTGTAATGGAACGCTAGTTTAGAGACAGATTTCTGAAGAATTAGAAAAAAAATCTGCTCACTAACATGACCCCCCCAAAAATAAATGAATAGAAGAGTCTTAATTCTTTGTTTGTAGGCAGAACCAAGTTCTCTTGTAAGCAACCAGAATGCTATTCTTGTTCCTCAAATAGGATTGGATTTTAAATTTCTTGCTGAGAAATTAACATAAAATTGGTCCAAAGCCAGTGTTTTTCCTGGGGTATCTGGAAGAATCAAACCCAAAATAGCTCCAGAAGGGCCTTCTTCAATCTAGACAGTTGAGACTTACCACAGAACAAAATCCCACTGAAGATGAACTCACAGCCAAAAACTGAAACAGACACAAAGAACAAATCCCTCCCAATCAAGAGTCGATACATTCAACAAACAAGAATATTACTTCTTTATTCCCTGAACTTGACATAGTAAAATCACATCTGAAAGAAACTGTAAGATACAGATTTTCAAAGTGATAAATCATTAGGCAGATTGAAGATATAGAGGGATACATTTTAACATGGATTGGTCTTAAAAAGAGTGTTGAATTAAAAAAATATGAAGGTAACTTCTTTAGCATAATGCCATTTATGCATAGAACAAAAGAGTAGGAGTAGAAGTTAGGATAAAAAATACAATAAAATAGTAACAGTCTCCTTCCTATATGGACTGAAGATGCTAGCAGACCATGACCAAAGGCATTATTGCATAAAAGGACATACGAGGAGGGGGTCCCCAAACCCCTGAAATTTATTTATAAAAAATTGTGTATTTATTCTTACAGGTTTAAACTTCAGTCACCTCCAAAGTACTCTCCATTTGATGCAATACACCTACCAAGACATTTTTTCCACTGCTCAGAAAAGTTTTTGAGCTTCTTGATTTTGATACCTTTCAGTATTTCCATCATTTTTTTCTTTCACCTCTTCCACATCAGCAAAATGCTCCCCTTTGAGGACTTTTTACATCTGGGGAAACAAAAAAAAAATTACTAAGAGTGAGATCAGGTGAATAGGGAGGGTGGGGCATGAAGGCCATGTCATTTTTGGTCAAAAACAGCTGAACACTCAGTGTTGTGTGGGCAGGTGTGCTTGTAAATCACCCATCATGAAATGGGCAAACACAATGAGTCTTCAAAAAAAATCACTCAAGCTGAATGCCAGCCTCTCACAACAATGCCAGTTGGTACACTGATACAGATAAGTTACTAGAATGCTCACCTCGTAGGGGAAGCCTGTACTACAAGGGGCCCAGAAGATAATTCCATGTTTTGGGGGGTGCCCCCTCGTACACAGGCTTTGGAACCAGATGGCCTCTGTTTACATCTCAATGCTGCCACCTAATTAACTGGGTCACTGGGGTTAGACAAGTTACTTAATCACTCTTTACCTCAGTTTCCTCATTTCTAAATGACAGTCACCATAGTACCTAGCTCATAGGAGTGTGGTGAAAATAGTGCTTGCCACATGTCTTTATCTGTTGCATTGGCTGCTGTGAGGTACTACCCAGACTTCCCTCAGAATTGGAGGACTTCCTTTCCAGCTATTGGCAGTGCTGCAGACAAGAAGTCCTCAGTGGAAAGCCCTTTGAGGGCTTCGTCTGAAGACAGTGGCCTCATCCAAAGTTACCTTTCCTCCCTGGGGTGGACTGCATCCAATTCATGAGATTGCAAAGGACTGAATTCAGCTCCTGCTGGAGGCACCTGAGAAGGAACAGGTTCACTCTGCTTTCCATGGGGAGGCACCATACCTCAGCTTCTCTCCCTGCTGTTTCTTGCATCTTTCTCTTCCCTTCTACAGATATTGAATTCTCCCTAATAAAGTCCCTTAGGTCTAATCTCTGCCTCAGGTCCGCCTTCTAGGGAGTCCAACATGTGGCTGCTGATACTACTGTATAAGACATATGCTTAATTCAATTCTCTGCAACTGAGTCCAAACTTTTACAAAAATACATAAAGTGAGGGAGAAAAGAAAAAAAAAGACAGGAAAGCACAAGTAAAGAATGAGTAACTAAGAAAAGCAGTAGATTTGGAAAGTACCCAACCAAGATATACATATATATGGAAATTAATACCCGATAGGCAAAATAAACAGTGACTTAGATGCAGCTGACAGAAGAAATTCACTGGAAGAGAATAAGCCATAAATAAATTACCCAGAATGCAGCACAGAGAGCCTGAAAAATCAGAGAAGTTAAGAGACATGAGAATAGAAAAATTGTGACATAGATCTATAGAAAAAAGAGTTCAAAAGGAAAGACTAGTGAATGGGAAAGAAGAAATATTAAAAAAGATAATGGCTGATAATTTTCCAAAGTTATGAGAGGTACAAATCTTTAGAGTGAAGAAACACACTCAGTCCCAAAAGGATACATAAAATGCTCCTGGCCCTCTAAGAGTTAAGCTGCAGAACACCAACAAATAAACTTTAATGCAATTTGAAGGAAAAAGTTATCTTAAAAAAAGGAATAATTATAATGACAGCAAACATCTCAAAAGTAATGGTCAAGAAAACAGCAGAATGACCTCTTCTTTGAGTTCAGAAAAAACTACTGTCAGTCGAAAGTTCTGTATCCAGCTATTCTATTATTCAAGAATAAGGGAAAAGAAAGACTTTCTCAGACTGAGAGACTATTTGCAGGTCGCATTAAGAATGTTTTTGCAAAGAAATTTAACTGAGAAAAGAGTTGTGGGTTGACATGTATTAAGTAATTTACATAAAAGAAATTGGTAGTCACATGGATAAATTTTAATGCCTTAATTATAAAACCAATAATGGTAATAACACCATAGGATAACAACAGAAGCAACTGCAGTAATGATTATGACTAATTTCAGAGGGTAAAAGATAAGAAAAAGACAAATAGACTGATATAAAAAAGAAGAGAGAAGCTAGAAGTTATATATTGACATATAAAACATATTTATATATTATGTATAGTGCTTATATATACATCTATGTATATATAAAATATATACTGCTTATATGTATATATACATTATATATACAAATATATGTAATGCACAGCATGTGTATACATGTGCATTATACAGATACATATATGTGTGTAAATGATTATACATATATATGCAATATACACACATATGTAACATAAATGAGTGTTTAGTGTAACCCAGAGACCATTACAAATCACTGAAGAATGGATATACTATTTAAGAAGTGGATCTCAGATCCACTTAGCAAAGTAGAGAAACATTTCTACCTCATATATAGAGACTTAAGAATGAAAAAACAAAGCTTTAAAAAAGGTTAGGCAAGAACATGTTTATGATGTGGAAAAAAATTCTCAAGCAAGACTCAAAAGTTAAAAATAATATTTAAAAATATGGAAACATTTGAATCATTCTGCATGCTACAAACTTAAAAAACATACCAGCGACAATTCAAAGGAGAGGACAACTGAATGGCCAGAAACATATGACATGATGCTCAACCTCTGTATTAACCTGCAGATTGTAATGAGATGCTCTGTCACACACACTACACTAGCCACCCCATAGAAGTCTGAGAACTTCAAGTGTTTTGTATGTGGTGAAAGAGCCCTTGCTTAGTGTTGAGAGGGCTGTACATTTGGGCATCTATTCTGCAGTACTTATTTAAGTGAAAGATGTACATAATTTTTTTTTTACCTCAAATTTTACTGCTAGTTATCTTCCAAAGAAAAATATTAGGAAATGTGCAGAAGGATATAGGCAAAATTGAGTATATTACAGGATTATAAGCAATAGGAAAAGAAAAGGAACTCCTAATCATCTATGATTAGTGGAAGTTTCATTCTGCAATACTACACAGGGTAAAAATACACTAGATCTACATGAAATAATAGGGATAATTGTCAAAAACATATGTCAAGTGGAAAAGAAAGAAAGTTTTGTAAAGGGAAGTATATGATACCATGCTTTCATAAAAGTTTTTAAAAATATGCTTATTGATTTTAAAGAGAGGAAAGAAGAGAGGGAAAGGAAAACATTGATGTGAGCTCATTTCGTTGCCTCCCATGCATGCCCCAGCTGGGGGCTGAACCGCAGCCTAGGTCTGTGCCCTGACTGGGAATTGAACTTTCAAACTTTTGGTGTACAGGACAGTGCTCCAACCAACTAAGCCACACTGGTGAGGGCTCATGTAAGTTTTTTAACCTAGTAAACCATCTAGTATAATGTTTGTGAATTTATACCTTGATAAAAATAAAAAAGAATAAAATAGATAACCCTCTGTCTTGGTTATCTCTACCTAGAGAGGGGGTGGTAACAGATGGGGTGTAGTTGTGGGTGTGGTCATGTGCTTTCATTTGTAAATTGCTTTACCCCTTCTGCTGGAAGAAGGAGGAGGAGGAGGAGGAGGAGGATGAAAAGAGAAGGAGAAGGAGAGAAGAAAGGGGAGGAGAAAATAATGAAAGCTGAAACAAATACGGCGAACAATATCTTTTTCATTTGGGTGACAGATGAAAAGGGTTTCTTTATTTTATACACTTACATGTGTTTCAAGTATCTCATAATTAAAAATAAAATAAAGCATGATGTGTAACATTCATTGGTCTGAGTTGCCTATTTTTTCCCCCATCAGTATTTCTATACATTTTCATTGTAATCTCAGTGGCCTTCACTGTGCTTGCACTTTCCAGAAGGCGGATTTCCACACAAACGCACACTTTCATCGTGCACTTCCTCACCGTGCTTCCCTTTGTAGTTATATAAACTCTATTTATTTCAGTTATATATATATATATTTAGATATATATTTTTAAACAAGTAACATTTAATTTCCATTTTAAAACATGAAACATATATATATTTTATTTCCTGATTTTACACATATTCATCTATTGTTTTTGAAAAGTTTCCTATGGTAATCACCAATCACCATCTTTAGAAATATCTTCTTCACATTGTTGCTCTTTATTTAAATCAATCATAGTCTCCACAAAATCTGTTTTCAGTTTTGCTTTTTCTGGGTTTCTTACTGTCAGCTCCTGGATTTGACTTCAGGTCTGTCTTGGGATGGCATCTCTGAGTTTCTGGGTAGGTATTCTCTGTTCTTTGTAACGTAAGCTCCTCTTGCCAGCCAGTATGCTATCATTAAATCATAATTTAATATGGAGAAAGACTCTCTTACTATCTATATTGGAATTATTTCTTCAGTACGCACAAATTACTCTACCACTGTCTTAGCTAACTGTCAAAAACCCCATCTTCTCTGAAGTCAGGCTCTGTGATGAAAGAGAAATGCAGATACTACCTGTGCCCGCAGGTCCCTGTTTCCTGACCTGAACTTCAAAGTCTCAAGTGGTATACTGTAGATCTTCAATGACTATATCATTTGTTCCTACATGAGTCAGCAGAAGTGGGCAGTGATCATTGTCTGTTATTCCTGGCAAGTTTTCAGTCAGAGCTTGCATCGGTGCCCCAGGTAGGTGGCATACCTCCATTTGCTTCATCAGAACTACACACATTCATCCCCAATCCCCTCAGCAGGGTGTTGCCAACTACAGTGCTGCGTCTTCTCTCTGGCATACGAGATGTTAACATCCTGCTTCATAGTTGCGAGCACCTATGGAATTACGTATTCACAGGAACAAAGACTAGCGTTTCTTTAGCATGTTACAGTTATCCATAAAAGAGGCAGTGTGATAAATTAGAAAGGTCACAGAGCTAAGAATCAGACAACCAGGCTTTGGTTCCATTCTTTTATTGTAGTGAAATGAGAAATCAGTATTATTTTAAGATAAAATCCTAAGTCTTGGAAAAAATTTCAAGCTTTCTGGAGTCTTCTATAGGTTCTGCCTTTGGCCACATACTAGTAGGAAGATTGAAAGCATCAATGTATGTAAAACTTTCTATAAACTCCAAAGTTAGCTACATAAATTCATATTAATTACAGGAAATCATTTTTTCTTCTCTTTTGCTGTTATATATTCCACCATTCTCCTGCTAATTGGCATTCCTTGCCTCTTGTCTTGAAAACATTTTCTTTCTGGATTTTTTCCTGGGATTTTTTGCCCCTTCTTGTCTCAAAAGCCTTCAGTGAAATTAATAATCTGGATTGATGAAAGGCATTATTTGGGGCCTTTTGCCTTCCCCTGTTAGCAGAAATATGAGCTTCACTAGTAACAAACAAAGCTGGTAATCACCTTGGGCAGAAGACGCAGGACACTCACTGTCTCTGCAGGCCACTTCATCCGCCGTTCTTGTCTGTTCCCTGAGTCTATTTGTTTGTATCCTCAGCGGAGCTCACAATTTTTAAGTTTCTCTCCATGGACTCCCTTAGAAATTTATTTGTCGTCATTGGAGGTATAGTAAGGTCTTACACAACAGCTAAGTTCTGGGGAGAAATTTCAGGTTGCTGGAGAAAGTATAGCTTGAAACCCAGAGGCCTCAATATTTCCACAGACACCAGACAGAGAGGCCAGTTGCCCTGATTCATACAAACTCACCCTCTATTACAAAAACTCAGATGAGGACAGGGCAAACTTTTGCTCTGAACAAACAAATGATTCCTGTCCATCAGTAGTTATGCATTCCCAAATGTTTGCCTCATGATCTAGTCAATATGTATTACAAACAAACAAAAAGTCCTTTGAAACAAAAAGTCCTTCTAAAAGGTATTTATACTTACTGTAGAAACTTTGGAATGCACAGAAAAGCACAAAGAGGAAAATAAAAATTTTCCAATTCCTATCTTTCCCCAAGAGCAACAGAACTTTTAGTGATCAGAGACCAATTGTAATAGAAATTATCACCCCATTGCCAGGCATTGTGTGGTCATTTCAGTGACCTGGGCAGTCTGGCTGTACCTCTGTGTTCTTAATCCCTTATTACTGAAAATACCCTCTGATATATGTGCTCCAGGGTCCTAGAATAATCACAATGCTAACCACAAAATTGTAACAATGGCTTAGATGTATTAGCTCTTACTCTATGCCAGGCACCCCACATGCATCATCTTAGTTAACCCCCACAATAGCACTTTCAGGTAGTTACCATTATCATCCTCACTTTTAGATGAGGAAATTGGGGCCTAGAGAGGTGATACACTTTCTCAATACCAAGTTTACACAGTGAGTGAGCAAGGAAGCTGAGATTAAAATGGGCCTTTTGACCAGAACTTTTCCTCTTGGGCACCATGATGAATATTTACTGCTTTCTTGAGCTATAAATCTCAAGAAAGGGATCTCAGGGCTGGAAGGGATCTCAGCAGTCATTCTTTCCAAATTGCTTATTTTATAGGAGGACTAGTAAGAATCAGAGACGTGAAGAAATTTGCAAAAGGATGTGGAGTCACGGGGCTCTATATAGGATAGAAGTGTTTGCAGCCACTGGGCAGTTCAGGGGGCAATTTTAGCATAGTGCCTAAACATCATTTCCTATGTCATTATCTCTGGTCATCCTCTGGAACACACACAAATTCTCATACTTCATTTATTTTTTTTTCATACAGCAGGAATTCACCCAGGAAAAGTGCAGTTCAGCCTCTAGGTTGTTCAACTCCAATTCTGGGAAACTAAAAGCAGTGTCTGGAAGCCAAAATTCCAATCCCACGTAAGTCGTGAAATGGACTTTTGATTCTCCAGTTCCAAATGAAAATATACTGCTTATGTGCAGAGGTACATAAAAAAACAAGAGAAAAGAGCCTACCAACCATGTTCCTAGCCACAGGAGAAGAACTCTTGTGTGTGTGTGTGTGCTAAATAGATGAAAGGTAATAGACACTTTAACCTTGGCTCTGGTGAGAGATATCTGGGTGGTGTCTCTTCATTCAGAATTTTTCTATTTTCTATCCATTTTTCAATCAACAGAAGCTTTCTGTGAAGAAGATCAGAGAAAAGCACAAAGACAAAGGAACCAGGCATTAAGGCAAATATTTAAAGTAACAAGGTGAACAAGTCTCAGAAGCCAAGAAAAGAATTTCAAAGGAATCATGTGCAAGACACAATGGATTATGACTTCTCCAAAAAATGTTCCGAATGGACAAGCTCATGTCGGGCAATCTCAAGCTTTCTTCTTAAACTTCTTGTTTTCTGTCTTTGCCTCTTGCCCTTTTACCTCTTACACAACATATTTCCTTAACCTCATATTTGCATTAAAGAGTAGGGGAAAGGCCCACCAAATCTGAGGTTCATAAAAAATCTAGCCAATGGAATATTAGAAGAATGGCCAAATATTGTCAGAGGCTAGGCTTTATATCGAGTGTGCATTGCCCAATGCAGCTATTGTGTTTCCTGAGTGTACCATCTAGGCACAGTTTTCCTTTTGTATCTAAGCATCCCTAGAAAAAAAACCTCCTCAGCTCTGCCCGGGTCCTGGTCTCACTCTTCCCTGTAAGTGACACAGAGTCTGCTCATTTACTGTCTACATGTATGTTTTTAATTACACATGTGCTTTGGAGGCATTTCAAAGATGTTAAACTATTTTTTTTAATTCAGAAAAAAATCTCCAATTATTTTGCTTTTTGTGTCAAGCTCCATTCTTAAAGGTTAGAAATGTTTTGTAGATGGAAAAGAAATGTGTATTATCAGCCAAACATGTATTATGTTACAAGTGACATCAGTTTCATGATTTTAACAAAGAAAAAACATCTGGGGGTTGATAAATGTGCTTGCCAATAATTAAAATAATAGTGGCTTTACAGACCAATTTAGTGTATTACAATATTTTATAGGTGAGGAGAAAATCTCTAATATTAAAAACTTCAGCATCACTTAAGGAAAGTGTAAGAAGATTCACTGGTTTATGCTGTGTTGCCTATTTCAGTGGTCAGGTCACTCTTACAAGTTTGGCATAAGGTCACGCATTAAACCTTTAACACCCATAGGGTAGTTCCTTTCCATTTTGAATATTTGATGGTGGGTTGGTTTTCAAAAATCTACCAAACATGGTTTCTCCCTCATGATAGTTTATCCACTTAATTATCATTCAACTAAGTAGAGTGGCCTGAAATTGCCTAAGCTTCCTGAGGAATTGAAGATAACCATCACCAATAAATATTTATTGAGCACTCTTTTTATGGTTAAGAGACTGTGCCAGGCACTGTACAAAATTGGATTACAAACACAGCTACTGCCCATAGGGGCTTGCAATCTAATTATAGACAACCAGATGAGATAAACACAGATGACAAGCTCTGGCCAGGCAACCACATATTGTTCATCTAAAAGAAAGAGATAAAAAAGAGAGTGCACTTTATTGGGTTAAGAAATTACAGCCCCAACTATCCTTAGTGTTTATCTCAATTTGAGTTTAGGAAAATAGCATTGATTTGGGTAACTGTTGATATCAATGAGGCAATGTAGTCTTATCCAGGAATGATAACATGGGAGGCACACTTCATAATTTTTCTTGTCTTCTCTCCCCTTTTCTTCTGTACACCCCCAGAACTCAGGCATCAATTCCACTTAAAGCACTTAAAGCAGGAACAGTTTGTTTCAAAGAAGTAACCTTTGTTAAAGCAACAACGATCAAGGCCTTCCAAATGTTTGAGTCACCAAGATGATAGAGAGGTCAGCTGAGAAACAGAATAATGAAGAGAAATTAACAAATATCCCTGGTATTTTATAGCAATAGTTCTCCAAGAGGGGTCCTTGGCCAACATCATCATCACCCCAGACTTATGGAATCAGAACCTCCAGTGGGACCCAACAGCCTGGGATATAACTAGGGGCCAGCCTGTATGTGACTGGGGCCACATACCCTTGGAGAATCTCTGCTGTATATGTTGGAACAATCACAATGGTTTGAGACAACTCTGTGGTTACCTACATTTGTTGTGGACTGGTGTAAAAATCCTAAAGCAAAGGCACTCCTAGAATGTTTGGATTTGAAAAGATGTCTCTATGATTTCTAGATAAATGAGCTTAAGCCTTCAACAAGGAAGGACTGGAAAAATTGGAGGAGGAGAGAGAAACTCAACAGGCTTTCTGAAGGGACTTGTTCCTCACATGGGCTCTAATTCACTTTTGAAAAGTCTGAAGGTAAACAGAGGGACAGATGCCTTCACTAGTTGCTGCAGTTTCTTTCTGGTTTCTATCAGGAACTTTATAAGGTATAGTAATATTATCCCCAGTGACTGGCAATATTGATCCATCAATGAAGACATTGTGAATGAATATGATCTCAAATGGAAGAGAGGATTGCCTGCCAGTACCTGACACCAAGGATTGCAAACTTGGAGGTCTAACCTTGGGAAGAAGAAGAAAGAAGAGGAGGAGGAAGAGGAGGAGTAGGAGGAGGAATGGAGGAGTAGGAGGAGGAAAGGAGGAGGAGGGAGAGATAAATAACCAAGGCAAGCATATGAGCAATAGGAAGATATTCCTCAGAGAAAGGAAAATATAATTATGTGACTATGAGTGGTCCTTATATAATGTATTGGCTTATGACTTGGTTATCCAATATAAGCATGAAAGGGAAGAGGGAAGATAGAAAAATATAAGGATCAATTAGATATTTAGGGGCCAGGTCAAGAAAGTGCTAAGAACTTTAGATACATTATCTGATTATATACATGATCTCATTTAATCTTCTTGCACTTAGAGAAGTTAAGTGACTGATTCGAAGTTCCTACAGTTTGTAAATACAGGAGCCAGGACTGGTACTTAGGTCTGTTTGACTGCATACACCCTGTAGAAACCAAACATGTACAAAATTTCCACTATGAGGAAGCACCGAGCTAAGAATTGTGAATGCTTACTTCACTAAATCTCACAACGACCTGCTTTTTGGTAGTGTTCATCAACCCCAGTGTAGTGAAGAGGCTGGGAGAGAGGTAACAGTTTCATTAGCAGTAATGAGGTTACTGAAACAGAGCCCTGTAGCTTACTTATATCTTCAACTATGGGTTGTTGGAGGAGTCAGACTTCCAGTAGATATGGAGCAATCATGGATTTCAGTAAGGGGGAACCACATGGATGTGAGTGAAGACACTTTATGGTTAAAGCATTAGGCTGTGCTAATTTCTTTGTGGGGATAGACCTTACATTATTATGAGTAGCTTTCTGGAATCTAGATAAGGACATTGCCTTTAATGCCTCATGGATTGATGGAGAAAGGAATAACTAGGGTAAGCTCTTGCATTCAAGACAGAGCCCAGTCCTTCTCTTTCCAGAATCACTGAAGTGGCTACTTCCAATAAAGAAAAGACTGTTGGAGGAAATGACAATGACACTAAGACAGAGGATGAACAAGCTTCATGATTTAGGGTCTCAAAAAATTTCTATTCCTAGAGGGACATACTTCAAACTAGGAGAAACTTTAGAGACTTCTGTAAGGACTCAAAAATTACTGAGACAATTGGGAATTCTGGTGTTTTTGCTTCTCAAATTATTTTTCAAGAATAATCTCTTAGGAACAGATAAGCACTTTTGTAAATATAGGCCTTGAAAGTAAATAGGGCATTTTGTTAAGAATTAACTAAAAAGAGAATGTGTGTAGTTAATGTCAATTTAGATTAATAGGGGTATATTATTACACATTGGTGTGTTAGGGTGTTCAACAAGACTAACATTTAATTTTTAAATGAATGTAAAAACTTCCACCTCCTCATTTTTTATATAATATAATTTTAAAATATAGTTCATTTAAGTATAATGTGCACATATATATTCTTTAACATAATTATGTATATGTACCACACAGCTATTCATTTATAGAATTAACTATGCATAGTTTTACAGATTTAAGTATATACAAATATAATATTTATTAAGACTTAATATTAAACACATACATTTATGTATGGCATTAATGTTAAAATGTGAAGAAACATTGGATATTTTCAGTTTATTCTGTGTTATAACTTGAGGAGTCACATTTTAAAGATTTGTTTGCTTTAAAATACCTCAGTAAAGTTATCTATTAATATAGTGCATTGGTTTTCTCAATAAAGAATGATGCCATTTAAAGAAATACTGGGCCATTATGTCCTCATGACAAGTATAATTAGGAATGTCTGTCTCCAAACTTCACAAGAATAGAGAAAAAGTTGCTGTTCAATGGAGTCAAATCATGGTCTCTACCCCGTGGAGTAATTTAAGCCTGGCTGAATTGGGACAGGGACAGGTGTAATTGGCTTAGTGTCTGCTCCTTCCAGCCTTGCAATTACCATAATAAGATCGACTCCAGAGAGGTCAGAAGCTAACGGCCAGTTTGGCTGTAGCTTTCCAAGACTGTCATCGGTGGGAGAACAAGGAGTCCATTCGATCAGAAGGAAAAGCTAAAAAGAAGTTGGTAATTGGCCTAGTGACAGGAGTGTCTGTGAAGACAGCAGAAACAGGCACCAGCAGTGAAAGATGAGGTAGCAAACATTAAGTCATGTGGAATGAATGACTTTAGTGAATTTTTAATTACATCATAAATAGGCTGGGGCATGGGGGTTAACTATTTGAAAAATCATGTGTATTGATGATAAACTTACTGAGAAATACAAACATGGTCCCATTACCAGTCCTCTTGATTTGTACCAAGTGTCCAGTTCATCATGCAAACCTCCATGGAAGAGAAAGCTCTACCCATTGGCTTGCAAAGTATCTACAGACATTTATGAAATTTCATAATAGACCACTATGAGCAAGTGTACTTTAGAATGGGATTCATAAAGGGGACTCTCTTTAAACACAGACTGCTTTATTTTTCTGAAAACTAATGACACTGGACAACAAGGGTGATCAATTCTCCCAGTGCTTTATACCCAAAGATGGGGATCGTTGACCTTAGCTTTTATTCTACTTTCTTTGAACCTGCAAAAATCCTTCTAGAGTCAGCATCAAGAGCCCATCAATAATTCTTGCTGCCTCCACCCTTTCCAATGTAGGACTGTGTATATCTGTTATCTTGGCCTGTTTCTAGGGTAAATTAAATTTTGAAGAATTCTTTGCTGATAGTTTTCTATCAGCCTTTCCCACTGAGTATGAATTCCTGTTCAACAAAAACTTTCTTCATGGTGTGTCTTTTTTGATAACTCCCTAATGATGAACAATAAGTAGTTGGTATAATGAAATTCAGTTCTATCACAGTCTTCCACCAGCATACCACTATTGTATTTCTAGGAGAAATTCCTCCAAAGTACCTCATAGAGGAAAAGGAAATTGAGTGAAAAAGGGTAATTGTCTACTCTAGCTTTGGCCTTGTTGACTATAAAAATGGCTTCATTTCTGTTAGGACATTCATGCTTTGTCTCCCTTTACATTTTATACAATGTATTACTTTACTAGTCACTAAATAAATGATTCTTGAATAAAGGAACAAATAAAACAAAGAGATGTCTAAATGCAGGATGTTTGTGCATTAATACAGGCTGACCAATCATTGAATGTTGCTAAAATCTTTCCTGGAAAATTTCTATCATCCTTAGATAAATATGTACATATATATGATTATGTTTTTGTTAAGTAACTAGTTTATGGTTGCTAGATTTAAAATAAAACAAAAGAACAGGGTACCCAGTTAAATCTGAATTTTAGATAATAGGAAATAATGTTTAGGCATAAAATGTGCCTATTCTAAATCATTATTTGTTGTTTATATGAAATTCAGATTTAACTGGGCTTCCAATTTTATCTGGTAACTCCATTCTTGTGACAGTGTGGATGGTGGGTTTGAGGCAGGAGGCATGGAAACCAGTTGGGTAAGCAGTGAATGGCTTGAACTAGGGCAAGGAATGTGAAAATACAAGAGGAAACTGAGGCTTAGCTGGATGAAGGGACCTCACAAAGGACCTTAGCTAGGCAGAACCATGCTTGATCCCAGGTCCCTTTGACTTGAAAACCCATACTTTTATATAATCCATCCATTTTCTTATAACTTTTATCCACCTCCTGTCTCCTTATTAAAATTGCAAAACTCAATTGTTCTAAAGATTACATCATTGTGATTATGCAAATTTATCTCAGTGGATATCTTTACCTCAAAGATTGAGGTTGGTTGATTACTTCAAATCAATTCATGGCCATACCTTGTTCAAGGTCAATTTAGGGTTACTTCTCTCAGCAGGTGCTGCAGGCATAACAGATTCTGTGAGGGACCTAGTTAACTTCAGATTAAAAATGGAAGAAGTTGAAGAATTTAAAAGTAACTATTTATCATGGTTTGCTCTTTTCTTCATTGTTAATGGAGAATATCCTTATTAACTTACTATGCTCTTGACATATAATCCTATTGAATTTTCACATCAACCATAGGAAGTAGGTTTTATTATCTTCAGTTTACAGAAGAGGAATCTGAGCTACAGTTAGATTAGGTAATTTCCCCAAGTAAGAAGTTGGGGAGCTGGGGGGTTAACGAAGCCTCTAATGACTGTCTATCACCAAAGTGTATGGGTGTGTAAAGATGAAAATAGGAAATGTTTAGTATTAAAAGTTATCCACAAACTTAAAAATAATTATTGAAACAGATCTCAAAAGTATAAAGACACAACTTGGGAAAGGTTTTCTTATTAGCTGTGTCAGCTTGAGAAGTTTACTAAAACACTGGGATCTAAAATGGGAAAAACACTTGCCTCATAGGCTTTTTACAAGGATTACATGCTTTTTTGAAGAATTCAAAAAAGAATTCTTTTTTGAAGAATTTAGAAGCATTTTGGGAGGGAGAAAGAGAGGGGGGAAAACATCAATGTGTTTCACGTGACCCTACTGGGAACCTGGCTCACAATCCAGGCATGTGCCCTGAGGGGGAATGGAACCAGTGACCCCTTGCTTCACAGGCCAACACTCAATCCACTGAGCCACACCAGCCAGGGCTCACATGCTTTTATAAACCAAAGGATTCTTCATAAAATTTGTTATAACATAGTTTTAGGGTGATATTTTTTAATTTAATAGTAATTTCCTACATATGAACTAAATAGAATAATCACAATTTGAAATATTTAGTTCTATTAAGTATCCAATTACTAGAAGGTAATTAAGATAATTTGTGATTTCTACTAAGTGATTCAAACAGACTTTATTAGATGAAATCTATTAATAACAATTTGAGCCCCAGTTTTTCCCTAATATATTTTTATTATACTTTTTATAAGTGGAACTTCTCGTAAGGTTCATCTCCCTTGGATCTCAACCAAGGGGATTTAGTTCTTGATTATGAAAATAATATCATTAGATGTACTATTCACTACCTAAGGTATCTTTTGCTGTGCAACCTAGACAGGTTAATATGCAGGCTCCTGTGTACGTGGCTTTGATCTCACTCTCTTTGTAATAAGACATATTAACTAACCCAATATAATAGATCAACAAAATATTCATATTAAAGATATATTTGTATGGAATGACCAAATTAGTTGAGCTGTGTTTATTCTATATGTTGATTAACTGAATGATCCAATTCAGTCAGACTACTGATATAGCTAGGTCTTGAGGGATACAGTAATATAAACAAGACTAAAGCTATTTAGGGTGAAAGTAGAGAATTCTTAAATGGTGTTTCAAGTATCTTCACCTCTCCATACTTCTTTTGTATTTTAAAATGCTAATGATTCAAAATTTCCTAAATAAATACATGCTTAACTTTTTTTTTTAAATCAAAAATGTTTTTGAATTAATAGAACCTACTAAAACATTGCTTCTAAAAAGAAAATCTTTACTTTCTGGGAAGTATACATTTGCTTTAAAACAATATTTTAAAACTCTTTATCATTTTCTCTGGAAGTTCATGAAGAGTCAAAGAAATAAACGAGACAAAAGCTTCTGTGTTGTTTTATTACATCTGAAAGTAAGCTGCAGACCTGAGGTCTGCAGGCTGGCAGATCTGTATTATTTTAAGCATGGTTGCAAATACAGGTGATTTCATAAGGCAGTTTGTTTCTAGTTTATCTGCACTATATAGCCCCTGTCCTTTCCCTTTCCTGTACAAATTCAGAGGCCAAACTAGGTCAAATATGGAGGACAAACCCCAGTAATATAAATATGTGTTGCTGGGCAATGTTAAGAATGGAGTGTGAGATTCATGAACCTGCCCTTTGGCTTTTTATTTCTTCATTTTTGGAGAGATCATTGACTGAAGTCTTTAGAAGCATTTTGGGTTGTCATGCTTTCAATTTCTCAGCCCAGGTGGCAATTATCTGGAGAAAAGTAGCTGATTGCATCAATATGAGAGAGTTTTCATCTGGATTTGCCAAGGTATTTTTATTAAAATGAATTAATTAACTTTACTCAATTTAAAGGTAAAATAACATTTTTTTATTATGCTTGATAGAAGGATTGTGTCATACAACTGGGAGGCTAGGTGGCACATTCACGATGTAGTTGTAGAGATTGTCAACAGAACTGTCCGTAGAGTCCAGACTGGATGTGCCAGTCACCAGTTTGAAGATCTGAAGACCAGTTAAAGACAAAGTCAGACTGAAAGGAGTCACATACATAATTTAATTACTATCACCTTTGTCTCACCAATTTTATGGCTCAGACCTATCTGTGGAATTTTTCCCCATTTTGGATGTAAGATATGGAACCTATGATAAATCAGTAGTGACAAAATCTGGTCACAACTTTCTGTGTTTCCCCAAACTGCTGTAATTTGTGATATGCTCAATAATCTTGTTCTGAGTATTCTGATGTTTTAATGAATTCTTCAATAGCTATGCCTATTGATAAAATATCTTTGTGGATAATTAAAAACTTTCTACTTAGATTTAAAATGTATTATGACATGCCCTAACTGGTGTAGCTCAGTGGATTGAGCACGGGCCTGCCAACCAAAGGGTTGCTGGTTCAATTCCCAGTTAGGACACATGCTTGGGTTGTGGGTTAGGTCCCCAGGAGAGGGTGTGTGAGAGGCAACTACTCATTGATATTTCTCTCTCTCTCTCCCTACCTTCCCCTCTGTCTATAAAAATAAATAAAATATTAAAATATAAAATGTATTATGACAATTTTAGTAACTCATTTGCCTCGCATAATTAGATACATCAAAATGGGCTTGCATTTCTGAATAGATATAACAGGTAGAAGAAATATTGGCATGTTAGGAAATGAGGTGAGTGTTGAATATTTTGTAGATAATTGATAGATTATTTAAGCAAGAAAGTAGATGTTGAGTCTGTTTCTCTTGCCTTGCTCACCAGGATTAAAAGGAGGCAGTTCATTTTAGTTGACTGCTGTGTGAGCTGCTATGAAGTGCAGAAACTGTTGTTGATTAACTTCCTACCTTTAACTTCTGAAATGATAAAACAGATCGTGCTGAATTTTGAAAAGTAATAAGAAAAAGATGATATATTATTTGGGAAAGTAATTTATGAATGGAAAATATATGAAATGCTTTAGATGTTTAATAACAAAATTTATATACCTCCTAAAAGTGTAAAATACAGTTACTAACACTTTCATTTTGAGGATATGCATTTGATGTGTTACTGGTTATATAATAATTCTTCATCAGAAGGCATTGCTCATTGTAACTCTAAGGGAAGGTTTATATAGTGGCAGTCGCTCTTCCTTAAAGAGCCTTTGAAAATCCTCATCACTCAAGGACCTAGTTATCAGTTGCCTTATGAAGACCACACACTCATCAAAGTTCTTCTCCCAGCCTTTTCCCCATCGTGGCCTGCAGACAAAGATCTTATCACTTGATTTGATAATTATGTTTGTTAATAGTTCAATAGGTCATGTTTCTTGGTTTCAATTTTAATAATATTTTATTATTTGTGATACATAACTTAAATAAAAACTTAGTTCAGTCCCTGGTCCAGGCTAGCAATTAGGCAATTTGTTCATTTATTCACAAACTTCCCTCAAATAAATATCAACTGGTATATTGAGTGAAGACAATTTTTGGTCTTGTCAGCACATTATCTAATGGGTGTAATATGGTTAGGTGGCTGTGGGAGAGGAATCAGAGTGGCCCAGAGGAGAAAGGACAGCCTGGGATTCCAAAGTCCTGGATGTCTGGAAGCCTGGCTCTGCTACTGATTGACTGAGTGAACTCAGAACAGTCAATAACCTACCACTGACTTCATAGGTTTGTAAAAATGGGGATGCACTAGTGTCTTGCCCAGAATACAATAGGTATGGGATAAATAAATGTTAAATGCAGTTTCCTTCCATCTCCTTGAATCCCCCTGAGATCACATATAAATGTGGCTCAACTCTCCCTGGTTGACTTTTATACCAGTCGTATCTGATGCTCTTGAGTTCAATTACCTTAAGCAATTTATACGCACTTTTAAAAATTTTTCATAAAATCTGTCATAGACAGCAACTTCGGTTAGTTGGATGTTGCTTCCTGGTTTTATTGATTTGGAATTGGCTCAAGACCCTCCAGGTTTGTCACACATTTGGTTTCTAAATTAAAACAGGAAATACTAAAGCAAATTAAAATGGAAACAGCAACACAGTGGTATTTTCCAAATATGAAAAAAATGTTGGTTTAGAGTGGAGGGGATTTCCATTACCAGAAACTTTTTTCATTTCCCCAACTCCATAAGAATTGTTTTTTTCCAATCTGGAATTGTGATATTCTACTGACAGGCACTGATGAAAGATGAGCGGGAGATAAAGAGATGCCTCAGGAAAGAATGGAGCCAGAAGTTCACACCCAAGGGAGGGGCACCGTGCACCTGAAGATTGTCCAGGTGTCACAGGGCTTGGTGTTCAGAGTGCTTTTGTTTTGTTTTTAAAGAATACCTCAACTATAAGGCATATCTCTGGCTTCATGACTGAGTTCAATACAGGGATCTGACTTCACTAGATGAGACCTGAAGCTTGGGCCCAACATCTGGGGGACTATTTTGCAATACCGTCTTTACATCACCAGTGTAGAACTGCTTTCTGCAAATGTGCAATGAGCCAAATAGTATTCGTTCACAGCATAAATAGTTGGCCTGAGCACTCTTTATGGCGCTTCTTTGTATGGTACTTTCCATTCAAGATGGAATGCAAATAAGTACTTTCTGGAAAAGATATTGTTATCAGGAAATTTCCCCCAAAGTCCTAGAATTCAGCAGGTTAAAAACATCTAAAAAGTTTCATATCTTTTTAAAAAATATGTGGTTAAATGTGTTGGCAAGAAATAAAAAGATTTACTTTGAGAACCATGATGGCTTAGCTCCTCGAAGATTGGAAACAGTATTTCTGATGTGTTACATCTACCACATTAACATGACTTGATAAAGATATTTTAAAAAATACATGTTAAACCAATTGGTGGAGTTGAGAGTCCAAGAGGAATCGTTTCATAAATTCTCTACTTCAAATACCTTGTAGTCAAGATGAAGTATACATTTATGTACCAATAACTTTTTTAGTTCAGCAGAATAATTTGGTTGAATGGCCAGTTTGTGGTATTTTGCAGGGTAACTTGAGGGAAATGATGTCTTCATGGACAAATTGGCAAGAGGTTGATCTTGTGTGTCTCACTTGCCACTTCACTTCATTTTCCAGAAGATAAGGTTCCTAAAAGCTATTTTGTCCAATGGACATAGCCAGAGGGTTATTTGAATTCCATTTGGCCTTCTGATGAATCAATGGAATGAAATTGTCTGTGTGAAAACCCTTTCATAAATATGCAGTTCTAAATAAATGTATGCCAATAATTATTATTGTAACATTTCCACTAGAGAGGACAACATATTCCCAATCTTAACCCCTTGAGCTGATCTTTTTCAAGATAAATATATCTAGAAAAGCACTGGCTCCTTCTTTTCTTTTGTTTTTAGGCTTGCATTCAGCAGATTGTCTTAATAGCAAATTTAATGTAATTATTGGCCTAAGTCTAGACAAAGAAAGGTATGTTAGCAGAACTAAAGAGGAATTGCTGTGTATGGCTTGTTATTAAATTAATATTGACATAAGTCATTTCTTTTTAAATGGTGTAATTCTAAGAGAATTCACCTGCCTTGCACTTACAAATCAAATAAACCTTTCCCCAAATATAACAAGGCATGATATTAGATGACACTGCATGCTATCACTTGGTAAAGCCAAGAAGCTTGATCTTGCCCCATAAGCATCCACTGAGCTCTATTTTCACAGTCTTGGAAAGAAGATCAACAAAATACATATTATTTAAGAGAAAAATGTATATGATAGAAAGCCTACTGCTGTTGTATAGCTCATGATTTCATTAACATTTAAGGACATTTACCACAATGAAATAATATTTTTTTGTGTGTTTTGGAATGAACAGAGTTGAAATAAATAAGGCAGAACCTGCAACTATTAACATCAAAAGATATATAAATTTTTAGTGCATTGTTTCATTAGAGCAATACTCTGACATTGTGTTGCAAGACATGTGGAGTAACAAGACACTAAATCTTGGGTGCTTTGGTTCTGATTCTTACTTTCTTTGTTCAGGGGATTTCTCACAACATATTGGTGGGCACCCTCTTCTTCAGAGAGATTGAAAAGTTTTCAGATCTTGCTAGCTCTTTTGGGCCACAGGTGACAAGGCGCAGTAATATTAGTGAGGCTAGGAGTATCTTTCTCCTTTTCCTTTTTTACAATGAGGATGTTGAAGAATAGGCTAAATTTTGGCTAAGAGAAAGAAGAAGACCAAAGAAAAATGGCAGAATCAGATTGCCAAGAGACGTAGGTTGATCTCTCTGAGAGCTTCTGGGTCTAGTCTGAGTCTAGTCAAAATAGATATTTTCTAAGAGTAACAAATAAATAAGATAAGATGTTAAAAAGATATATAATTCTTCATAGTGAAAAGTAGATATATTTGATCTTTTTGTTTGCCTCTTGAATATCAAGTAGCAAACATTTATTTAGAAGTTATGGGGGCATAGGTCCTATGAATAAGGCAATATCCCTGTGAAGTAATCAGTCTGGAGTGAGAAAGAATTAAGACACACAAAACAAACTATGGCAAGGGCTGTAATTACTTTCATGCTGGGGTGCTAATCTATATGTCACTCTTGAGAGCTCTGGGAAATTGTCAGGCCACTTGAGACTATATATATGAGGATTCCATATATAAACAATGAATATAAAATGTGTCACTTTCTCCCAGGTCACATGGTTAAAGAAGCTCAAAATAAAAGTTGTAGAAAAGCATGACTTAGCCTCTTTGAGAAGTACACCAAGAAGGGAATGAATTTACTCTGAAAGGAGAAATATCTGGCTCAGTGCCAGACCAGTGGCTCATAGCAAGCAGGGAGGGACACTCTTCAGGGTAACACAGGAATCATTCCCATGTATTTCTACTTGTTCCCTGGAGAATCTTATCTGAAGTTCTGGGAGAAGAATAGAGAGATAGGTACTTAATAAACTGAATAAGCAGCTTATTTCTTGGGGTCATAAAAAAGCTAGATTCCCCAATTAAGGAACATCTTATTCAACTTGAGCTGCTATAACAAAGTATCACAGATGGGGTGGCTTAAATAACAGACATTTATTTCTCACAGTTCTGGAGACTAAAAATAAGATCAGGATCCTGGCATGGTAAGGTTCTGGTGAGGACTGTCTTCTGGGTTGCAGACTGCCAACTTCTCTTTTTATCCTCACATGCCAGAAAGACAGCAAGCTAGTTCTCTGGTTTCTTTTATAAGGGCCCTAATCCCATTCATGGGGCATCCATCCCCATGACCAAATCAACTCCTTAACACTCTACCTCCCAATACCATCACATTGGGATTAAATTTCATCATATGAATTTTTGGGGAGACAAATATTAAGTTCATAACAAGATATTTAGGTTGTGTTGATAATTTATGACATTAATTTTTAACATCAAAAATATTAATTTTTGTTTTTAATCTTTTTATGGATATCTCTCTCTCCTTTCCCATCCAAGACTTTGTGTAATCCTAATTCTCTATGAGTCTGTTTATAGGTTCCAAAGATAGGAGTTCTAAATTCTATTCAAGCTTTTTTTTTTTTTATAAACCCAGGTTCTTCAAGAGCATTTCCCCAAGGGCAGAGAATGAAAGCCTGTGTTTGCAAGGTGGGCCACTGGAAGAAACTGCTTTCTAATTGATCTCTACTCCCTTGCCCACCACTTGCCCCACACGCAGCTGGAGTGACCTGTCTGCAATAGAAATTAAACCTTCAAATCTTTAATGGCCCTCGTTAGTCCCAGGGACAGGTCCACACCCTTTTGCCTGGTGGAGAGCTCCTTCAGCATCTGAATTCTGCTAACCTGTCTGTGTTTATGTCTAACACATCCATTGAATGTGCTTCCCCCTCCATAACTTGCACTTGATGCTTCTGTCATACCTTCTCTGTCTCTGCTGTCGCTGTGTCCATTGCTCCCTTTTGCTTTTCTCATGCCCTATACTTCTTATTCAGCATACTTTTTTGTTTTCTTCTCTTACTAAGACTAGCTTAAACATCCCTCTTCTAGGAAGCCTCACTTGATTTCAGGTTTGTATTAGTGGACCTTTTTGTAGAGCCCAGTAAGCACTCTGCTTGTATTGTATAGAGCAATTACCACCTTGCACATATTTGTCTGTTGACTTGTATTACTCAGTAGCCCAGAAACTTCATGAGGTTTATGTAAAATGATGGCACTGACTTTCATTCTAACTCCTTAGCTTCAATCGTTTTCATGCAATTTATTCTATGAGGAACAGAAAAAGAAACATTGCATTCTTAGATTATATGTAAGCAATGTAAATTTTCATTATTTATGTATTCTACTAAGGTATGAATATTTTGATTTTGTTACTCAGTTACCTCTTTGTCTTCCTCCATGATTATTTCTTTAAGAAAAAATATTATTCTACCATCCTGATAGCATCCCAATACTGTTTATTGGTGGTTTGTACATAAAGTCTTCAAACGCTCTCTGGTTTCCTTGAAAGCTGCACAATCTGATTTCTTTCAATGGGGCCATATTCCTTTTTAATTACTGTTGTACTTTCCTAATGACCCTTTTGAGCAGGCTCATACAGTAGATATTATGGTGCAAAACCTCTGATTGTTAGGGAGAAAATATGAATTACATTTTCTTTTTAAAAGTTATTTCATATTACATTTTAATCCAACAATTCCATTTAAGTAAAATAACCAGAGGTATGAGTAAAAAGTCATGTTCAAGGCTATCCATTTTAAATTATTTAAAAATTGGGAATAATATAAAATAATGACAATAAAATATTCACCAAATGATGGCAAATTTTGTTATGGACTATAATATATCCATTAAAATAATATTTAAGAATTATAAAACGTTTACAATATTTTGCTAGGCAAACAAAGCAATGCAATCCCATTTTTATAAAGATATAGCTGTATCTGGTGGACAACTCAAAACTTTAGCAGTAGCTATTTCTGAAGGAGATATTACTGTTGATTTTGCTTTTTAATTGTCTAGGATCTCTCAGTTTTGTACACTGAAAATATATTACTTTGTGTTTAGAAATACATTTTTTCCAATTATTTTTGAAATGCACCTTCACTTTATTAACAAGAAGTTCATCCTTTCAGCCTCTTCTCTGACTCCTAAATCATCTGTGGCTGCTACTTGATGCACATAGGCCAGTGCTACTTCTGGATATCTGCTGGAGGAAAGAATGAAAAAAAGTTCTGGTTGGTCTACTGAGATCGTTTTTGAACACTGCTTTGGGACCTTATTCAGTGTCCTGAAGCAGATGCTTCCAAATGCTGAGGTGATGTCTGCATAATTTTTATTCCTCCCAGTATTGCAGAAAATGCTCTTGTAGCTCACACTCTCATGATGGTTGCTACTCACAAGAGCACAACGGTGAGCCAGGATGAACAGGTCTAGCCAGGCTTGTCTCCTTCAGTGGTGTGATAGCAGTAAGACAGAACTAGCACTCCTCTGCAGACTTACACCGCATGTTATCCCAATTGACAACCCAGATTCTCCACTGCTCTAATGAGGGTGGTGTTCTTTTCAGCCAGGGAAATGTAGGAGAAGTTTTTCTCAAGGTATCCTCAACCAGGTTGTTCTCATAACTTCAAAGTCTGCAGGAATGAAGTGTGTGGGCTTTTATTTTTTCCTTTCCATAAGTCTTTTTGTGCACATTGACCCAAGCTCAACTTTCCTCTCCCTTTGCTCTGACTGGTCAACATGGCTGAGTGAAATAAAATATTCTCTGGCAGCCCTTTCTCTTAAATAATGAGCATACAGTTCCTTTGTGTTTGAATTCCCAAGAGAAACAACTTAGATTACTTTTCAAGCAAGTTTTCCACCAAGCTTTCTGCCCCCCTCAAAAAACAAACAAACAAACAAACAAACCTACTAGGTTCACACAATTAAAAAAACTTTTATATAAAGAATCAACAAATGTTTTGAGGCTACAGTTGAAATTAAAGACAATGTAGTTCAAGGCTCTATTTTAGAGATGATGAGTCTGAGTTCCAGAGGTAAGTCACATGTGTCAGAGAACAAATTAGCAGAGGAATCAGCGACAGAATCTGGGACTGTTGTTGGTTGTCTGGTCACATGTTCAAGGTTTTTTTTAAGCCTGTATGGCCAAATGGGGCCAAATGGAATGTCTTCTCCAGTTTCTGGCAAGAGCCATTATAAACCACTACCAGCTTTGGCCATGGGGACATTTTGTTCTATCGTTATACGAGTATACATACAAAAATGTAAGATTAGGCAACAAGATAAACCTTTTGTGTACATAATTAATAACTCACACTTGAATTTCTGTATCTCATTAGAGGTAGTTGTCTCACTTTTAATTGGAGAAGACAAGCTTTATTTTTGTAGTGCTTTGCTCTATTATGTTTAACAATAATAATTCACTGTGACAGATGTAATCCACCAAACTCATTATTTTCAATCCTTATCCATTTATTTTGCATTACCAATACAATTTTGATGCCTATCATTCCCTGGACTGCAGGGCTTGATGAAATGTTTTATTGCAATATGTCAGAGTCTAAATAATTAACAGCAGGAATAAGGTCGAAGTCGTCCAAAGTGACTGCGTGCATTATAAAACCATGTGTAATGTACTCTGTTCTCCCAGGAACATGTCCTAGAGCTGTGGTTTTGATAAGATGATTACATTTGGAAAAAGAACAGAATATCTCTCATATAGCAGGCCACATCTCTTCAAAGATTAAAAATAATATATGTACTCAATCTATCAAAGGGAAAAGTAAACAGGATTCAAGCAGAGCTAAAATCTGCAAAATCTATTGTGAAAAACCCCACTCATATTTTAACATATTGTACTGTAAAAATAGTTTGTTTTTTCTTCTTGATTTATATTCTGTCAAAATCCTGTGGTGGCATAGAAGGATATTGTCGTATTGATAGACAGTGTAGAGCTATGTGACTTCCCTTGACTTTAAAGGAATTGCAGGAAAGTTTGAATTGCAACTATTCAACCTTGAAGGGAGAGAAACTAAATGAAACACCTGTTTTTCTGATTACTGTACCACAAGCCCTTTTAATTAGTTTGTGGAAATAGAAGTTTTAGTTATTGAAGCATATGGTTATTTTCCTCTAAGAAAATGGACATGTGACTACACATCATTAATTTGTGATTGTTATTAAAATAAGAATGTAATTTGAAGGACTATACATTAATAGATATATTTTCTAGACTAGAAAAGAGCTAGATAGGACAATATCCATATGAAAATTTCAATATTTTATATAAGCACCACTGATAGACTGTTGTCACAATGGTGTTTAGAATACATATTTACTCACACAAAAACTTCAATTAGAAGTGTTGAATAAAAGTTTTAATCATTATTTTATGAGTATTTATTCTTAAGTCTCATGTAACTCATCTTCCTCAAAGATTTGAGAGCAATAAATCAGTGCATGAAACAAAGGATAGAAAAATGGAAGTAGGCAAAGCTAAATATATTCTTAAAATATTTCCTCCATATTGTATTTACCATATTGAAGTGGAGATTTCTTTCTAACATGTTCTAGTACTTTAATGTAAAAATAAGAACATTCTATCGGAGCTTTAGGTATTTCTTCCAATCAGCTAGATGTCATCCTCAGGTCATTTTAAGGACTTTAAACCATCAACCTAATTGTTAAGAAAAGCAGAAACACTTTGGCTTGCTTCTGATTTGTTCAGACACCTCTGTAATGAAGCTGTCAGAATCTAACCAGTGCTGGTGACATTTAGAGTATCATACACTGACACTACATAGTACACACACAGAAATCTTAGATTTTAGATCCCAAGGGTATGCAACTTTTTGATCATGTCTTGTATTTTGTTTTTTTCCCCAGCCCACCCCTTGTCTGGGCATAAAAGAGATTTGGTAAGAATTTGAGGTTTGAATTTTCCTCTGGGAGAATCTTCTATTGAATTATTGCTTAGCAATGAATGAAATAAGCACAGCTAACATGGTGGGAGTGTAACAACTCAAGTGCAAAGGCAAATATTGCAGTCAAGAGAAAATTTTGTTATTAATATAATCATGAGAAACTACAAATAAAGTGTTCACAATGGCAGAATGACTCAACTATTGTGAAATTTGAATTTCTTTTATTGTTTATATCTAAATATGAAACATACCTGGCAACGGCATGAGACAGAACATGCCTTCTTATTTTCCATATAATTTACACCATGTGTTTGGCCAAAAGTACTGATTTCAAAATAGGACTGCAATTGGATAGCATAGCATTATGGATTTCCACACCTATGGCATAAGGCTTGGTTTGTTTTGATTAAAGAAATAATTGTGATCCAATTTCATAATGTTGATCACAGTTTCATCACCTGTGCCTGGAAGGAGAAGAAAATATAAGAGAGGTATGGCAAAGTGCAAACTCATTAAAAATTGTCTGTAAGAAATTATGATCATTACATTTAAAACAAAGTTGTGGTATTATGTTTAATTAAGTAAAGTTTGCAAAGTGTTCTGTGAACTTTGCTTGGCTCATGCAAACTTGGACAAGCACTATATTAAAACTTACGTTTAATGGAGTATTTTGAGAACATATAACTTGGGAAGCAGATAGATGAATTGTCATGGAAAAATTCCCTTTATATTTTGTTTAGCAAAAAATCTTATTAAAGTCTGGTACAGGATACCTATTTAATTCTTAATGTCAACCTCCCATATTTTTTTCATATGATGTTTATAAGAAAAATAAAGGTATTATAACATATTTTTCTTTGGCTCTAAAATAGATTCCTGGAAGATAACAAATATTTAGCAACAAGTTTTGATTTTTCATGATGTTATTACACACAGGCTCTTTCTCAGGTAAATTTTTAAAAGCCAAGGAGTAAAGATGAGTCTTAAGAAAACATGGTTACACTTCAATAAATTGTTGCTCTCCTCAATCTCTTTACTCATTGTCTTAAAAGAGTCCTAGATGATGCTAAAGATATAGCAGAGACTGATCCAGATATATTTTCACTGTCAATCAAACTATTTGACCTGAAAAATATTCCCAAGTATCTGAAGGAAAAAAAATTAACTTTATTTATTGATAAGCATTATTTTCAGCAGAATCTGCATCTAAATTTGTATTGAGATTTGTCATTCAAGTTGTACCTGGAATCATTTTTAAATAGATAATTCAGTTAACCAGTCATATGGCAAATTGCATTTTTCTCTGTTCTTTGGCTAGAGGGATGTATTAATTTTGAATACATACAGATAAAGTATGACATATAAAAGACAAAATTTTAACTTAAAATATCCAAAGTAAATTTTAACACAATGCATAAATATTTTAATATAAGCTTCAAGATAAGAATTTTAAATTATTGAAGTCATTTTTCAATAATTCATTTACCATAAGGAAGCATCTCATGCCAAGAGGTGTGGAGAGGAAGAGGAGAAAGAGGATTATCAGCAGTAGTGTAAAGGGAGGGGTCATGTGAGATGGAAATACATGTTAGATACCTCACACTAGTGTGTGCAAGAGCCCTGTGAGGTGTGTATTAGAGGTGCAATGATCAGTAGGGCTTGAGGTTTACTATATGGAACCCACTGTGTGGTTGTTGGTGCAAGGGTATGATAAACTCTGCCAGTGGGTACAAGTACCTACAAGATAGGACCTAATGAGAAATCAGAAATGGATGAATATAATCAGCAAGTCAGAGGTCAGAGGGAAAGCTCAAAGTTGAAAGACCCAGCTGTGGGGTCAGAGAAGATTTTTGGGAGAAAGTCAAGTTGTTTGTTCATTACAGATTAAATAATTATAACAGGCTGGGAGAGGGTCATTATGCATAAACATGCAATTCTAGAAAAGAGAGAAAACATAAGTGGAATAAGTAGGCATAATTCTACTTCATAGCTTTAGAAAACATTGCAGCTTCTGGAAAACTTTCATGAGCATTATCTCATATGGTAACTGGGTGGAATTTTACATTGTACAATACGAAGTGCAGTTCAGTGGAGCCACTGCCAGCCAAAGGTTTGACCTCAAATACATGTACTTGACTCTCTGCGGCTCACTACGATAGCTAAATTATGCTATGAGGGATGCCATATGTATTGGTTCAAATGGAAAGATGAGAGTGGCAGAAGGAACCCAAATTCATTTAAAAATGAAAAGAAATAATTTTTTTTAAACCTAAGCATAATCTGAAATAAATCATGAATTTATGGTAATAACTACTAAAGAGATTTACTTTTTTTACATTTAAGTTTTATTTTTCAATTAGAGTTCACATGCAATATTTTTTGTACTAACTTTAGGAGTACAGCATAGTAGTTAGCCAATTATATACTTTACAAATTGTTCCCCCTGATATTTCCAGTACCCACCTGGCACCACACATGGCTATCACAATATTATTGACTATGTCCCCTATGCTGTACTTTACGTCCCCGTTGACTATTTTGTAACCACCTATTTGTACTTCAGGAGACATACTTTTAATAATTATTTTCAGCCTAAATCTGGAATGAAGATGCACAAGAAAAATTTTAAAAACTAGGACAAACATGGTAAAAACAAAACAAACAAAAAGTATGGACAAGAACAGTGAAATATATCAAGACACAGCAGAGAGGCCTCTGTGCTTTGTATTTCCTAGCTTTTATGATGCTAGTGCACTGTAGCTTACCTGTGGTAATTCACTGATATCCATTCATTAAAGGCAGAACATTACATGTGTACCTTTTACCACGGACCTATGTGACCTTGATAACTGAAAATGTGTCACCAAGTATAAGGCCATCTTTCCAATATGTTGACAGAAAGAGATCATTTAAGTAGAGTGGCATAAATTTTGAGGCCAATTTGTCTACCAACATGAGTTTACCTATCTCAGAACAACATACAGAGAGGCACAAGTTTAAATTAAATGAAAATATATTCAATCCATAATCAAATGAAAATGTTTGGGACTGGTGCCAGAAAGTGTTCCTGAATTTGACTTTCTTCAGCACCCAAATTTAGCCATCTGGCATTCTATTTTAAGAACCATTCATTTTTTTTAAATGAAGGATTTGCCTTTTAATAAGGAAACCATAATTTCATTGTAAATATGGGACATGTCCTTGACTCTGACTGTACTGAATTCCATATGATAAAAGAGGGAACGTCATTAGCCACTTGTTTCACAGCTGTTAGTGAGAAGAGCAATTGTCAACCAAAAAGAGTATTGTTCTGGAGTGTTGGTAATTGTTACAGTTAAACTTATTGATAAAAAGTTCAATATTGTTATGTAAAGGGATAAAGAATTATGAAATATAATCAGCATACTACAGGACATTTTGTGAAGTGTTGATTATGGTGGGAAGAAGTCTGAAATTTTGTTACAGGACTTAGTTTCTTGCATTTTATTTTCATAAGGATTACAAAGCGTACTTGTAGTGGCATTTGTTATAATTAAAAGATTTGGCGTTAGTACAAGCATTTACTATTAATACTATTAAGATACCTGGGGAATTTTACATTCAGTTCAATACTACCAAAGACAATTGTAACTAAAATGTCCTCAGGAATATCATTGTATGACATGGAGCTCTCATTCATTTAACAGATACTATTATTTGACTATTACAATGTCAGATATTATTCTAGGTGTTGAGGCTGCAATTATGAACACAAGGAACATAATATTTGCCTTCTTTAAGCTTATAGTCTATTAGAAATTACAAAAAAATAAATGAGCCATTAAGACAATATGATGATGAGGTTCTGACATAAGATGATGGAAGGTGAGACCATAAAAAATATGCTGCAGACTAAATTATTTTTAAACAAACTCTTAAGATTTGTTCTAATTCTCTATGTGGATTAAAGTTTTATCGTATTAATCATAATAGTATCTATTCTTTCTCAAGCACCTTATTAAGTCCTTTGCATTCATTCACCCATTAAATTTCCACCAATAGCTGTATTAGTCATCCACTGAGAGACTGAAGCTTAGAAGAGTAAAATAGCTCACCCTGGTCATATTTGGCAGCTATCTGACAGAACCTGTTAATTTCATACTATGTCACATAAACTTCCTGCATTGAATCAGTTTAACATGTTGTATAATAAGTATGCCCTATTGACTCATCTAAATTATTGATTACAAAGAGGTTTCATTATAAAGACTTTATATAAAAATAACTTGATTAAAAAAAGTTTTAAGCCAAATGTATTAGTTATCTATTTCTACAGAACACATTATCCTCACACTCAGTGACTTAATTCCACAAGCTTCTATTATTTCATGTAGTTTCTGAGGCCAGGAATCTGTGAAAAGCTTAGCTGGGTGGTTCTGGGTCAGTGTTTCTCAGGCGGCTACAATCAAGCTGTCAGTCAGTCAGGGTTGTAGTCTCTACAGAAGGCCTGACTTGGCTGGAGCATCTACTTGTAAGCTCTCTCACATGGCTGTTGGCCAGAGGCTTTTCAGTTCCTTATTACATAGACATCTCCAATTGCTGCTCGGGTCATGGCAGTTAGCTTTCCTCAAAACACATGGTCAGACAATGTGTAACAAGACCGAAAGGACAGTGTCTTTTATAACCAAATCCGGCAGTGACTGGGTCTGGGTTCAGTCTGGAGAGAGGAACTACCCAGAAGCTGACTAGGGAAAGTTTAACATAAAGAATAATTAACTGGACCTAGCTGGGTTGCTTAGGTGGTTGGGTTGTTGCCCCACACACCGTAATGTTGTGGGCTCCATTCCCGGTCAGAGAACGTATCTGGGTTGTGGGTTCGATCCCCAGTAGGTGCGCATATGGGAGACAACCAATGAATGTTTCTCTCTTTCATCAATATTTCTCTCTCTCTCTCCTTTTTCCTCTTTATCTAAAAAAATCAATAAATATATCCTCAGGTAAAGAATTTAAAAAAGAACGATTAACTAACAGGGTACTGGAATAATGAGGGATTAACTAATAAGTAAAAGAATTCTGAAGAATATAGGAACAAGAAACAAGGAGAACTATTACCTTGAGGACTGAAAAAATACTCAAGGAAGAGACTGTTCCCCAGGGTTGACGTCTACACCTTGTTACAGAAGGTGTGACTGTGACACATTGGATGTCAGGAATGTCTCCATAGCTTTGCACTTGTAAAACTTCTCAGAAATCTACTCTCTGAGACTTGCTGGACGTCTACCCTCCAAGGTTCTGGGGAAAGCTATTCTTGGGCTGTGTCTCACTAGGGACACTCAGAGCCATCTATTCTTCGAGAACTTGGTGCTAGAGAAGCAGGCCTTATAGCATAAATAGGCTCTAGGGAACCACAGGTGCTCCAGCGAGCTGGCTGGAACCAGGAAGTGAAAACCTTTTCCTCCTGCAAAGCCTCTACGGCGCCCTCTATGGGCAAAGGAAGACCATTTGGAGGGCCCATATCCATTTTCACTGAGCAGGCAAAAACGGTGAATTTAGATTGAGGGACGATATCTATAGCACAGTAATGTACTGTCACTTTTACGACATTAATTGGTCGCACAGATTATGTCTGGTAAACCCTTGGAGGGGATTACATGAAGGTATGAATGCCAGGAGGTAGTCATTAGTGTGTGAGTTCTAAGACTGAACTTCTCCAGCAAGTGTTTGCATTCAAGGAGACGGAGGTCACTGGGGAACATGCTGGCTATCATGCCAAGTCTTGGAAAAGTACTTTCCTGGTTATTGTTTTTAAGGGATTCTGAATATTCATCTAAGGAAACAGCAATCATGAAATTACAGTTGAAATTAGCTTGCCTCCTAATTTGAAGAATAGCTTGGTAAGTGTATATGCAATGTCTTTTACATGATTTATAATGGAATTTTCTTAGTTACTCAATAAATGTAAGGATACACTTGGCATAAGAAAATATATAGATTTAGGAGTTATAGACACATTATGAAATAAAAGTTTCATGAAAAGATTTAATGAATTTTAGAAATTAATTTAATCTGACTCATTTAGGAAATATATTGAATAACTTAATTTATTGGCCTATGAGCTTTAAAAGTTTGGTTCTTTCACATATCCGTTAGTTTTAATTTATTGTGAAACATGTTTCTGTCAGAAACTACTTTATTTGTATTCTTCTATCATTCACAAATTACTCCCAATTCAAGCAACAAAAAGTCTATAGTTGAACAGTATTTTTTACTTCCACATTCCAGTTTAAGTGGGCTTTCAAAAGCATAGCACATTAAATTTAATTAAATAATGGATTCTAGGTGATGATGAATAATAGAATGATGAATGAGTATAGGAAATTAATACAGAAGGAAAGCCATAGATAATCATGTACAGATAATGAAAAAGAAAACCAGTATCATCCTTAATCATTTAAACTACCATGTTGCATCTGCATTTTCAATATCTTCCAAAATATCAGTTTTAACATAGAATACCAGTTATTATTTTTTGGAGGACTCAGTCTCCTTTGAGAATATTGTAAGAGTTATGGCCACATCTCTCTCTCCCCAAATGCACATATGTGCAATTCATGTAATCCATGAAGCCATAAGTAAGCTATATTGTATTTCAGTATACTATGAACTTCAGGTTTAAAATTATTAATTGAATACGAGGAGGGTCATTTATGCAATTTCTTAGTGATATTACTGGTTGAGAGAGAACTAATCCAAGGCCAAAGTGTACCAGAACACATAGAGAGCATTTACCATAAAATTTAGCCTCTTTATGGAATACATGATATCAAACAGATCACATTGGATGATACCAAATATTTTATAGTTTGTTGGCTAGACAGCCCAAATTTCTCATTTTAGGTGCATGATCTATATATGACATCAAAAACAATCTTCCTACACCACCATACACACATATTTACTAATTTTCTAGTTTATTCAACTCATGTAGAAACTAGGCTGGACAGATTAAGTCAAACTCCTTTAGCAGTTTTGTGTAATATCTGAGTCAGAAATTTCCAGAATGCCAGTTTACATTTCTATATCTTGCTTGTCTCATGGGCAGCATGGAAAACAAAACAAAACAAAAAGGAGTAAAATACAAAAAAAGTTACTGATACAGTCATTATGGTGTTAGCTTTTCGAAGAGAATTAGCCCTGGAAAGAAAGTGCAACATAAAGCAGGACAAGCCAGGGCAGAGTTCTGCACATTCCAGTGAAAGTTTCCATGCAATTCTGTCCATGGATATACCCTTAAAGGATGTGACCCAGGTGAGACTTACCTGCTGTAGGCAACTAATCTACAATGAGCAAATTATCCTCCCCTGAGGGGCAAGCTATAATGTTCGCTACATGCTTCAGAATGAAAAAAAAAAAAAAAAATCATGTTCCTAGAAGAGGAAGAAACCAGGAGCTAGCAGAGGCTTGTCTAGAAATGGAATTGAAATATAAGCTGAAAATTTTTGGTTGATTTAAGTGGAAAGGGTGTCCCAATAAGGTTATTAAATATTTTTGACAGGCAACATATTGTAATACGGGAACAATGATGGCTTTGCACATAAAGAAATTTAACAAATTTTGGCATTTTAACGTGTCCTAAGGAGATGAGTGATGAAGATGAACTTTTAAAATTGGAGTGGCTTAGGCTCCATGTGGAATAGCTTTAAACAATAAGTATATTGACCACCTGACATAAACTATTTCTTATTTATTTCTCCAACCACTTTTTTCTTTCCACAAATATATGTGCATATATGCATGGTTCCCACCACAGCACACTAAGTATCATGCATTTACAGAAGATGCACAGTGCTGAGAGGTTTGAAAGGATACCTGAAAGTGTCGCAAAAACATGAACCCCCACTTATTGAATTCAGAAGATAGAGCTGACACTTTTGTATAGCATGTGTATTTATGGACAGCGAGAAAATTGAAAAGAACTACCTTATAATATAATTTAACATGGGTGTGAGTATGTTAGTTAAGGGGTATGCTTGTGCCATGGAACTTTTAAATGCTATTTTGTAAATGCAATGATGAGATTATGTGAAGAAAATTGTCAAATGATTAGAAATGCCATTTTATTGTTAGACATAGTCATTGAAATTTTTGTTTTATTTGTTTTTTAGAAAAGCTGAAGATGTTTAAAATCAGTGTGTCTGTGTCAAATAGATGACAATTAAGGGATCATGTTATAGGCATAATATTCAAGCTATGTTTTGACACTGTCTAGTATAAACCACAAATAGCTCAACAGGTAATATTCACATGGCTGACCTTTATATCAACTGTTTAGTTTCTGTTTACTTGGTATAAATATATGCCCTTCTATTGTTTCCTGTAGAGCAAGTGGTGGCAGTCAGAAAGAAAATCAGAACAATGAAGTTAACTTGTTAGTGTGAGATCACTAAAGCAGTTGCCTTGAATAAATAAATCATTTTAACTAGGTCAGTTACTTTCCTTGCCATCATCAAAATTCTGGCAGTTTCATGATGAAAAAAGATAGGCAAACCCAAATATAGGTACTAATATAGATATAGATATAGGTATACATATAGATGATATGGATATACATGTACATATTGATACATATAGATATGTACATAGAGCTGTTAAACATGCATAGACTATATTAAATTTAATTACTTATATGTACCAGAGATATTCTTTATATTCCTTAAATATAAGGAAAATATATTTGTAATATACATCCACATGTAATTAACTATGTGATTTTTATCTCTTGTTTTCCATGATAATTCGGTAAATCAAATTGTTTACACACAAAATTTTAAAATCTCTTATATTCTTTTCTTGAACCTTGGAGTCATTTAATATATAAACTAAAATCTCCTTTAAAATACCATGGATTTCCCCTATTAAAGTACCAATGACATACTTCACAGATATAGAACAAACACTTCAAAAATTTATATGGAAACATAAATGATCCTGAATAGCTGCAGCAATTTTGAGAAAGAAGAGCAAAGTAGGAGGGATCACAATACCTGATATCAAAATGTATTACAAGGCCACTGTAATCAAACAGCCTGGTACTGGCATAAGAACAGACACATGGACCAATGGAACAGAATAGAGAACCCAGAAATAAACCCAAGTCTCTATGATCAATTAGTATTTGACAAAGGAGGCAGCAGCATAAAATGGAGTAAAGATAGCCTCTTCAACAAATGGTGTTGGAAGAACTGGACAGCTACATGCAAAAAAAAAATGAGGCTTGGCCACCAACTCACACCATACACAAAAATAAATTCAAGGCGGATAAAAGATTTAAATATAAGTTGTGACACCATTAAAGTCTTAGAGGAGAACACAGGCAGGAAAATCTCAGGTATTCCATGAAGCAATATTTTCACTGATATGTCCCCTAGAGCAAGGGACATAAAGGAAAGAATAAACAAATGGGATCTCATCAAAATAAAAAGCATCTGCACAGCTAAAGAAAACAACATTAAAATGAAAAGAGAACCAACTATATGGGAAAACATATTTGCCGATGTTACCTCACACAAGGGTTTGATCTCCAAAATATCTAAAGAACTCACACTGCTCTACTAGAAGAAGACAACCAAATTTAAAAATGGTCGAAGGACTGGAACAGACACTCCTCCAAGGAAGACATACAGAGGGTCCATAGGCATATGAAAGAATGCTCAGTATCACTAGCCATCAGAGAGATGCAAATTAAAACCACAATGAAACACCACCTCACACAGGTCAGAATGGCCATCATAAACAAAGCAACAAACAAGTGTTGGAGAGGGTGTGGAGAAAAGGGAACCCCAGTGCACTGTTGGTGGGATTACAGACTTGTGCAAACATGATGGAAAAGAGTATGGAATTTCCTTAGAAAACTAAAAATGGAACTAAAATTTGACCTGGCAATTCTACTGCTAGGATTATATCCTAAGAACCCTGAAACACCAATCAGAAAGAACCTACACACCCCAGTGTTCATAGCAGCACAATTTACAATAGCTAAGTGCTGGAAGCAACCTAGATGCCCATCAGTAAATGAATGGATCAAAAAACTATGGTACATTTACACAGTGGAATTCTATGCAGCAGAAAGAAAGGAGCTCCTACCCTTTGTGACAGCATGGATGGAACTGGAGAGCAATATGCTAAGTGAAATAAGCCAGGCAATGAAAGACAAATACCATATGATCTCACCATTAATAGGAACCTAATCAACAAAACAAACAAGCAACCAAAGTACAGCCAAAGAAATTGAAATTGAGAACAGGCTAACAGTGATCAGAAGGGAGAGGGGAGGGGATAATGGTGGAAAAGGGTGAAGAGTTTACAGGAACAATTATAAAGGACATATGGACAACAACAAGGTGGGGGTGGAAATGGGGGAGGGAGGTGGGGAGGTTTGGGGTGGTGGGGTGGAGGGAAGGGTGGAGGGAAAAGACAGAACACTGTACTTGAACAACAATAAAAATAAAATATTGTGGATTTCCTATGTATCAAATTATAGTCAGTACACTAGAGAAAAGCCATACTCACAAACCTCTTCAAGACAAGCCCTCCTCTACTTTGGCTTCTGAGTGGAATAGTGTGAGATGGTGCTCTTAGGAGCCTTAGGAGCCCTTTGGTCCAGATAAGATAGTCTGTGATTCACTGATTCTTGTCATTCTAAGTTCTTCACCAAAAAACTTGCAGTTACATTTTTAAATTAATTTCGATCCCAAGGCCAAGTTCTATTGGCAGCCCTATATTTTTTTGTTCATTTTGTTCATTGTATTCATTGTTGATAGATATGTATTTATTGCCATTTTATTGTTTCTTCTTCTCCTTCTCCTCCTCCTCCTCCTTCTGCTTTTCTTCTTTGTCCTCCTCCTCCTTCTTCTTCCCCTTTTACTCCTCCTCATCCTCTTCCTCTTCCTTCTTCTCCTTCAAGAAGACCATTTAATATTTCATATCATATAATACTAATTTGGTGATGATGTACTTCTTTCACTTTTTCTTCTCCGGGAAGCTCTTTATCTGCCTTTCAATTCTAAATGCTATCTTTCCTGGGAAATGCTATCTTTTTTAATTTGAAGATCTTTTGACGACTGGAGACACTTCCTTGGGCACTATCTACAATTAAAAGGAGACAACGGACACGTCAACATTCCTTCCTGAAATCTCCTTAGCCAAATGTACAATTTTGAGGTACTTTTTTGATCTTTTGAGTTACTACGGGTGCCAGTTTCATTATTATTATTATTATTATTTGCCAATGTATAACAGTCTTTTTTATTTCAGCTTCCAAAACAATTCCTTACTATGAGGCTCCACTAAGCAATCTTCTTGCCGTTTTTCCAGTCTCCTTCTGTTCCCCAACCCTAAAGACAAATGGACATGTTTTAGGTTTGTTACAGGAGCACATACTTGGATGTATCAATTTCTGCTTTTGTGTATCTGTGTATAAACACTTCAAAACCACTGGCTTAAATGATAACTATTCTAATTGCTAATGATTTTGTGGGTTAAGCTTTGGACTGAAAACTTGTGTCTCTTTTGCCCAAATCCATACATGCAAGAATTAACCCCAATGTAAGAGTATTCTGAATGGGACTTTTAAAAATATATTTTACTGATTATGCTATTAGTGGTCCAATTTTTTCTCCCCTATATTCTCCGCTGCCCTGTAACCCCCCTCCCACCATCACTCCCTTTCCCTTACTTCCTGTCCATGGATTGTACTTATATGTCCTTTGGATTCTTCATTTCCTATACTGTTATTAACCTCCCCCGTCTATGTTGTACCTACCATTTATGCTTCTTATTCTCTGTACCTTTTCCCCATCTAACCCTTTCCCCTCCACTGATAACCTTCTATGTCATCTTCATTTCTGTGATTCTGTTCCTTTTCTAGTTGTTTGCTTAGTTTGTTTTCATTCTAGTTTTAGTTCACTTGTTGATAGTTGTGAGTTTGTTGTCATTTTACTGTTCATATTTTTAATCATCTTCTTTTTCTTAAATAAGTCCCTTTAACATTTCATATAATAAGGGCTAGGTGATAATGAGCTCCTTTAACTTGACCTTATCTGGGAAGCACTTTATCTGCCTTTACATTCTAAATGGGAGCTTTGCTGGATAGCGTAATCTTGGATGAAGGTCCTTGACTTTCACGACTTTGAATATTTCTTTCCAGCCCCTTCTTGCCTGAGAAATCAGCTGAGAGTCTTATGGGAACTGCTTTGTAGGTAACTGTCTCCTTTTCTCTTGCTGCTTTTAAGATTCTCTCCTTATCTTTAATCTTGGGTAATGTCATTATGATGTGTCTTGATGTGTGCTTCCTTGGGTCCAACTTGTTTGCAACTCTCTGAGCTTCTTGGACTTGCTGGAAGTCTATTTCCTTTGCCAGATTGGGGAAAATAACCTTAATTATGTTTTCAAATAAGTTTTCACTTTCTTGCTCTTCCTCTTCTCCTTCTGGCACTCCTATAATTCAGATGTTGGAACATTTAAAGTTGTTCTGTAGGTTCCTAAGCCTCTCCTCATTTTTTTGAATTCTTGTTTCTTCATTCTGTTCTGGTTGAATTCTTATGTCTTCCTTCTGCTCCAAATCATTGATTTGAATCCTGGTTTCCTTCTTTTCACTGTTGGTCCCCTGTACATTTTTCTTTATTTCACTTTTCATAGCCTTCACTTTTTTTCTATTTTGTGACCATACTCAACCATTTCTGTGAACATCCTGATTACCAGTGTTTTGAACTGTGCATCTGATAGAATGGCTATCTCTTCATTCTTAGTTCTGTTTTTGGAGCTTTATTTTGTTCTTTCATTTGGGCCATATTTCTTTGTCTAGGCATGCCTATTATGTTGTAAAGGGTGGGGACTTAGGTATTTGCTAAGGGTGGGTAGTCCACCAGCCACCATCTAGCTGTGCCTCCACCTGGGTCCAGCTACCCATCTCCACCCCTCCTACTGGTCTGGATGTATATTTCTTCTTTAATTCTTTGGTTGTCAGATTTCCATATGCATCAATTTTCTGGCTGTTTTGGTTATTTTTTGTTTTTAATTTGTTGTTCTTTTTTTGGTTGTAAATGGAGGCAAAGCGTATCTACCTGTATTTCCATCTTGACTAGAAGTGACTTTTTTTAAAAAAAGTTAATTGGGTTTAGAGGTCATGAAGGTAGGGATCTCATGATAGGATTAGTGCTCTTGTAAGAAGAGATATTGGAGAACTTGCTCTGTCATCCCTAACCATGTGAGGACACAGCAAGAAGCTGGCTCTCTACAGCTAGGAAGCAATCTTTCACCAGAAACTAACCATGTTGGCACCTGGATTTTGGACTTCTAGCCTCCATAATTGTGAAAAAGGAAATTTCTGTTGTTCAAGCTACCCAGTCTTTAGTATTTTGTTATGGAAGTACAGCTGACTAATATATGTGTCCACCCAAAAACATGTATCCAAATGTTTATAGCAACATTACTCATAACAGTCAAAAGTGAAAATGTTGATCAGCTGATACATGGATAAACAGAAGGTAGTGTACCCATAAAATAAAATGTTATTCACCAATACAAAGGACTGATACATGCTATAACATGCATGAACACTGCAACTATTATGTTGAGAAGTCAGACGCAAAGGACCACATGTTGTGTGATTCTATTTATATGAAATATCCTGGAATAGACAAATCAATAGAGTCAGAAAGTAGATTAATCATCAAGGTTGGAGCAGGAGTGAATTGGGTATGACTGCTAATGAATACAGGATTTCTTTCGGGGGAGATGAGAATATTCTAAAAATAGGGTGCACAACTTTGCAAATATTCAAAAAACTATTGACCTGTAAACTTTAAAAGGGTGAATTTTATGATTTGCAATTATATCTTAATAAAGCTATTATAAAGTGTATTTTTATCTGTTTTAAATAACTTAAAAAAACATGGCTACTAGAAGTTTGAAATTACCTGTGTTCTAAACAATCAAAAGGCAAGCATTTGTTGGGGGTGATGGATAGGATATTTAAAGTCAGTAGTCACTATACAGTTAGAACAGAGAGTATCTATGTAAGAAGAATAATATATTAGAAATGTGAAAGGTGTTGTATGGCTTAAAGAAAATGTTATGTTTAGTAGAGGATTTGTAGGAGATGAAACTTGTTTTGGAAACTATTGTAATGGAGTATCTTGAAAATCACAGATAAAATCTTTGACTTGTGTATCAAAGTTTTATGTTTCTTTCTTTTTTGTTTTACTAGCTATTACAAAAATATTTCCATTTAGAATACATTTCTTCAGTTAATTATTTTATATGGATGTGGAGGTGGTTTCTAGAGTATGTTGATAGGATTTTCAAATACTTAGGTGTCTCAAAAATCTCCAAAATGGATCCCAAATATAAAATATTAAGAGAAAGCACTTGGAATAAAATCAGTTATTTAAACCAATGATTAATCAAGCTCTTTATTATATTTGGCATATATATTATTTAAAAAGTATGTTAAAATAACTCCAAATATCAAATCCTCAGGATGAAAACAGGTACATCTGACAGAGTGTCATACAATATGAGTGAACTCTCACTTTTTTGGTAACTCACTTTTTTTTAAATACTGCTGTTATAATGGAATTTTTTAAGAATAAGAATATTGTTTGAGACCACATTGACATTTTGGGGATCTAGAGATGCAGTAAAACAATCATTTGACATCTCTGAATTCATGAGAAGAAAAAAAGGTGTTTTCAACTTGGTAGTGGAAAGCAGGAAGTAAATATTTATATTTTCCTACTTTTTCCTCTCATATTTTGTGTTTTGAAATATGTCCCCCCATGTCTTTTGGTTAGTAGAACCTGGTCATTTTTGGTGAATTTGTGAAGGTGGTTGGGGTCTTCTGGTTTCAAAGACCTTGTCATTCAAAACTATTATTGATGAGTTCTTTAACTTCACCTTGTGTCTGTTTATGTTAAAAATAGGATTGAGAGTTGTCACAAATGGTGGAGAAAAAGGAAATCTCATTCACTGCTGGTGGGAATGTACAGCTACTACAGAAAACAGTACAGCAGTTCCTCAAAAAATTAAGAATAGAGTTACCATATGACCCAGCATTCCCTCTTCTGGATATCTACCTGAAAAACTTGAAGACATTCTTCAAAGATATATGCACCCCTATATTCACTGTAGCACTATTCACAGTGGCCAAGCCATGGAGATAACCAACGTGTCCTTTGACAGATACAAACAAAAAAATAAACCTAGAACACCAATTCACACCATACACAAGAATAAATCTATTAAATTGGTGAGATTGCAAATTGGTGCAGCCAATTTGGAATACAGTATGGAAGTTCCTCAATAAATTAAAAACAGACTTGCCATATGATCCAGTATCTCACTTCTGGATATTCATTTGAAGAAAATGAAAACACAAATTAAAAAAGATATATATACCCTTATGTTCATTGCAGCATTTTTTACAATAGCCAAGATATGGAAGCAACTTAAGTGCCCATCAATAGATGATTGGATACAGAAGTAGTGATGTATACATACAATGGAATATTATTCAGCCATATAAATTATGAAATCTTACCATTTGTGATGACATGGATGGACCTAGAGGGTATTAAGCTAAGTGAAATAATTCCAACAGAGAAAGACAAATGCCACATGATTTCATTTGTGTATGGAATCTAATGAACAAAATAAAAAAACAAACAATCAAAACAGAAGCAGACTCAGATAAGGAAGAAAAATTGATGGTTGCCAGATGGGAGAAGAGTTGAAGGGCTGGGTGAAAAAAAATAAAGGGATTAAGAAGTACAAATTGGTAGTTACAGAATAGTCATGGGAGTGTAAAGTACAGCATAGCATATATAATCAATAATGCTATACTAACTATGTATGGTACCAGACGTGTACTAGATATAGTGTGGTGATCACATTGTAAATATAAAAATGCTTAACCACTACGCTGTATACCTGAAACTAATATAAAGCAATATTAAATTCACCTGTAATTGAAAGATTAAAAAAATAGAATTACCATACAACCTATTATTCCACTTCTGGTACCACTTCTGGTCCACTTCTGGTCCACTTCTGTTTTATCAAAATAAAACAAAGCACTAATTCAAAAAATATATATATCCCTACATTGATTACATTCTTTACAATTGCCAAGATATGGAAGCAATCTGGGTGCCCACAATACATAGTGAATAAAGATGTCTATAACCACTCTAATTGACCCACTTTCTCACTTTTCTAATTAATTGCTGATGTTTCTTCCTTTAAAAACTTTTATAGAATACTGTGAATAACAAATGTTTACACAATGGTATATTATTCAACAATGAAAAAGAATGAAATCTTACTACATTTATATTTGTGACAACATGAATAGACCCAGAGGGTATTATCTAAGTGAAATAAGTTAGAGAAAGACAAACATGATATAAGATTTCACTTATATATAGAATCTAATAAAACAAAACAAATGAACAAACAAAACAAATGAACAAACAAAACAAAAACAGACTCATAGAAACAGAGAAAAAACTGATGGTTGACAGAGGGGAATGAGGTGGAGGATTGTGTAAAAATGGTGAAGAAAATATAGTCAATAATATTGTGATAACTGCATGATAAGAGATGGTAACTACATGTAGTGTGGTGATGACACTGTAAGGTATGAAAACATTGAATGGCTATTTTGGACATCTGAAACTAATATAATATTGTATTCTGACTATAAGGATTTTATAGTATTCAGAGACTTCATTTTTTATTTAATAATTTTTATTTTATTTTTTTCCATTACCCTTTAGACCCTTATGCCTTCTTCCCCTGCCATCCCCATACTGTTGTCGATGAGTCCTTTTTCCTTTTTGCTCAACCCCTCCATCCTCTACCCTCCCCACCTTAGTTGTCATCCTGCTCTCTAAACCTGTCTCTATTTTGCTTGTTAGTTCAGTTTCTCCATTAGATTCCACATATGAGTGAAATCGTATGTTATTTGTCTCTCTGCCTGAAAAATATAAATTTTTTAATGAACAGAGAGAGTAACTTCTTCCTTGCTTCACTTTTTTGTTCTATTTGGATCCTCAGTGGATTGGATGATGCCTGTCCAAACTGGTGAGGTGGGACCTTCTTTACTGATTCCACTGATTCCAATTTTCATTCCTTCTGGACACATCCTCAGAAATACATGGAAATAATGTTTTACCAGCATTATGGGCTTCTCTTAGCCCAGTCAACATAAAATTAACCATCATATCATAATAGATTTGAGGATCTGAGAGTAGAAGAGATCTTTGTAACCTTTTTGGATAGGGACCAGGAGATCAGCAAGACCCCAGAGTGAAAAAGAAACATGTTCATTGTGTGTTACATAGAGGGGTAAAATTCAGCCGTGTCTGTTGTAATAAGCCCTTTAGGCTACTGTGGTGCAAGCTCAAGTTTGAGAACCACTGGTCTAAGATACTCACGACAAGTCCATTCTTCCTGTTCATGATTCATGTAGAATGCATGTATGACACAACTCTGGCTAATAAAATATGAACAAGAACTCTCCAGAGGGTTGTTTTGAAATTTCTTCCCTCTTGAAAAGGGAATCTTGGAAGGGATATGCCCTTTCTTATTCCCTTCTAGACTATGAAATTGTTGTTTGACCTTGTGAGTTGCTGCAGTTTTTGTTTGCTGGTGAGTGGACAAGTCCCATGGGAGAGACGGACGTACTGAGGGCAATAGAACAAATGAACAGAGGAAATTTCACTCTTGATTGACTCTGCTCGGCTACCCCCTTTACCGACTCAGGAACCTCCCTATCTCTGAATGCCTTGCTGTGGGAAGTGAAACATTTTCCTTATTGTTTAATCTATCATAGTTGGGTTTTCTGTTGTTTGCAGCCAAAAGTATGATAACTTTCTTACCCATGGTCCAATGAAGGATGTATGAGGGCAGTCAGTCCTCAGTGTAATTTTAGAGCAATTATTACCTCTTTCAAGAGCATTTGTATTTTAGATCCTCTATTTGTGAATAAATTACATACTCCTTGTTATAAGAAATTGAGTAGCAACAGAGGGGATAACAGTGTAGTGATTGAATGTGTGCCTGTGTTTGGGAGTGTGGGGATGGACGACCTGCTGACAGCCATCCAGGCAGTTCTAGAGCTATTACCGAGCTGTAAGCACTTTCAAAGATGAATTCTACACCTAGGGCTCAAACGGAACCTTATATTCCCAATGCAAAAACTGCCTATAATGTTTCACAATGAAAACAAAAAATTATTCCAGTTGTTTGAAAAAGGATTTTTCCTGTTATTTTGGCAGCAAGAGAGCAGAACAGAAAGCACATTGAAGATGATCACCTTCCAGGAAGAAAGCATTTTAAGAAATACCTTTGAATATCCTGAGAGTCAAACTGGGCATCTTATACTGCACCAAGACACATGGAGAGGGACCACCCACTGATGGGAAGATAAACATGACCCCCCACGGGACCAAGGGTGTGTGAGCAAGACAAGACCGGTGCCAACAGTGTGTTCCCTCAGCCCCAGGCAAGGGAGGAGTGAAAACACTTAGAAGTGCTTGACTCCCAGAGGAGGGGTGTGACAGCACAGCATAATTTATAAACTAATTAGGCATACGTTGTGACTGGTATTTTGGGGTATATACAGTCTGTCAACTGTCAAAAAAGGAATATTTTTTCTCATTAGCTTAATGAAAGAACAACCTAATTTTCTAGGGGGTTTATGGGCATAAGTACAGCCAGAAGGTTCCACCTTCTAAGCAGCCGGTCCCTCCTTTCAAGCAGTTTAAGGAGATACAAAAGTTCTGACATGAGATTTATTGACCTGCAGTTGCTTGTGACCCATAATGATCAATAGTCAACGCACTTTGGGGGCTTGTTTCCTGAGGACATCATTGCTTTCCCTAACTTCGGCCCAGTCCTTGGATACTCTGAGTAGTTGATCCACACACTCCAGGGCAGATTTAAAACTTTATAACCATCCTTAAAGGAGCACAGGCCTTGGGGAAACTTGCAGATGACCTAAAATAAAGGTGTGTTTTTCCCTTAATACTTTTATCGTCTGCTTTGCAGCAATATTGAAAGTATTTCTTCACTCTTTGCTCCAAAACCACGATTATGTCCCCAGGGAAGTAGAGGGCAGTATGCCATGGAGTTTGCAGAGCATCAGGAATAGACTTGCTGGAGTCCCTGAAGCTTTCAATTTTTTCCAAATTTTGGCTAAAAACAACTTTGAGATGTACACAGGTATTTTATAAAATAGCAAATAAATCACACATAAGTTTTAATAATAAAATATGATACTTCTAAGATTTTGCTTGGTTTTAGGTGGTTGAAGTGCTCTTATATCTAGGAATAAGGGTTTATTCTTCTCTGAAATGTTGAAAATACTGCTTTGGAGAACTGCATTCCATTAGCTAAGCAGAGCTATAGGCAGGCCTGAATGGATTGTCTTTACAAAGCGGTCATGCACCCAGGACTCACATTTAACTTAGAGATACTGATCTACATTCAACTTTTGATTTTACATTTTTTTTGAGCTCCACCATCATTCTATAAAATATTATTTGGATTTCTCCACATTATTTTTGCAGCTGCCTTCTTTCCTATAATCATTCTGGCCTTTGCCATTGTGGTTGATAGCCAGCACCACCATCACCAAAATCACCCACACTTAAGTTAACTTTTTATTTCATGTTTATGACCTGTAAGCAAATTCTTTTTCTTGGTCACTTAATCCTCCCATGTGCTGGGTACTGTGCTCTGTGCACAGTGTATTCTGTATTTCTTTTAATACTCATAGCCAGTCTGTGGAGCAGGTCCCAGGAGACATGTTTGGGGAACTGTGCTCATGAGTGGTCCGTAAATGAGCTGAATGCAAGTCTTTCCAAAGGTGACGCCTACACCTGGTAGTATTGGTGGCTCGAGAGCAGAGGGGAAAAGTGGGATAGAAAACCACTTGGTTTATTTACTGTAGTGAAGAAAAAGAAACATGTCAAATTGATCAACACTCTATAAACTTAAAAACTAATTGAATTTATCACTTTTAACAAGATGTTTGGCAGGCTAAAAAATGCAACAATGTGAAGTTGACTGATTTTTGCCATGGTGATAAAACAAAAATATGATTGTATACAAATTGCTCATGTCAAGGGAAAGTTACAGCTGGGTTCTTTTGTTCAGGGTACAAGCCTGTTCCCTATGATTTCATGCTGATTTCAAAGTAAGTGGCCATGAGCTAAGTCAACAAGATACAATGTCAGAGAAATCTAAATAATATGCGTATCAGAATAACTGTGGCTTCCATTGCTCAGGGACAATAGTGACTAAGGGGGCATTTGGACATTTTCTAGAAAATTTTAGGAAAAAACGTTATTGTTTTAAACATATGCTCTTTAATATTCTCAATATTTCATATACATTTATATGTTAGGCCTGAATGTAGATCCTGTATTGGTGTGGACTAATAGAATCACTGCAGTATTATCAGATGAAATCTTAAAATATTTCTTAATCTTCTAGTGGGTTTTATGCACAAATCATTATTCTTGTGCCCCCATATTATGCAAATTAGTTAGGGGTACACATATGTGTTTAGGAGATCCAAGTGACATTCCCAGAGATACAGTTAGTAAGTGAAAGATGAAGCAGTCTGTTTCTATCTATGGGATATTCACAAGTAGGATGATCATAGGGCTTTAACCGGATAATCGCATGTTAAATTGTATAATCTGGTCATAGAATTTGCTGAAAAATCCAATATCATCATAAGTTTGATGGAGGTATGAATTGAATTACACCTCATAGGGTGGGTAAACTTTCCATGTTAGTCCACATACTAACATTCATAATAATAATGAAAATGAATTAACTGGTTTTTTTTGAGACTTGCAATATACCAGGGGGTCTAAGTACTTTACATATACTTAGTCATTTACTCTTCACAAAAGTACCCTTTGACATGCAAAAGAGAGAAAGTTTTAGTGACTTGTCTGCATGACAGAAAGACTCAGTAACTTGTCACAGAAATAATATGCAAGCCCATTTCCTGGATCATATCTACTTAGATCTGATTCTTAAGTTTCATGAAAATTCCTTGAGCCTGTAAAATAGTTTTATTTTTAAATCTAAAATTCAACCTTATACCTACACATTTTTCAAGATTAGATAAGGGAAAGCATTCATATATTTCTTTTTGTAGGGTCAGGCTGGGAAGCATATATTTTTACTGCGAAAAATTTTGAGATTGATTAACAATATTTATGATCCATAGACTATTTTAAATACCCTGTACCAAAATATCCCAGGGTTATTTGTAGTGTATTTTAAGAACAATAATAAAAATATGGACACTCCTCCACCCCCATGCTTTTTCTTCCAACAATGCTAATGTTCCTGTAATTTTTGAGCTGTGGAAATACAAATAAATACACAATTGATTTCCACTGGGGTTTCTCTCTCATCATGCCCCTCCTCCTGAGCAAGAGACTAATTCTGCCTCGGGCTCCTTTATTTGACCCCAGTGATAAAGTAAACAGTGGAAAAAGTTTTTAAATATAATGAAATCCTGCTCTAATACAAGAGCGCCCATGTGCTTTAAGAAGAAAAGCAGGCTCTTTAACTCTGAAACTTCGTATTGCAAAAGGAACAATTTTACAATAACACCATACCGAACAACAGGCAATAAACCTAATTGAATTATAGTCATTATGGGTTGAAAGAGCAGGGAGTAACTTGTTTCACCAAATGCCATGCAACTTACCCTGTGTCTATTTAGACTTGATGCATAGATCCAGGTCAATTACTACGACTCTTTAGTAACTTACAACCTTGTAAGAAAGGACAACTCTGCAAATGGGGATTTGTTCTGGTTAAGCAACTATTAAACTAGTCTCTGGTAACTTATGTTAATACGAAATGATTAACTTTTATCAGTAGCTGTCTAACTGACTTGTGAAACAAGGTATAAGTCTACTATGAAGATGTCTCTTCAGCAAGGGTTTTGCAGAGTAGTACAAATATATTTCACCAAATGCCCTTTATTTTGATAAATATACCTTAATTTAAATGGGAAGAATTAATGAGATTCCTGGGCAAGCAAGCACTTTTTCTCAGAAATTTAAAAATATCTTCACTTATAAAACCCAGCAAAGTAGGTGCTCCTCCCATTCCCCCAACCAAAAAAAAAAAAAAGAAAAAGAATGAAGTCAGGGAATTTTACACACTAAAAACACCCAAAGAAAAAAGTTTAGAAACATCTCCACCGCATAATTTAAAGAGCATATCTTTTGTATATTCTGCTAAAAAGGAATTATATATTCTGTCAAAGGGGAGGACAAAGAGAAGGAGAAAGAAGAAAAAGAGGAGGAGGAAGAGGAGAAAGGCAAACTTTTCCAGGATTATATTGTTTTAAATCCCACTAGAATCAAGTGGATATTTCATTTAAGGAACTCAGAGGTATAACCGAATCTCCCTAAGAGGGTTGGTAGGGCAGGATTTCAATCAAATGCTTCTGAGGTGTCTGTGCTGCAACTCATTTCTAAAACAAAATTATGCTCTGAGGAGAGGTAACACAGGTGCATGTAGGATTAGCCATGACCAAAAGTCCAGGCCATGCCTTTAGACTGTGACCTGGAAATGGCAGTCCCCACAGTGTGAGTTGTTTAAAACTCCTGGTGAGAAATAACAAGTACATATTTGCCACATCCAACTGTGCCCCCACAGATTCGGCCATAGAAACTACAAATAAACAAAGCTTTTTAAAAAATGTTATCATTCTAACAATCATTGAAATATATTTAATATATTCTAATTGTGCAATACAAAATTTTAAGCATTTTAGCAAGTAAATATCTTCCGGTACAGCCCACATCATAGAGGTAGGTACCTGTCTGACCAAAATGTAACATCTCAGTGACTGGCTTAAAAAACAAACCAGCCAAACAAAAGCTGAATGTATGTGAAAGAAAAGAAACAGAAATAGTACATATGACAAACATGTAGTGACCACAAGTCTTGGCTTTTTTCAAAGAGTCCAGTGTTTTAATTTTATGTTCTAGTATCTACATGGTTAACCCTGTCAGACCAAATAGGCACATAGATAAGCCTAAAGGCATGCAGGTAATGGCAACCTTGCCAGTAATGTCATCCCCATCTCCGAAATCTCTGAAATGGTCAATATGGCAACACTTTAACCTCCAGACTGTTGCAAAGATGGAATTGATGTGTAACTGTGGCAGACAGTCCGTGTTTATCCACTATCCTGTGCCTGAGGCCAAATGCTTCCTGACTAAGATCAGAAAACCAGCTTGGTCTTGGAGAAAAATGAACTTCTGAAGAAGCTGAGCTTGGGAAAAAGTAACCTGTTAAAATATGTGTGTTATCAAAATTCCTGAGGGTGAAAGTGGGTTGAAGCGCTGAACGTTTCTCCAAGAGAGTGGGTCCTCCAACACCCACTTCGTACATGGCCAGTTTGGAAGATGGACAAGAAAGAACCCCCAGAGGGTGGCTGGGAAGCAGCAAGGAATGCAGCTGAGGCATTTTCAGACCTCAGGGTAGAGGCTTTACAGCATTTGCCAACAACATTTCAGAATGGCCTAGGACCATGGCTGCTTTCTGTCTTCCGTTCTTCCTCTTTCTGAATGAGAGTGTCCCTTGGGGTCATCCTGTCATTGTTTCATTGTGTTTTTTTCAGTGCGAGTTTGTGGGGGGAAATGTGTCTTTTAGTTCATACATCTCCAGATCAAGAAGAGCCCAATCTAGTCTTGGTGCAGACACCACTGAGCATCGTCCAGGTGCTCCTTGTCTGGATGTGACTGGTCCTGCCAATGGACTGGGAGGATGAGGGGTGACTTTGGAGGCAATGAAGAGCCACTGTGACTTTTCTATCTCTTTCTTTCCCTGTGTTATTGAACTCGGACGCTCCATGGTCTGGATCATGTAGCTACAAGGTGCATGCCTTTACACAAGTGAGAAACAATTATTTGCTATTCTTTACCAAGGACATGTTCTTTCACTTAAAGAGTAGAGATAAATCTTTAAAGACAAATACCTCAGTCAGACAAATACAAAGAATAAATTCAAATTGTTCTATCAGTGACAAAGATAGATTATTTCTTGATATCAGGTTTTGTTCTTAGAAAAGCAATGCATATTTAAAAATGAGAAGGGAAAGAAAAGAAAGTTGAAAGAATCAATAGGGCATTAAGACATATTTTGTATATTTAGCTGAGCTTTACACTGGCCCAGAATGAGAGAGTGACAAGAAAAAAGTCATAATTGAACTTTTTTATCACTAGAAATGAAAATAGCTTTAGTATTCATAAATGTCCTAAATCTAAACAAGATTATTTTTGAAGGAAGATCTCAAATAGCTTTGTAAATTTTGCACCATACTAAAGGTCAGAACGTTTTCTTGATTGATTCTATCATGCTGTGTTATATATGTAGAAGGAGTTTCTAACATTTTATTGAAAAAGAGAGAAATAAACATTCGCCCAAAATTAAAGTAATTCAGGTGTATGTAGGAAAGCCAAAAAAAAGAAAAAAGAAAAGTCTTGTTTAGATTAGAGCATTTGTTTCATTGTAGGTCTGTAAAAACAAACCTGACAGATGTGTAACTTTTGAGTCACTTAGGACACATGCAGTTATTTTAGTATTGTGAATAATAAAACTTAAGTTGTATAAAATTGAATATAGTGAAGTGTTAAGATATTTCACCAGGATTAAGCTAATCCTTCTCCAACACAAGGAAAAAATAGTTGCCAATAAACTCTCTATTTTTAACAGCCACTTAAGAGAAGCAAGATGAGACTTATAAAAATCCCTTTCAAGAAGTTTTCCAGTACAATAACAGTTTACACCTAACACATACATAAATACATTTCAAAAAGTTTGCCTCTGCCAAGTTACAAAGTCTGACTTGTCAAAGTTACATCATGTTTTTAAAACACGGTTGAAATGAAGCTTGTCATACATTAGACTTCTGTGAATCTAGAAAGGATTGTCCTTTTTTTTAGAAACTTAATGGACTGCATTCCCTTTGAGTTTTTCAAAGAATTATTTTAGTATCAAAATTCTACACATGGATTGAAAAACAATGGTTTTTGTTGCATTTTTTTGGAATATACTGCTTTTACTTATTTCCCGTATTCAATGGGCACCCCCTCTCCCTCACCTTTATAATGCTGATATCAATATACAGGATAAAACCACTATAAAGAAAACACTATGAATCTGATCTCTTCAATGTAGACTTTCTATATTATAGTGTCAAGGGTGGATCATGAATTGGATTAGCCATAGCAGGCAATCTGACCCTGGGATACAGGGTTTGCTAGTGGGAAAGGAAATTTAAGTGAATGGTGAAGGTAAAGGACCAGGGAGACAAGGCAACTCTATCTGAGCTGGCCTGATAACAAGAATTAATTTTAAAAATAAAAGTCCTACTAAAAACAGGTTAAAGTTTTATTCTCTGCATGTTTGCTGATGTGTATGTCATTCACAAAGGTGGGCCCTGGAGGCAAAAGTCCCTGGGATCACATCCCAGCCCAACAGTTTAGAACAGTGTGATCTTGGGGTGTGTGTCAAAGCTTCCTAACCTATTTCTTAATATTTTTATCACTTCCTAAACATTTTCTTCTTTGCACTTACTACTCTCTGTAATTATAGTCTAGCTGTTAATATTCAATTGTTGTTCATATTTTCTATAGAATAGAAGCTTAGTGAGTGTGGATTCTGTCTGTTTAGTTCACCATCGTATGATGAACTTCTTGCTCTGTATCAGCATTTTGTTGCTATTCAGTACAAGGTTGTAAGATAAGTGAATGAGTGAATTAATGAATGAGACTTTCTGATTTATATCCATCTTCACAGTTGGGTTATACCTGACATCAGGGTAATATTTACTGGTTATAGCCTTGGGCTGCCCAAGTGATATTTTAAAAAAATCTTTACTGGAATTAAATGGTATCTTTTCTTTGATTAAAACTTGCCCTGTTTAAGCAGGCATTGCTAAGGTTTGCTTGTGGGATCCCTTTCCTGTGCTTCAGGAGCTGACCAACACATTTCTGTCAGCACATTCTCTCTATGGGAATATTAATATATGCAGTCCATTGCAGGCCTGGAATGGACTGTATCCTTTTAAGGTGATTTTGCATATTTTTGTTGGATGTATTAAATTTTAATTTAAAGCTTGTTTCTCAAATGATATTTCCAATTACTTAAGTGGTAGAAATAAGTGTTTCAAGTATCCCCTACATACAAACAATACTAGTGCATCTCTATTATGGCCGTAAATCTATTTTTAGTGATAGATATAATATTGACTATAATAGATAAATAATATATATCATTATATTAGGGCTTTATGAGTGATGAAGAACAATGAGGAAGAATTTAAACATAGGTTTGTTTCATAGAGAGAGAGATAATTTTATTTATGGGGTCATACTTCTGATCAGACAAATAGTAAATTCCTAGATGTTATAATCCTGTATTAGGTGCTATATGAATTGAAAGAAGGCCAAATTGAGACTAGTTAAAGTCTTCTAAACTAGCAACCAAAGGATAGCCTGATCAGTGTTTTTAATTGGTACTTTCTCTTTTATCTGCTTCTCAGCATCTGTCTTGTAATTCTTAATTTCAAGCTCAAACATGTCCATCTTAGATTACAAATTTAATGATATAAACATGAATAAGCATGCCTCACATTTCAATACCTCCATTTATGATGGGTATTTCTGTATGGCCATCTTCTTAATCTTTATTTGTAAGCAGATAAGGCAAATGAAATGATTGAAACTTCCTGAATTCTGGTTTATCTTCCCAAGATATTTGTAAGAGATGTAGCTTAACGCTCACTCAGAATGTCCACATTAGCCATAGTGATTACCATCCAAAGTTAGTAGTGATTATGTTTTTAAAACGAATCAATCTGAAAGTAAAAAAATAAAAAATTCTCCAGTTTTTGAAGTTCTGTGAATTCTGTATGGAAATTCTTTGTAGTAGACAAAGATTTTTAATTTTCAGTAAAAAAAAAAAAAGGTATCCAGGGCATCTTCACTTTGATGGGTTTGAAGCACCTTTTAAAAATGATATTAATAGGGAAATTTTGACTTTATGACCTTCAAGTATGTAGACCTGCTTTTGTTTATAGCCAGTAAGCTTCATTTGGCTTAACCTTATTGCAGATAACTATATACTCTGGACAAAACCTAAAAACAAAAACAAAAACAAAAAAAAAAAACTATGTGAGAGCATTGGAAGGAAGCCTGAAGCAGGCAGGTCTGGGAGGCAAGTTGACACTGGGAGACATAACTGTATGGTGTGACTTTCCTTTTTTTACAGCTTTGAGACTATTGGCAGGTCCCAGTCTTTATCATGCTCAATGGTTAAAACTCAGTGGAAAACCCACAGATGTTCTGGCTTCAGCAACCAGATTGAGAGTCTGGAGCAACCACAGCTGCTTGAAAGTGATAAGTTAAAGGAGGGAGCCATATTTTTGTGTACAACCTTCCACTTAATGTCTAAGAGATGACTCTTCTGCAATGATCGCAATGTGATTTCTCCTGGGAAAATTTCTACACCAAAATAAAGCTAAAGATTATAAATCAGTACAATTTAATATCTGTGCCCTATAGGTGACTGTCTAGCAACTAGTGTGTACACACACACACACACACATATACACACACACACACACACTGATAATATATATTATATACATCATAATATATTATATATGTACACACATTATATGCATATTATATACATTATAATATATTATATATGTGCATACATTATGATATATATTGTATATGTATATACGATATATACATAAACATGTATATGTATGTATACATATACACACACATATACACACAGTAATTCATGTGCTGAGAGATATACAATCCCCTCTGCTCAAAATATAAATGATACATATACATTTAAGATTTTAGGAACAAGCTTCTGAATGTGTAACTATTGGATTGACCAAAGAGCTTGTTCATTTCCCCACCCCAAAGATGGCTCTAGTGGCTCTTGGTTGTCTTTAAATTCATTCAGAACTATTTTGTTAGATTGTATTGTGACAGCTGTCACATCAGTATGCATTTTAAAGAAAACTTATCAAAATTCGTGAATTTTTGTGTAGCCATTTTAATATTGAAGATGGAAGAAAATAAGCAACATTTTTGGCATATTTGCTTTATTATTTCAAGGAAGGTAAAAACACAATTGAAACACATACACACACAAGATTTGTGCAGTGTGTGGAGAAGGTGCTGTGACTGATCAGAAGTGTCAAAAGTGGTTTGCAAAGTTTCGTTCTGGAGATTTCTCACAGGATGATGCTCCATAGTCAGGTAGAGCAGTTGTAGTTGATAGTGATCAAACTGAGATATTAATTGAGAACAGTCAACATTATACCATGCAGAAGATAGCAGACATACTCAAAATATCCAAATCAAGCATTGAAAATTATTTGCACCAGATTGGTTATGTTAATTGCTTTGTTGTTCCACATAAGTTAAGTGAGAAAAACTTTCTTGATTGAATTTCCATATGTGATTCTCTCTTAAATGTTAAAGAAAATGTTCCATTTTTAAAACAAGTTGTGATGGGTGATGAAAAGTGAATACTTTATAATAACGTGAAATGGAAGAGATTGTGGGGCAAGTGCAATGAACCATCCCCAACACCAAAGGCCAGTCTTCATTCAGGGAAGGTGATGTGTATACAGTGGAATCAGAAAGAGTTCTCCATTATGAGCTTCTTCCAGAAAACCAAACAATTAATCGCAATAGGTACTGCTCCCAATTAGACCAACACTCTATAAAAGCATCTGGAATCAGTCAACGGAAAACACATCATCTTCCATGAGGAGAATGCAAGATCCCATGTTTCTTTGATGACCAGGCAAAAACTGTTACAGCTTGGCTGGGAAGTTCTGATTTATCTGCTGTATTCAGACACTGCACCTTTGGATTTTCATTTATTTCCATCTTTACAAAATTATCTTAATGGAAAAAAAATTCAATTCCCTGGAAGACTGCAAAAGGCACCTGGAACTGTTTTTTACTCAAAAAAAAGATAAAAAGTTTTGGGAAAATGGAATTACGAAGTTCCCTGAAAGATGACAGAATGTGGTGGAACAAAACAATGAATACATTGTTTAAAAAAGTTATTGGTGAAAATGAAAAATGTGTCTTTCATTCATACTTAAAAACTGAATGGCCTTTTTGGCCAGAGCAATATGATTAATATTCCAGATTGCACCTGTTGAGCAATCTGGAAACATCCACTTTGATGTGCAGGTTTTCAGGGTATGGTCTTGCCAATTTATGGACTAGTAAACCACTGTTGTGTAAAACCTTGAGGAGGATATATTTCTTTAAATAATCCATCACTTTTTCTTTGCATTTCTAATATCAACACACTGATCTTGGTTGAGAAACTTTGTTTTGAATGTCTAACAGGATTTCTCTCATGGGTCTTGAATTTTTATCCACTACCTAACTTGCCCAAATAACTTGGCAGATGACACCCATCTCTCCGGTTGAACCACTACTCTGTTTTCTAGTTTGATTTAGTTAAATTCCTCTGGAAACTTCTCTGCTTCACAATCTGAAATGTATACCCTTAGTAAATACATAAGTCACCTTCCTCTATTAGCTTGCATTCATGTGGAGTCTAGCCCAGCATTAAGGGCATAATAGGTTTAACAATTGTTGAATAAATGAATGTATGGATGCATAATGAAATTACCTAGAAAAAAGACAGTGTTAAAAAAAAAACTAGAAAGAGCCCTGGCTGGTATGCTCAGTGGATTGAGTTTAGGCCTGTGAACAAAAGCGTCACTGGTTCAGGGCACATACCTGGTTCAATTCCCAGTCAGGGCACATACCTGGGTTGCAGGCCAGGTCCCCAGTAGGGGGTGTGCTAGAGGCAACCACACATTGATGTTTCTCTCCCTCTCTTTCTCCCTCCCTTCCCTTCTCTCTTAAAACAAACAAACAAACAAACAAACAAAAACTAGAAAGGAAGTTATTCCACTAACTAGATTTTATTTTTTCACTAGACTCAGGCATTACACTTAGCTTTAAATAATCTATCAGAAGAGCATGGAATATGAGTCCTTTCCTTCTTTTCTTTGGAATACCATATTCTTTGTCCTTCGGGGAAACTAGAGCAAAACTCCAGTCCTCCGCCTCCCTTGCTGAGAAGGAGACAGCAGGCTCTCAAGACAAACAAAATGGAGCTTAGATTTGGTTCTGCCACATAATAACCATGTGATCTCATGCAAGGTATTAATCCTTGCTGAGTCCGCCTTTTTCAAGTGTGAAGTGAATGGGTTGCTCTCAGGACTACATGAGACAAAAACTAAAAGATTCCCAATTAAATAATGCCTGGTACATAGTAATACTTAAAATTTAACCTAATTGAGTTTTCCTTTGTATTAGGCATTTTATATACATTACTTCAGGCAATCCCCACAGATAGTAGGTACTAGTTTTAGGTTTATTTTACAGATGAAAAACAAGTGGTTATTTGCCAGTTCTAGTAGTTGAGATTCCCACCCGGACTTCTGTAACTGGATTGCAAAGTCTATGCTCATCACCACTTCCCTATGTTGCTTCCTTAGAAGACAGTTAGGTGTTGGAAGCAGCCATCATCCTCATTATATTATTTATCTTATTTATAAAACAGCAGAGCTCCCTTTATTCTTATTTCCAAAGGTAACTATAGCCAAGTTTATTGGATTGGGGGGAGGGGGTTTTGGGAGATGGTTAAAGTTGGTATTAGCCAAGAATTTGTAAAGATCTGTGTGTGACAACACCTCCCTCATGGAGTCCACAAAATTGCATTTTCACAATACACAAATCAGGAGATCATTTTCCCCCAGCGTACTGTTTTTTTAAACTGCCTGCTAACTCCATAATCTCAGAATTTATGTCTCTGCGTGTCATAGAGATGTTTAGAATATGCTTAAGTCAACAAGGATAAATTTCCCTTGGAGTAACCATATTCAGAACACGGCCTGTTTTTTAAGATCTCATCCAAAAAAATACCCACAGTGTTAACTACAGGGCAGTGTCAACTTGGAAACCTTAGGGGTGGGGCCAATTATACTAACATTTGAGATCATGGTTCCAGGGAGTCTAGTTTTCTCTGACAGACTGGCTGCTCCAATAAAAGGTTGCCCTCCCACTTCACCTCTGCCCGGCAAATGCATGTAAAAAGGGATATCCTGAAAAGTGACATTTTTTAGAGGCATCGCTGTTCATTGGCTTTCAGGATTGCTCGGCAGAAGACAAGCTCAAGCCCTTCAGCTCCACCTCCGTGCTCCGAGGCAGGATCCATCAATTTTCTCTTTCCATAAAGATGTCTTAGCTGTCTCTTGAGCTAATTTATGCTTCTCTTCTTATTTGGCAATTTACTTTCCTAGTTTAACATCCCAAACAAACAAAATCAGCTTTTCTGGAAGTTCTTCACTATCCTCATTTTATACTACTTCTTAAAGTTACAGAACTCAGTATTTTGTACTTCATCAAATGATCAAATGCTTTCTGAATTTTGAACATGATATGGTGGGGGTATTTCCTGTTATTATTAAAAGCTCAGTGAGAATCTGTTTTAGTGTTCTTTGAGTGTTAAATATGGAAATTAAAAATATTATGGTTAGGTATGAATACTTCAATAGCTTTGGTTTCTAAAAATAAATACTATTAACTAAAATAACTAAAAGATCAAGATTATGGTATGGTTTTCAAATATAGAAAGAAGTCTTTGACTGGTTTCTAAGTGGGGAGATTCCATTTTATTGTACTTGTAATTACCCTTCCCCCCACTTCTATTATAGTTACTAACTTTACAATATTATTTATCTACTTATGCCTAGGTCCAATTAGGCCAGAAAGGTAAAAATTATTGTAAAAAAATCTGAATTTTAATCTTGCAACTTGCACCTGACATGGTTAAAAATGTAGGAAAATTAATCAATGTTTTATAGTCCTAGTTTTTCCCTCAGTAGCATGAGTTTATACAGGATGGATACACCTTAATGAGGTTGTTTTTTAAAATATATTTTATTGATTATACTGTTATAGTTGTCCCAATTTTCCCCCTTTTCCCCCCTCTGCCAGTACCACTATTTCCTCTAGCAATCCCCCTCATAGTTCATGTCCATGGGTCGTGCATATAAGTTCTTTGACTTTTTCATTTCCTGTACTATTCTTAACATCCCCTGTCTATTTTGTACCCACCAATTATGCTTTTTAATCCCTGTACCTTTTCCCCCATTCTTCCCTTTCCCCCTCCCAGCTGATAACCCTCCAAATGATCTCCATATCTGATTCTGTTCCTATTTTCCTTGTTTGCCTAATTTGTTTTTTTTAGATTCAGTTGTTGATAGTTGTGAATTTGTTGCCTTTTAAATATTTATAGTTTTGATCTTCTATTTCTTAAATAAGTCTCTTTAATATTTCCTGTAATAATGGTTTGGTGATGATGAACTCCTTTAGCTTTACCTTGTCTGGGAAGCACTTTATCAGACCTTCCATTCTACATAGAGTAATCTAGGTAATCTAGGTAGAATAGAGTAATCTAGGCTGTAGGTCTTAACTTTTCATGACTTTGAAAACTTCTTGCTAGTCTCTCCTAGCCTCCAAAGTTTCTTTTGAGAAATCAGCTGACAGTCTTATGGGAACTCTTTTGTAGGTAACTCTCTGCTTTTCTCTTGCTGCTTTTAAGATTCTCTTTTTATCTTTCACCTTTGGCATTTTAACTATGATGCATCTTGGTGTGGTCTTCTTTTGGTTCAACTTGTTTGGGACCCTCTGTGCTTCCTGGATTTGTATGTGTATTTCTTTCACCAAATTAGGGAAGTTTTCTTTCATTATTTTTTCAAATAAATTTTCAATTTCTTGCTTTTCTTCTCTTCCTCTGGCACCCCTGATTTGAATGTTGGTATGTTTGAAGATGTCCCAGAGACTCCTTTACTCCATTTTTTAATATTCTTTTTTCTCCTTGATGTTTTGATTGAATATTTATTCTTCCTTATGTTCCAAATTGTTGATTTTACTCTCAGCTTTGTCCCTTCCACTGTTGGTTCCCTATAGATTTTTTCTTATTTCACTTAATGTAACCTTCATTTCTGCCTGGGTCTTTTTTATGCTGTTGCTGTACTCAGTGCATTCTTTTAGCATCCCGATCACCAGGATTTTGAACTCTGCATTTGATAGGTTGGTTACCTCTACTTCATTTTCATTTAGTTCTTTTCTGGGGTTTTGTTCTGTTCTTTTATTTGGGCCATATTTCTTTGTTTCCTCAATTTGACAATTTCCCTGTGTTTGTTCCTGTGATTAGGTGGAGCTGCTTTGACTCCCTGACTTAGCTGTGTGGCCTATTATAGAATAGGTACCTATAAATTGCGTGGGACAGAGCTTTAGTTAATTGCCAGGGTGGGGCAAACTGTTTCACTGTTTTGTGTTTCTGTGTATGGGGGAGGGCTCAGGGAAGGGACAATACTGCTGTCTGGCTTCTGGAGGTTTGCTGGGGAGGGAACTGTCTACTGGCATTCACCTTATTTCCAGTCACTTTCTCCTTGTATGTCACTGGTGCCCTTCCAGCTATTGCCCTGGTGTTGAATCTCAGAGGCACTGGGTCTGGTTAAGTCCTAAGTTCCTGCAGGCCCCTTAAGAGGAGTCTCCTGAAAATCTAGAAGTTTCTTCCACTACTCCAACCCCCACTGGTTTTTACAGCCTGAAGTTATGAGGATCTGTCTTGCTGGCACTAGAACCCTGGTCTGTGTGGTCTGGCCTGGGGCTGAGACCCCTCGCTCCTGAGGCATCCCTCCCAATTTTTATCCACCACACGTGAATGTGGGACCACATGTTCTGCTGGCTGTCCAGGCCATACTGCATTGCTGTGCTTCTCTGGCTATCTCCACATCTCCACCTCTCCTACCCATCTAGATGAATGTGGCTTCTTTAAAACTTGGTTGTGAGATTTCCACACAGTTTGATTTTCTGACAGTTCTGAGTGATATTTGTTTTGTGGTCTAGTTGTAATTTTTTCTGCAGTTGTGCAAGGAGGGAAAGCGTGTTTACCTATACCTCCATCTTGACCTCACCTTAACAAAATTGTTAAGAAGAAAGTGAATAGATACTGTTAAACTATTGCAAACATTAGAACAGATACATGCTAAGGTTTATGTAAGGTATTTTATTTTATTTAGCTATGGAAGAATTATTTCAGACATTAGTTGGACTTAAAATGTTTACCCCCAAATCTTCAAGCTAAAGAGAGTGATGGATTTGTCAGTCTTTGTGGTTTTCTTTATTTCTTCCCTCAATCTGATTGAAGTAAGGCCAAACTTCTAAGCCTAAAAGACATAGCAAAATAATGGATCATGTTTTCTAAAATAGTGGAAACCTGGTTTGAAATAGGTAGAATTGGGGAGCCTGAACTTTTATTCCTCATTTGTCAGGATCCATCCTTTTTTCCTAAGTGTCTTCCTGACTTTTGGGGTCAATGAGAACCTTTCCTTAGAATTTTCCAAACTGGTACCAATGAAAAGAATCTATTCTTTTCTAAAAGGTGTACAGTTAGCAGGATGTTAGTGGCTGTGGTGGATAGACTTTAAGGTGTCCCACACCCCTGGATCTGGTGTTCATGTGTTTGAGCAATATAGTCCCTTTGAGTGTGGGTGGGACCTGTGACAGGCTGCTGACATAGAGTGTGACAAAGGCAATAGACGCTATTCTTGTGGCATTTTAAAGCAAGCTGCCATGAATCTTCCCACCACAAAAAAATGAATTCCAACAACCTGAAGGAGCATGGAAGCAGACCCTGCCCTAGGTGAGCGTCTGCTGAGGTCCAAGGCCTAGCCGGCAGCCTCACTGCCATTTTATCAAGCCCTTATCAGAGTATAGAGGCAAGCCATTCCTGGATTTCTGACCTCTAAAAGTGTGAGATCACAACTCTATTCTGTTTTGTGTTTCTAAGTTTATGGGAACTTTTCTACTCTCTTTCCCATTTTAAAAAGCCTAACCCTGGAGTCATACGCCCAAAGTGCTATATGTTTCTAGGTACCAGTATATGTGATGATACAGGCATACACACACACTATTCAGAAAATATATATAGTGTTTTGGCTATTAAACTTAAACTTATGTTTTAAGGTTGGGTATATACTAAATTTAAAAGTAAACATATCCAAAACATTGGTTGTACATTTTAAATTTAATTTTATGACATTTAATTGTATTGATTTTGATAATTAACATGTAAAAAACTCATGTTCCTATAGCCATTTTCCTTTTCCCCCCAAATCTTTCCTTTATTTTCTAAAATTTTAGTTTGAAAATGATTCACTTCAGTTTCAAAATTATTTCATTCTCTCCATTGAGTAAATAGGAATAATTCTTTGGTTAATAAATTCTTTGCTGTCTTTCTCAGTGTCCTCATACACAGTTAGTAGCAAAAATACTGTGAATCACAAAGTTGTAAGATTAGCATAAACCATGAGGATTTAGTTTGACTCTGAAATTACTTAATAATTTTATAGGATTATAGTTAATTTTATACTTGCTATTCTTTTTACTCCTGGACATAATAGCATCCGCTTATCTGGCCCTTTCTTCTCTCTCTCCTTCCCAGAATACTAGAAGTGGTCACTCACAATGGTGTAGTTGTCCTAGTATCAGTATTATTCTAGAAAGAAAAATCTGGTAGAAAGCAAACCAATAAGCAAAATGTCATCTTATGTCCTCTGCATCAGTGTAGCTGACAGAAGACGGGGCTGGAGGAGAGCACGGAAGGCTTACCACATACGTTCTTCATTTGCTCACCTTTCTGTTGTAAGTTTAGCCTTAAAGGTGATGGGAAAAAGATGACTGTTAAAGATCATCATCACATAGTCATTTATCTATTCATTCAAAAATTGTTTATTAAATAGTAAACACAGATATATAAACTACATGTTTAATAAATATCACTTGTTGATAAACAAATGAGAGCCTGGGAATTTGAATTTAAATTAATGTATGTATGTAGACATTTCTATGTGGATTCTTTTCTTTCCCCATTCAAGCAATACATTCCCTCTGTGTAGTATTAGTCAAGTCCTTATCATGTAATAGACGAATGAGCTCCATAGATGCTTTGATTCATAAAAACAAATTTATCGTTCCTACCAGACCATTGCAGATAATTTTATTCCCATTTTATAGGTATAGAGACAATAATCATAACATCACAGAAAGTTTTATGTGGGGCAGATCTCAAATTGTGTTCCCTGAGCCCCACATTTCTGATATCTCACTGGATGTTCTTAGAACAAAAGGTTCCATGAGCAAATAAGTTTGAAAAATACCCCTTTATGTAATTTAATAATAAATATTAGCATAGGTTAAAGGGCTCTCAGAAGCTTTAACAAGCAAAATTAGACATGAAAGGATAAAGGTAAGAAAATAAAAGAAAGAAACTTGCCTAAAGATTATATGATCAAACAAATTGAAGCAATGTAATCTTGTTCCCAGCACACCTCCTGATGTTCTCCAGCTCCTGACTGCAAACTTGTCCTGTGAGTCTATTCCCAAAGCTTTTCTCTGGACAGCAATATGAGAAGCCAGGCCTAGGGTCATTCATTTACACAACAAATATCTACTGGGTTCTTGCTCTGTGCCAATTGCTGTTGTAGGTACTAGAAATTTGATGTGATGCTGGAACAGTGGCTCCTGTCTGCCCTCCATGAGAGGAGATTAATAGAGAAATAAGCAAGTAGTTATAGTGAAATATGATGCAGGGGATAATCAGGGAAAGTGAAGGATATTACTGGAGTCCATTAATGGTGAGTGACAAGAACGTTCAGGAGGGGGCACAGAAGACTTCTTGGAAGAAGAAATATTTATGCTATATCCTGAGTCACAGGTTTATACTTACAAGGTGAAAAAACAGGGAAGTGTCTGTTACAAGAGTAATTTTGTTATAAGACAGACAGCCAAGAGGAAGATTCTTTGAGTATGACTGAAGCTTCCGTTGAAAGTGTTGGACAGGCCTCAGAAATTGGATAGGGCCAAATTTTGTAAAGCCTTGAAGAAATATTTCTTTTTCTTTTAATGAGAATTATTTTTCCTTGATCTATCAATTTAAACTTTTCATGTGGACTAGAATTATGCACATGCGTAATTATTGGACCTATTAACCTCAGATAGGACAATATCAGTGGCCTTCAATACTTTGAAGTGTGTGTGAGTCTCCAGATTTACACTCATTGATTCTGTTGAGTGGGGGTACATCAAGTGACTTTTAATGGTTCCATTTCATGCTAAAATTTTATCAAAGTTTTATTAGGTATTTTTCCATTTAAGCAAACTTGTAGGTTCCAGTGTCACCAAACATCAAAGCCAGAGATGCCCAAATTTTTGTCCGACTTCTTGCTAGAGTTGAGAGGATTATATAATTGTTCATTTAGCAGCAGTCTCTAAATCAGAAAATAACGCAACACATGCTTGAATTTTTTCAATTAAATTTTAAATGAATGCAGAAATCTGGGCGCTTACTCCCTTAAAATGGTTTAAATTTAACAATACATTTTGCATTGTGCAATAAAGAACTAGCTATAAATGCAATGAATATTTGTTTATGATGTCTTGGTGGTAATTGGGTTTAGCAAGGCATGGGAAGAGCTGTTTCTTCAAATGACTTATGGGAAATGTGAAAGGAGGACAAGTTTCCTTTCTATAGGCAAGCTTCCTTTTTTCAATCCCAGCAATGGTATTATGAATAAATTGCAGCACAAATTTAATACCAAGCATAAAAGACCCTTGTCCCAGATGCATGGACATAACTTATAATTACTATACTATGTAAAGTATGCTATTACTATTTGACTTACATTTGCTATAATTACTGGGTATTATTCTTCAAGTAGCTGGGAATAAATGATCATTAACAGATGATGTCCTGTGTAATTCTGATATATGATAACCAGCACAAATTTATTCCTCCCTCTGGAGGCAAAATGCTTAGCTTATAATAACAATTTAAGAATCAGGGTGGGGTAGTTAGGGGGAGTTGGAACCTGCTTCCTGAAGGATCACTGAACATGTTTTGCTGCTTCTATAAAATTCCAGTAGTTTATTTATTTTCCTTTAACATGTTTATTTTTAACCAGTCTGTGTTTTTGTAGTTAAATCATGACCCATCAGAACCTACTTTGGTCCAGCTGTGGTTCAACTGCGTTGCTGTTTTTTAAATTTATTTTTTATTGCTGTAGGAAGACGTTCACAGGATGACATGCAATTGTCTTTGAGGTTAGAGATTTCATCCTTGACATCTAGGATGCCTTTTTTTCCGGTGACTGAATTTTTACCTTCAAATCCCAGAGGTCACACAGAGGTAATGTTTTCCTTAAAACATACCTATTAATGTGACCTAAGCCTTAACATAAACAAAATCTTTTAGAATGCAGACACCAGAAAAATTCAGGATTTCAATCCTGGCTCTAATGTTTGAATATGAAAAGGAGAAGAAGGCATAACAAAATTCCTTTTGAAGCGAGACTTCTAACCTTAATTTTAAAGAAGTAGCCTGATTTAATCATGGCCCCCACCCCCAATGCATCCTCAGTTCAAATGTTCTGCCTTTATTGGAAAAAAATCACTCATGAGTTGTAAATATTATACTAACTCTTACCAATTATCATCTCTTTCCATATAGTCCCATGTGATATATTTCTACTGTGTTAACTATTAGGTCATTAAAAAGGAGAAAAATCCCAACCTTTAATGGCCCAACTTTCCCCAACAATATTATCACAAAGGCAATGCAAACATTCCTTCCACTTTTCTGACAATTTGACTCAGCTATAAAAGTTTATAGATACATGTTGCTTTAAAATATGATTAAAGTAAATAAGGAGAGGAAATAGAAACTAATGTTTATTAAATACCTACTATGTGTTGAGCATGTTTATAGAAATATCTTAGCTATTAGTCACTTTATTTTTAGGAAGAGAGTTTAGATAGCCTGCACTATTTTCTCAGTCCTATTTCTTATGTGACTTGTGGTTTCCTGGACTTTGCAAGGTTCTCACAATCCACCTTGTAAATTGCTGAAGGGCTATTTGTCTCTCAAGCTGGAACTGCCCCGACACGATGGACATGGAACCATAAAAGCTGGATGACCTGATTTATTGCAGGTTATGTTGGAGGAGGAACCTGTGCTTCCAGTTCCTGGATATGAGACCAACTGAACAAGACATTGAACTAACTGAATCCTATCATTTAAAATAATTCTGTTATATTTTCATAATATGGGCTTTAATTCTATAAATAGGAATTAAAAGTCTGAAGACATCTGGGAGAGATCCACAATGTAGGATATACCACAATCACTCATTTTGATACCACTGGAAACAAAGGCAGCAAACAGTGGCAGTAGGGTAGTAGGTTCCTTAATTCTTGTTTGTATTTTATTTCAAAAGTATTTTTTTCTGATTACAAAAATAAAATGTGCACATTTTAGAAAACATAGACATGTAAATGAAAAAATATTGAACATAATACTTCCATTAGAAAATAACCACAATCACTGAGGTATAACTATGAGTACATATTTAAAATTATTTATGTAAACATACCTGATTTTAGGACATTTAGTTTGAAGCCAAGTTTTTGTTGTTATAAGTAATGCTGCAATGAACTCTCTTAGAAACTTCAAGAGGAACTTCCCGGTCTGGTTCATGGCTAGGTCATGGGGTCTAGCCACTGGCTAGCACAAGGTAAAGTGTTCAGTCAAAATTTTTTTTAATTAAGCGACGTTATTCTGAGAGAAAGAGAAGAGATACAGACATGGAGAGAAGGAAGACCATGTGAAGATACAGGGAGAAGACAGCCATTTACAAGCCAAGGAGAAAGGCCTCAGGAGAAAGCCTCCATCAGGAATCTTGTTCCTGGACTTCTGGCCCCCAGAAATGTGAGAAAGTCAATTTCTATGATTTAAGCCACCCTCCTAAAATAATTTTTTCTCAATTTCTTATTTCCATCAAAATATTTCTAGGAATGGAATTGCAGGGTCAAAGTTAATGAACTTTAATAAGGCTCCATATATAGAACCCCATTTCCTATCCATGCAAAGTGTGACTTATTCTTACTGAAGCTATTGACATGGTCTCAAGGTCCTTTGTACAACACTGGAAACTTTTTTGATTTATTAATCCTATCTGCCACACAAAACAAACCCAATTTAATCTTTCTTTTATTTTTAAAAATCTAATCTTTATTATACTTTTTTCCATTACCATTTAGTCTCCTATACCCCCCCAGCAATCACTGTTATCCATGCCCATGAGTCCTTTCTTTTCTGCTCAACACCTCTATTCTTGATTTTAAAAAATGCACCTCAATGATTTAAACAAAATTTTCCTCTTGAACTCTTCAAAATTCTTAGTAATAATAATATAATCCAATATATCATTTGCTGTTGTTGTTTTTTTCTGTGTGCGCCTCTTTATGTGTGTGTTTGCCAGCACTTCACATGGCAATGTCTTATTTCTCCCACTGGATTGTAGACTCATTGAAGACAGAGAAGGTGTATTGATTGAGAATACAAGTGATAAGGCCCTAATAGTTAATGGCTCTGTGACTCTGGGCAAGTGAGTTAACTGTCACTTTTCTCGTCTGTCAATGGGATCAATGATTCCTCCCTCTTATGGGTATTGTAAAAATTAGATGAAGGAATGTATGTAAAGTGCTTAGCACAGACCCTGGCATATATTAAGTGCGCAATAAATTTTGATTCTGTTATAAATCTGTGGTTGTCTGGAAGTATTAGACATAATTTTGGAGACTACTGCCTTACTCATTAAACTGAAAATATGACCCATTGGATCAACATTTACTGTCCTATTAGGAACAAATGAATAGGAAGAAGATGAAAATGTTTCCTGGGATTTATATTCTTACCTCTGTAGGTTGTACAATAAATACCACTGTGGGCACACTAACTGATGATTCGTTTAAGTGCCTCAGTAGTAATCTGTAGTCAGAAAAATGGGAAGATAGGATAATGCTTTCAATGAAATTCTCAAAGTGTCTCAGAAAGCACACCTCAAATCAAAGCTCCTCCCTGGGAACAAAGCTGGAGGTAGACTTCAGACCACTCTTTCGCTGAAGGACAATATCTTGTTGACATTTCTCCTGGCATTTAAAACAAACATTGATTATAACATGTTTACTCACTGGTGATATTTATTGCTTAAACCTATTTGCCAAGATCCCTTTTGATGAAATATTTGGAAAAGATTTATTAAGCATGGAATTCCTGTTTTCTGATTTTTGCATTTGCTGTCAAATTACACTACTTATCAAGAACCAGGTCCACTTTACAAGACCACTCTGGATCACCTGGATCCCTCTCAGAATTTTATTTGCAACCCAATTGCAGAAGCCCAAGATGTGAACTGGAAAGCCACCTAGCCTTCCAGGGGAGACAGCTACAGCTCTCCTGGTCCTGTTGATTTCTCACTGATGTTTAGGAAGTAGAAGGTTTTTTGTTTTTTTCTTTTTATAAAATAAAACAAGGGGTAGTTTGGAAGTCTTCAAAATTATATTTTAATAATAGAAAAGTAATTTCCAGCAAATACTGCAAAAAGTTTGGCATCAAAAATGATAGAAACAAGGGGTAGAAAAATGAGAAAAGTATCTAAAGGTAAGTTTTTAAAAATAGGATCCACATAATAATAAAAATTAATAGGTCAAACTTAGATTTCACAGTTTTATATTTTGCTTTATAGTAAGAACAAAAAGCTTGAATTAGAAACAAATTCCAACAGCCTTGATTTATTTCTAGTAGTTTCAGGTAATTATTCTCCAGTAGAATATTTGCAAATGAACAGAGGGAGCATGTGGAAGTCCCATTTTCATATAAAGGAAAAACTGTTAAAATATCTAGGACTTACAGATTGAGAGATTTAGGGGGAGACTGAACATTGACCAGAAAAAACCCAAATGGACCTTTGATGTGTGGCATTAGGAGTAGCAACATCCCTTTAGAAATGCCCCTTCTTTCCCCATTCTACTTCTTTGTATTTTTGTCTTCTACGAAAAGTAGCATCACAAAGGCAAACACAAGTTTGTGGGAATGACTATGGCCTAAGGGAAGGGAATGCACAATGCCAGGGAAAATTCTAAGCTTGAATTTTTTTATTGATAGTCTGGTGATTGTTGACAAAAGGCTATTTTCCTAAAGGGGAAATCTTTATAGAAAAATAAAACATCAAAGCAATATGACAGCTAAATCAGGCTTGAAACTTTTGTTATACTGTCAGGCAGAAAAGGAAACTGTGCTAGAAGGCAGAACTAAGACAAATATGGAGAAATTTGGAAAGACATGTATGCTGAATTTATCAGAGACCATTTCAGATATGTATACTTAGTTAGCAAGGATCATTTTTTAAATTAAAAAAGAATTTTATTAAAGGATTTTTAAAACAGCAATGGGAACAGGCATTGTTTCACCCTCCTTACTCTGTAGTTAGTGTCATTTTATAAACATGCAGGTAAAGTCAGAGCGCATTGTAAGGTCTTGTCTTCATTCTCAGACACAGCCTATATCTTTTGGTTTATGACCACATTTTAAATTCTAGATATTAGAATGTTAAAAGAGGCAATGACAATTATTGTAGATTAGTATTAACTACCATTTAGCAATTATATGGTGACAAATTCTGCAGCTCCTTCAGTGCTACATAGAACTTCTTTGTACTGATTTTTTTTCTTCACCTATTTCTTAGATGATAAAACTCAGTCCATAAGAGGCAAGGCTGATGTGCGCGCACACACACACACAAACAAAAAAACCCTCCACTACCAACAAAACCAACCTTTATTAGTGATCAGTGATGTAGGAGTAATCTAAACTGCTTGAAAAGCTGCTTCAGAATTTCACGGGCCTAGTGTTAATTCTCTTCTCTGCTGCTTCACTGTGCAACTTCAGGTGGTTACTCCATGCTTCAAGCCCATTGCCTTTTCTGTGAAATGAAGAAAGTAATGCTTCTCTTAGAGTTGTTTTAAGAATCAGATTCAATGTACTTGAGATGCATATGGAGTGCCAACCTGAGCACCAAGTATAGAATGGACACTCAGAAAGATGGTAGCAAATGTCATCGCCTCCCTGACAGTAGCCTTTTGGCAATATAAATGAGACCTTGGGTTGTAGGTCTCAGTAAACATTTTTTTGTTCCTTTAGTTATATCATGAAGATTTTAGAAAATTGGATGTCAATTTTAGAATATTAAGAAAATCCCATCGCGACCACCCAAATCCACCGCTCTGTTTTCTACATTTTGAACATGAGGAATTTACTCACACAGGAGTAGAAACTCTGACTTTGTTGTTGTTGGCTTGTCATGGCATCCTTAGGGAAGGGATGGATGATGTATGATAATGTCACAGCTACTGCTATAATAACTGAACTCACCCGAACAGTATTTGTACTAAGGGCTTCTGTAGATTCAGCATACATGAGCAGAGGACCTGGGAATCACAAATTCCACTTATTGAGAAGTACTCAATTTGCAACTAATGCATAGAGAGGTAACCATCTACTAAAAAAAGACATTGTTTTGAAATATCAGGGGTACTATGTCATACAGTTGTCAAAAGGAAACCCTGCACAGCCTTTGGTAAGAAAGCAGAAAGAGACGACCCTTTTGTGCATTACTTCCCTTTGGCTCTGGTTCAGTTAGAAGCAGTGACTGATAGTCTGACACTCACTTGTAATACACTTCCTTTTTATTTCTTTTGCAAATGCAATAAAAACACAAGCACCTTGTATTCATGGGTTTTGTTATTATTATTTCTATTATTATTATGTAAATATTTAGAATTTGTTCATACTTTTAAGACACTGAATTAATTTACCATTCTATCACCATTCTCTTAGACTTGTTAATTCTTTTGACTTTGATTATTCTAAACATTCATAAAATTGATGTTTTCAAGTGGCTGTTTTTAATAAGTACAATATTTATTTAGTTTATAACTGAAATAAAGCTTAGGAAAACTCTTCCTAATAGATGCTATTATTTTTTACAGGGTAGAAATAATGTTGCTTTCACTGTCATGACATCAAGTCAATGGTATTTATTTTCTCTGGACCACAGGCTAGAGCAAAAGGAAGTTGTTCTTTCTGGGTTGGAGATTTACCCTTTCTGCATTGGAAAACCCTGTTGACTATGGGATTAAGTTCAAACTTTGTGAACCTTTTCTTTGTACCATAGAATTGACCATGTCATCCTTTGTAATCACACCAAAACCTGTAAAGATGTTTATAGTGCATCTATACAATTTTATTGTACTTATTTGCATATACCTATTTCTATGTCTATCTACAATATATTATCTGTCTATCTATCACCCATCTATCATCTATCTTTCTACATGCACTGTTCATCCACTTGTACAGAAGATTAGACATTTCTCAAAGGCATGGATTTATGCTAAATGTTTTCATATCCTTAGAAACAAGCACACTGTCTGTCTGGTTCTTGATCTAGGTAGAAATCAGTATGTGCCTAGTGAATGAATTTTCTGGCCCTGGCTAAACTATGTGTTAGGGATGGAGACTGGATAGTACTTCTATTTTATGTTTCTAGTCTTTAGCATAGCATATGAGATGCAGTTGGTCCAACATGTGCATTTGGTAAAATAAATGAGTATGTTAAAAAATAGAAATGAAGTGTTAAACTTAATTGTCATAATTACTTTTGGAAAATATTTGACTTGTAAATTTTGTCATATTTCTGGCTCTTAATCTTTCAACAGGATAGAGATTAAAATATTTCTAGATTTTCCTTTACTGATGATTACTTACAGAGTTAACTCTGAGTTGGTGGGCATATATATATATATATACATGAGTAGATTTCTGTGACAAACTTTTGTTGGTATTTGGATAATGTGAGGAGGATTTTGCATTGGCATTTGGGGAGAACATAGAAATAGTACTTGAAAGCAGAATATGATACTATTTGGTCCCTTGTACATTCCCTGTTAAAAGCTAATTGAGCACCAGTGTAAGGATTGATGTCTGCACTTTCAATTCCATTCCATTGATTTATGCACCTAGCCAGTGCTACACTGTTTTGACATTTGTGACTTTGCAGTAAAATTTGAAGTAGGGAAATGTGAGTTCCCTATTGTGTTCTTCTTGTCAATTTTTCTTTTTTTAGCTCCTGGGTTTCTTGAATTTTTATGTGAATTTTAGAATCAGCTTTGCAATCTCTACAGAAAAAGGCAACTTAAATTTTGACAAGGATCCTCATCAGTTTGGGAGAGCAGTGCCATCTTGATGATATTGTATCTTCAAATCCTCGAGATCAGAGACCTTTCCAGTTTTTTGTTCTTCTTTGATTTCTCTCAGCAATATTTTGTAGTTTTCAATATAGACATATTTTACTTCTTTTGTTAAATTTATTTCTTAGTATTTTATTATTTTTGATACTATTATAAACTAAATCTTTTTTATTTTCAGATTTTTTATTGCTAAAGTATAGAAATACAATTAATTTTTGTATATTTATCTTTAATTCTGCAACATAGCTGAACTTATTTATTAGCATTAATAGTTTTGGGGATATTTCTTACAAATATATATATATATATATATATATATGCAAATAATTTTACTTGTTCCTCTCCAATCTGCATTTTCTTATATATTTTTTGTCTAATTGCTAGAAATAATATAGAAAATTATGCAGAGAGTTGAAAAGTATTTATACTTTGTTCTTTGGAAACATTAAACAATTTTTTTTATTTAGGCAAATAAAAAATGTTATTTCAATTTAAACATCTTTCAGTTCTAAAGAAAAATGTTTTTTGAGTTCCGGCCAAGATGGAGGCACAACCAAAAGGAGGATAACAACCAATCTAAAAATCAATAAACAACCAGAAGTGCCAGAAAACCAAACTGCATGGAACTCTGACAACCAAGGAATTAAAGAAAAAATCAATCTGAACAACCAGACCATTGTGTTAAGACAAAGAAATGTAGCCCAAATGAAAGAACAGAGCAAAACCTCAGAAAGAGAGCCAAGCGATGAGGACATAGTCAACCTACCTGATGGAGAATTTAAAGCCCTGGTAATCAAAATGCTCACAGAACTGATTGAGCTTGGTCAGAAAGTGAAAAAACAAATGAAAGGTACCCAAAATGAAATAAAGCACTATATTCATGGAACCAACAGTGACAGGAAGGAAACAAGGATTCAAAGCAGTGATTTGGAGCAAAAGGGAAAAATAAACACCCAGTGGGAACAGAATGAAGAAACAAGAATTCAAAAAAGTGAAGAGAGACTTGCAAACATCTGGGACAACCTGAAATGCTCCAATATCTGAATCATAGGGGTACCAGAAAGAGAAGAACAACAGCGAGAAACTGAAAACTCATTTGAACAAATAATGGAGGAAAACGTCCCCAATCTGGTGAAGGAAACAGACTTCTGGGAAGTTCAAGAAGCCCAGAGAGTCCCAAAGAAGTTAGATCCAAAGAGGAACTCACCAAGGCACATCATCATTAAGTTAGCCAAAATTAAAGATAAAGAGAGAATCCTAAAAGAAGACAGGGGAAAGGAAATAGTTACCTACAAATGAAGGTCCATTAGGCTATCAGCTAATTTATCCAAAGAAACCTTGCAGGCAAAAAGGGGCTGGAAAGAAGTATTCCAAGTCATGAAAGGCAAGGACCTACATCCAAGAACACTCTATCCAGCAAAGTTTTCATTTAGCATGGAAGGGCAGATGAAGTGCTTCCCAGATAAGGTCAAGTTAAAGGAGTTCATGATCACCAAGCCATTATTATAGGAAATGTTACAGAGACTTATCTAAGAAAAAGAAGATCAAAACTATGAACAGTAAAATGACAACAAACTCACTATCAACAAATGAACCTAAAAAAAACCAATGAAAACAAAAACTAAGCAAACAACTAGAACAGGAACAGAATCAGAGAAATGGACATCACATAGAGGGATTCAGTGGGGAGTGGGAAGGGAGGAATGCGGGGGAAAGGTACGGGGAAAAAGAAGTATAATTAGTAGGCATGAAATAGATTAGTAGGCATAAAATAGAGAGATAAAAATGGTATAGGAAACAGAGGACTCAAAGAACTTATGTGTACAACTCATGGACATGAACTAAGGTGGGGGATGCTAGAGGGTTGGAGGGGCAGGTTGGAGGGGGATAAAGAGAGAAAAAATTGGGAAAACTGTAATAGTATAATCAACAAAAAAAAAACCTAAAAAAGAATAATGTTTTTTGTATGCTTATTGGACATTTGTGCTTCCTCTTTTGTTCATTTTTGGAATCACTTTTATCCTTCAAACCTTACGGAACAAATACCATAAAGTTGCTTAGCCACTTAGACCACATTTTTCACTTAAGAAAATTATTTCTAAGTACAGTTGACATACAAAAATTAGCTCCAGGTGTACGACATAATGATTAGATGCTTATACACTTTACAAAATGGTCCTTTGATATTGCTCTAGTGAATTCCTTTTTATATCATTTACCCACATGTGCCACTTGTATTTTTTATAGTATTTTTTTAGAATTTATGTGTTAAGAATAATAACTCTTTGGTAATGAAACAAATTATACATATACTCATACTTCTTAACTTTTTAAAAATTTAATTTGTACTGGGTTTTTTTTTTGATGTGTAGTTGTATGATTACATAGAAATCATACTTGGTAATCATTTTGTTACCATAGATAGCTAATTTTTAATAAAGAAAGAGAAAGGAATTAGACGTTGAGTTTAATAAACTGGGGAGCATAAGCCTACTTGCTCAACCAGGAAGCTACAGTATTTACAGACTCATTCACACCCTCCTGGAGACTGCTGCTGATGGGACTTAATCCTAGGAGCCTAGGAAATTTCCCCAAGAGCAGGGTTTGCCTTCCAGAACTGGATTGTTGGGGGCTGCAGATGGACGTGCTGGACCATAGAGGCCTGTCAGTGTAACTCGGTGGTAGACACATCAAAAGCCCATGAAAGCTTGGAAAGGTGACTAGGTATTTTGAAAATGCTCCTGGTTATAACCCTATGGGGACAACGAAGCTCTTTCCCTCACTCAGTAACCCGCACTAGCCTGTTTGTGGGTGGGCTCTCTTGCCTAGGAACGAATATGGTCATGCATGTCTAGCAGCTACCAGGGTCCATGGCAGATTGTGTGGGCTCCGAAGGACTAAGCTTTAATATAAAACTGAAACTCTGGAACTTGACCTTTACTTTAGCCTTGCTCAAGACAGGTTGGGCTTTTTCCATGGAGGGTGATGAGGAATTGGAAACCCAGGGGCAGATCTCCACTCGAATAAACCTTGCTACGTCACAGTCTCCCATGGGTGGGTCCTTGGAATGCTTTCCTTGCAATCCTGGGGAAGAGCCTGATTTCTACCCATAACAATTTGACTTACAGATTCTGCTTTGGATATCATACTTAGAAAAGCCTCTTCCACCAAGAAAATTATAGAACAATTCACTCATATTTTCATGTCCTTTTGTGAAATTCTACTTTAGAGAACATATTTTTAATACTAATAAAATATTGCAGATATTTGAGTGTGTTAAGTGATAAGTGCTGTGGACTTCCATTGTTTATGAGAAATGAGTTATTAGGTAACTCCCCTGGGCTCTTTCCTGAGGCCATCTTTCCCTGTGGCAAGATCTGGGGGAAAAAAAAAAAATTCCCAGATGGAGTCTCAGCAGTTTGCCTTGCAGTCAATTTCCTCTGAGAGAATGCCACCTTTGCTGACTCTAATCGCAAATACAATCCAATTAAAAGCTATTATGTTAATGTGAATAGAGAGAGAGATAAAACAAGACAGTGAAATGTTTCATTTAGGCCAAAATGAGTTGATTTCTCAGGGCATAAAGAATCCCCATTAGGTTGGTTGCTGCATTGACACAAGAAACATGCAAACCAAGCTACTGATTAAAATCTGTGAAAGAGAGATAAAAGGTTTATCAGTGTGACAAGGACTGGTTGATGGACTATTAGATGACACGTTTGTATGTTTGCTTGAAAACCTTTCGGCTTCTGTCATGCATTGTCATTGAGAGAAACTGCTCTTTTCCATTAAGTTCACATAGTTCTTATCTGGAAAACAAAATTGATGGATGGTGCTGTGGAAATGACAGCATCATTGCTCTGTGTGCATAGCATTTTGTGTATATGATGAAGGTGGTTGAAAGGAGGACGTTATAATAGTAAAGACGTTGGTCCTTTTCCCAGGATTATTGAACTCAATGATGCAATATTACTTTTGGAGAATAGATATTCTCATTGAAGAATAAAAGTATTGATTTTAGACATTCACATTTTTTCCTAAATTTTAAATTATATAGCTATTGGTTTAAGAGAAACATTCAAGATTTTCACAACCAAGATCTAAGGGAATAAATGAAAATGGATTATGTTAATTCTTAAATAATTTGTTTTTCAGTCTGTATTTCATCCTAATTTCATGTAAGATTAAAATTTCCAGTAGGCTAAGAAAATAGATCTGTCATGTAAAGCTTATTTTATATGTATCATTTTAAATATTTTTGTTTTCATTTTCTTATCTGCTCCTCACAGTAAGTACCATAAGTATTATAAAATGACATAAGCATAGTGGCTGTGGTGGGAACTACATGTTTCTAGCATAACCCACTTTATTTTTCCATGTGAAATATAAGTGCCAAGCATATGTCTGGAAGGCTAGAATATGCTTGCTAGTCTCCATTGCTTCAGATGAGTTCACATGAGTAAGTTTTAGACAGTTGGGTGACAGAGGGAATGATATGTGCCTCTTCCCAATCAGACTCAGGCTCTTTCCTACATGTCATCTTCCATGATAAGGTATGGTACATAAAGGATTGGTAACAACTTCTGACCAGAGATAAAGGAAAAAATAGGAAACATGAAGAGGAACAGGATTAGGTTAAAATAACAACAACAACAAAGAGAGAAAACACAATGACAACAGTTATTTTATAATTTGTTCCCAAATCCCAGATTAAGATTGAGAAATGCTTCCTGTTAATTTATAGATGAATAAATAGATAAAAGAGATTTTAAAATATCCATCTTAAAGGACACTACTCATTTTTGTCCTGATGTCACAGAGTACATTTAAAAGGAAAAAAGAAAACACAAGTCACACGTACTCCCTGAGAATCTCACTGCTCCCGAGTTTCTTGCTATGCTTGTACTTTAATTAATGTTGAGCAGTGAAACCTAATTTGCAAGTGACATCATATCCACCATAAACATTGAACAGTGGCACCAGAGAACAAAGTCTTTTTAATTTTCATTTTCAGGTTTTACCCCAAACTTTTAGATTCTGTGTTTGAGTGAAAATGCTGTCATTTATCTATTGGGTCTGGAATAAAAATTTCATTCTTTAAAGAAAACCTGTAATTGCTAGTTTCCTTTAAGAATTATAAAGATGATAGTTTATTGAGCCCTAGGTTCCCCTCCGGTGAAACTAAGACAGGACTGTGTATGTCTGTTTGCTCTTTCTCTAGCACTTGGCATATGTCTGTCATGCAGAAGGCACTCAAAGGAGTTCTTGACCAAGTGCCTTAATATAGTTTAAAAAAATCCAAATCATTGTGTAATTTTGACTTTCTCTGTTGACACAGGAGTGTAAGCCAAATATTGAAGAGAAAAGCCAGAAAGAAGCAACTTTACTTTTGAAGAGGATGAATGGGACTTGGACTCCTTTCACAGAGTACTGCCAGAAGTTAGCAGCTTTGCAAGAGTTTGCTGGGAAAGGCCTCAGTAGCAGGCTCAAGGGTGCTGCTCCCTGTCAGAATGTGCCACCAACTTTTGCTTTTGACTTTGATGACATCTACTCACTTTCACTAAGATTTTAGCCAGGTACCTTCTAGTTTATTTTAACAGCACACTGCTGATGCAAAATAGTAATTCCTCCTCTGTGCTTTTGGTATAAAATGCAGAACAAGGCAGAGGTGGGCTTAACGTGCATGCAACCTATTAGATAGTCATCTGGGAGCTTCTTCTGTGTTTGTTATCACTGACTGACATGAGGTGTTCAGATATGGCAGTTGACCAAAGACACATTTAACGATGAATAGTGGCAGCCAGAGTAAAGCTCTTTGAGTCTTTGGTTTACATTTAAGTTCATTAATTCACTCACTCATTCAACAATATTTATTTAGTGAGAACTATATGCAGTGAATTTTGCTAAACACTGCATAGTGTTACATTCAATAAGTTATGCTAGGTACAATGTCATTGTCCTCAAGTTGTTTCAAACCAGGTAAAGAAAATATCCCCACTAAATGGAATTTCTGAGGGCCATAAAAGCAGTATACAAGGAACTAAAGAGGTTTGGGAACCAGGAATCACCTCTAGTTGAGGAGAATAGTTGGTATACGTGGAAATAAATGTTGGATAATATATACATTGAAGATGTTCTCAACAAAATATTAAAGGGCATGCCCTGGCTGTTGTGGCTCAGTAGATTGAGCACTGGCCTGCAATCCAAAAGGCTGCTAGTTTGATTCCTGGTCAGGGCACATGTCTGGGTTGCAGGACAGGTTCCCAGTTGGGGATGTGAGAGAGACAACCAATCGATGTATCTCTCACACCTCAATGTTTCTCTCCATCTCTTTCTCCCTCCCTTCCCTTCTCTCTAAAATAAATAAATAAATAAACTCCTTTAAAATATTAAAGGGCAAAGAAGACACTATCATCAGACAAACCTTCTTCCTTCCATTCCCACTGCACTGCACAAATCTGCTGAAGTACCTCTCTAAAGCCTTTCTCAAGTTTGTTAAACACTAACCTCTGATTGTAGTGTAAAACAGCACAGAATTCCATTCTGCACCTGCAAAGAAAAATGTAGACAAGAAAATACCTAACTTTGCATATTTTATAATACTTCTTTAATATATATTATAGTTAGTATTTATGATTCATAACATCAACATATACTGCACAAACCATAGTCCAGGGTGCTGGTGAGTGCTGTGTGTACTACATGCAGTGGTATACTTTATCTGAGTTTTTTGGCACTGCCACAATGGGTTGGTTACTAATTGACAGATCTTGAAGAATTACTATTTCAGAGCAATGTGAAGAGCCTAAATTGTGATGTTCTAAAAGAATGTGAGCTAGGTAAAATACAGTTGATGTTGACTCTACTAATCGCATAATAACAGGGTGTATTAAGGTTTAAGGGTGAAATGTGATACTTGCAAATTGCTTCACAAAAGGCCAATTGTCCCCTTTCCGATTTGGGCCACTGTTTTAACAAATATGAGTTGATCTGCATTCCTTGTGCCCTGCCACAGAGTGCTAATCCCACTCCACCAATGAAAGAACATGAGGTTTAGCAATTTATATTAAATGGGAAGGCACCACATGCCTGAAGGTCATCTATCCCTGGTTCACTGCACTGCCAAAGGGATAGGGGATTGGTGGATTACTTAGAAGAAGTTGGGTGTGGAAAGAAAGAAGCAAAGGCCCCAAACTGCCAACTAGAGTATCGCGGTATATTGGATGACAGTGCAAAGAAAAACAAAAACTGGGCATGCAGAGAAATAACTCAAATTTCCATTGCATTTTTAGGGAAGGGAATAAACAGCTAAGAGCCATAGCAGGTTGATATGTGTCATACAGTTGAAGAAGATGAGCCAGCCTTTGTCCCAGTCACTTCTTTAATTTTTGGTGCCACTCCTAGATCTTGCTGAGGGTATCCATTAAGGAGTCAAGGAATTTATTTCTGGAAGAGGCATTGAGATCACCTGGTGACAAAAGGTTGAGAAGTCCTTTGAATGACCCCCATCTTTCTTTATACATGAGGAATTTTGGAAGCTTCCAGCAACATCCTGGAGCTCCAGGTAACATGAGGAGTTCCCACAGGTTTTTGTACCCTTGCTGCTCTCATGCTTGTTTCTATTTGGCTGCCACACAATAGAGGTGGGGAAAGTCTCAGTGAGACATTTTCCCCTCCACATCCCCTTCCCCAAGATCTTCCTAGGAACTGAAGCACACCTGGATTTCAGCTTGCTCCCAAACTTCTTGGCAAGCCCACTATCTACTCCTCTTGAGTGGAGACCCTGATCAAGGAACTTCCTCAGGCACTTCTTTATTTTTTAAATCCTTACCTAAGGATATGCTTTGCTTTTAGAGAGAAAAGAAGGGAGTGAGGGAAAGAAGGAGAGAGAGAGAGGGAGAGGGAAACCAGGATGCAAGAAAGAACCATCTATTGGTTGCCTCCTAAAAGCACCACAACCAGGGATTAAACTGGCAATCTTTTTGATCGAAGCAAGGATGCTCCAATCAACCACCTGGCCAGGGACTTTCTCAGGTACTTTCAACAGCATGCTCCTTGCTGACTTTGTATCCCCTCAGGTTATGGTATAATTGTCATGGCTATGGTGGAAAACTGGCTCTTTTATCCTTGCAAACAGTTTCCACATCTATTTTTTTATGACATAAACTTCAGCTTTTATAAAAAGTAAAATTTAGGAGGTTTTAATTCAAAATATACTCAAATTAGTGTTTTAGTCATAAGCTTTTTTTGTTATTTATCTTGTATTTTAAATATAGTTGGTATATAATATTATATTGGTTATATTAGTTTCAGGTGTTGAAAGCCCACTTGGACATTTAAGAGATGAGAATTGACTTTTCTTCTGAATTTTAACTCTGTACTTTTCTTCTTTTTCTTAACATCCACCCTGCTTATGGCTCAACAGAAGTAGTTGTATAAGACGACTCCTTGGAGGACACCTAAATTGTGAGCTGATTTTTTCTTATCCTTTTTCTGTATTCTGAGGGAAAATTGTGACAGAGAGAAAGCATTTCATTCCACTTGGAGACACCTGTTCTTGAAACTAGAGAAGAGAACATACTTAGCTAAGTGCCTCATCTACATTTCAAAAGGCAAGTGGGAATATAGCTTACTTGAGTTAAGGCACACCCCAGGAAAAATAATTTTACATACGATCTTGTTTTATTCCACATAGACGAATGCATTGAGCTAAGCTGTCATCACATCTTACCTTTACTTGCTTATTTTAGTTGCATAGTGATGAAGCAAATGAGAGCCCCGTTGGAATGCCAACCTGCTCACCACATTCGGAGGTAAAGCTCTTGATATCATTCAAAGTTCATGACCAATTCTCAGAAAGTTTTTCAGTAAAAACCTTCTGAACTCATGAAACTAATTCTTGAGAAACGTAAATGTTTTGTAAAATAGTTTTGAATTGTGTCATTGTTGTCAATGGCTCATGGAATTTGTCCAGGATGGCTATTTTAAAACATTCTCTGCTTCACCTGTTTCTGACTAAAATGATTTGGGGTGGTGTCACAAAGAGAGCTGATACTACTTAAAGCTTGGAAACAATACATTCTCTTAGAATTGAGTGTATGGCTAGATGAGATTACCTTTATACTTCTCCTGAGACCTACAATTTATCTAGAATTATGCTCTTGCAGATATAAAAGTGTTTGTATTCTAATAGAAATTATGGTCGTGTCATGATGCTAAGCCATCTTTGGTAGAAAAAGCACCAGACAATTTTCTGTTGATTACACTTAGCAACCTGAAGTAAATACCTAAATGTTGCAAGAAATCTTTATCAATATCTGCATGTAAAGCTGTACTTATCAATCAGTAAAATGTCTTATAGACAAAGCATCTCTTGGGCCACAGTTTGGATGACAACTAGCAGTTTCTTTGGGGCCAAAAACGTTTCAGTGAAAGTAATGGCTCCTAATGCTCACATGTGGTCTCCCAAGCATATTTTTTCCTTTATCGGCTAAGTACACGATCACTGCCAGAAAAAGTGCTCTTTGCTGCCAAGGTAAGTTCAACAAATGTAACTACTCTGCTCATTCTTTCCTTTGAGATTGCACCAGTGGTGAAATATATGAAGGTAACATCTATTAATTCTCCAGACTTAAAATAGTCAATTATCTACTTCCAAGATTATTATGTTTCTTTTTCACAGTGCAAAATCCACACACTTGGATTTTGTGACTGTGTGTGGCTGACATGGAAGCAAAATAAATTACCAACAGAAGCCCGAGCCCTGTGAATACGATATGCTTATTAACTGGAACGACAGCCTTGGCAACACCTCGAACCTAGACCCATGTCTAGATGTGTCTCTCCCTGGCGAAGCACAGTTTGCAAAACTCTCACTATTGAAATGATTGACTTTGAATTTTAAAGATTTCCAAACTTCCCTTTAATATCCCTGAAAGGTGGTAGAACATTTTCAAAATATTATATTTATCCATGTCTTTGTATTCATAAAGAATTTTATTATTATCAGAGCAGTGTATGCTCAAGATAAAAATTTCAAAAAATAAGGTGCAAAACAAAAATTATCTTCTCTACATTTCAGACTCTTATGCTTACTGCTATGGTTAAGACATTTTTTTTTTCAAAGAAATGAAGTGTTTTCATTCTCTCATATACACGCACACAATACACTCACACACAAACGCCACACACATTGTAAATAGGATCATATTTTTATGTCAAAATTCATCTGATAATTTATCCCTAGTTATGGTCCTTCTGAATATTTCAGAAAATTAGATGCCACAAATCCTATGACCTCTCAATTTCATTCTATCCTAGTATACAGTATTATTTAATCAGTACAAAAAAGGAAAATCTGAATATATACCTTTCAAGTTGAGATATTATGAAACACAACTGTAAAACTTTAAAAGTAAATAGAGTGCAGTTTAGTTCTCAACACTCACATCTCCCTATTTACGTATACTGCTATTAATAATTGCAGTTTGCCTAAGGCAAATTATTTTGTTGCTGCACTGCTTAAAGATTTCTGACTGATTTTGAACAAAATGCATAAAAATGTAGATAACTCATTTACAAAAGTGCAATACAATTATAGAACACATGTTAGTTTATAATGAATTTCTTCAAAGATTCAAATGTTTTTAGAATCCTACGATGATGGCAGGAAAGCGATCAAAGATTGAGAACCATTGTAAGTTGTGTGTTTGTGTGTGTGTATGTTTGTGTTCCACACTGGCTCCATCAGAAAAACACATTGTATTGTAAAAGTATTTGTAGATTTTAAGAAATTTGGCTAACATTTCATTTGGTCAAGTATCATTGCTCTATAGATTTCTTAATTTAGTAAAGATGTTACTTTCACCATGATTCTGTATTTCACTAGAATTTATATTTGTATTATCCTCTTAAAAACAAATTTCACCTTTAGTGTTGAACTTTTCAACTGAATAACATTTATAATAATATCCAATATTTTGTCATAAATGAAATAAACTTCCATCTGTAGGTGGGATGAAAAATTGAATGAATTTTGGAAGTAATTGGCTTTAATTTGAAATAGCTGATGATACTGATATAAAATTTTTATCATTAACTTTTTTTAATTTTCACTTTAATTTTTGCAAACAGAGCCAAAATATTAAGAGTTACCACTTTTACCTGTGTGGAGAAAATTTGGAATTCAAAATAAGTAAAATTAATTTAGAAAAAAGAATTATTTGATCTAAATGAAGAGTCATGCCTCTCAGAAGGCTGGAATATATGAACTTTTTCCAAGAGCACTTGTTAACCTTTTCTTTTTTAGAAACAGTCTATTTCATGTAACTATCAACTTTGAAGTAACTGTTATATTTCTTCAGAGTGATGTCATGTATTTTCCTCTGGGATAATAAGAACTATTTTTGTAATGATATCATTATATGGCCTCTACAGAGAACAGTAAACACATTAAAACATTTTGTGACCCTTAGACATTCATTATCAAATTTTTTGAGGAACAGAAATTCAATAATTAGTTTTTCAATTAAATATGTCCTTTATTTTTTGAGTTTATTGTGGCCTAAAGGGTTTATTGTAAAATATACAAGTATAACCAAAATAAAGTGAATAACTCATAGTAGATTTATACACACTATACAGTAGAGGTTAAGTTAATGTATCCTGACATTTTATTTTGACTATTAATACTCATACATTAAAAACTCCCGAGACCATTCTAAATACTAAAGTATTCAGGATACTAGGGCAACAGGCATGATCCAAGATGGTCCTGGGCAAAATGAAAACATGCTCACCTTACCTACAGTGGACACCTGTTAGTTTGCCTTCACAGCTATCCCTTTTCTTTTAATAATAATGCCTTAATTCTTTCCTCAGAGAACCATACTCTTCCACTCCTAGTTCATGTGCTTTGGGTGGTGGTAACCCCATCCACTGGTTTCAGGGACACGTACATGACCCAGGAGATAGATAAGCACAACACTGAGCCCTTTAACCACAAGTTTGGTTCAGATATAGGAAAGCGACTAAAAGGTGACAATCAATCAATGCTCTCTTCCGGTGTGGGTGTGGTTGACTAGAACTTCTGGGAGAAGAAAACCTCCATCCTTTGAGTATGAAAACCTAGACTTCTTGGCTATATTTATGGTTCAATGGGAAGAAGCTCTCTAAGAGTGAAGCCAAAACAGAAAAGCAGGGGCTGAGACTGGAGGAATAAAAGAGGAAGCCCTACTTCCCAAAAGTGGAATTCCCAAACCACGCAGTTGCTGAAGCCAATCCTCCTTTTTGATGATCCTAGTTACATGAGTCAGTAAATTTCACCACCAGTTCTTTTAAAATTAGTTTAAATTATATTTTTATCACTTGAAATCAACAGAATCATGTCCAATGTAAAGCTGAAGGCAACTATTTTGAAGCGGTTCATATTATAATAATCAGGTTATCTTAGTTGGTATTTATGGTAAAATTACCAGCCCTTCTCCTATGTGGGAGGGGGTAGGAGGGCAAAGCTATGTGTTTTTGGAGAGGAATGGTGTGATAATACTTGGAGCCATAGGAGGAGTAAGTGATAAAACTTTTTCATTATGGTGAATTTTATTCTAGCAGAATGGCTTAAATACGTATCACCATTTGTTTAAGTTGAAAATAGGATAATTTTGAAACATAAATTAGAGAAAAATAACAGATAAAAGAAAATAATCAATGGCAATATTAGTGTTTCCTTTAGATATGTTTATTGATTTTAGAGAGAGGAAGGGAGAGAAAAAGAGAGAGAGAGGGAGACATTGATGGATTCATTGTCTCCCATATGAGCCTTGACTGGGGATCAAACTGCAACCCAAGTATGTGCTCTGACCTGGAATCAAACCTCAACCTCCTGGTATACAGAATGATGCTCCACCAAACTGAGCTGTGCCAGTCGGGGCTGTTAGTGTTTTTTTTTTTTTGTGAAGATGTACCTAAGTTACTGTAGGTGGGAAAACAAGTTGCGAGTTCTTTTCTACCTGAACTACAGAGACAGTAAAGCATTGGGTTTTATTGTACTTCTGGAGAATATTATTTTAGAGAATAGAAAAGAAAATGGGTGAGAGAACTTCCTTGTGAGAGAAGAGTAAACTTCCACATCAAAAACTTACCGAGAATAAGCTATAGCACTAACATATTTTTAAAATTCTATCACAACATTGGGCAATATTTTAAATAAGGAAATTTTGAGAGCAACATGGGTGTTGAATGAAAGAAAACCATTCAATAAATTCTATTGCCTCCATGGTCCAGAATACTGAATCTTTTTCTTTTTCTTTTCTTTTCTTTATTTTTTTTTTGATGGGGGAAAAGAAAAATGAATGATACAGAATATTGATATAATAAAATATTAGGTGAATAGAATTAGGGTCCAAATATGTAAATACCTTTTATTCTAATGAGAAATATCCATCAATATGTTAAAGATTCCTTACTAATAGGTGAAACTATGAGTGAGTTTTGTTTTCCTGATTGTCATTTTTACATATTTTAAAATATTTTAAAATATTACAATAATAAGAAAACTCAATTTGTACAAATTATCTCATAATCTCATTTGTAAATGTCTCAAAGGAAGAGTTCTTTTTTAAAAATATCTTTTATTAATTATGCTATTATAGTTGTCCCAAATTTTCCCCTTTCCGCCCTTCCACCAGGTACCATACAGTCCCTGTGGCAATCCCCACTGTTAGTTTATGTACACAGGTCACTCATATAAGTTCTTTGGCTTCTCCATTTCTTAAACTGTTCTTAACATCCCCCTGCCTATTCTGTACCTACCAATTTGTACTTCTTAATCCCTGCTTCTTTCCCCCCATTCTTCCCTTTTCCCCTGCCAGCTGATAACCTTCCAAATGATCCCCATACCTATGATTCTGTTCCTATTCTGCTTGTTTGCTTAGTTTGTGTTTTTAGATTCAATTGTCGTTAGTTGTGAATTTGTTGCAATTTTAATGTTCATAGTTTTGATCTTCTTTTTCTTAAATAAGTCCCTTTAACATTTCATATAATAATAGCTTGGTGATGGTGAATTCCTTTAGCTTTACCTTGCCTGGGAAGCACTTTATTTGTCCTTTGGTTCTAACTGATAAGCTTAGTTGAATAGAGTAATCGAGGTTATAGGTCCTTGATTTTCATGATTTTGAATACTTCTTGCCAGTTCCTTTTAGCCTGCAAAGTTTGTTTTGAGAAATCAGCTGACAGTCTATGGGAATTCCTTTGTAGGTAACTATCTGTTTTTCTCTTGCTGCTTTTAAGGTTCTCTCTTTATCATTAACTTTTGGCATTTTAATTATGATGTGTCTTGGTGTGGTCCTCTTAGATAATAGCCTAGGTGGGATAACCCACGTAACCCAAGTTGATGGAGTCTTGGATATGGTGTCGCTGCTCCGTGGCTCTCTGGGTGGGGGAGAGATCAGAAGGGGAAAATGCTGCTGCCTGGCCTCTGGAGTTTTGTCCAGGAGGAAGCTGTCCCCTGGCACTCTCCCTGAGGTCAGACACTTCAATTTCTCCCAGTTTGCCAGTAGTGTCCTAGCTGCTGCCCTGTGCTAAAGTCCAGAGGCGGGTCCTTTAAGAGGAGACTCCTGTGAATCTCACAGTTTCTTATGCTGCCCAATCCCCACTGTTTTTTTTCATCCAGAAGTTATGGGGACTTATCTTCATGGCACTGGAACCCTGGGTTGGTGGTCTGGTGTGGGGCTAGGATCCCTCACTCCCGAGGTATCCTTCTCAATTTTTATCCCCACACGTAGGTGTGGAATTGCCCATTCCACATCTCTGTGTCTCTGCACCTCTGTGCCGCTGCGCCTCTCCTTACATCTCTTCATCCCCATCCCTCCTATCTGTCTGAATGAATGTGACTTCTTTAATTCCTTGGTTGTTGGATCTCCATACAGCTCTATTTTTTGACAATTCCAGGTGATACTTATTTTGTAGTCTAGTTGTAATTTTTGTTGTGGTTGTGCGAGGAGGTGAGCCCCGTTTACCCATGCCTCCATCTTGACCAGAAGTCCTCTAAGGAAGAGTTTTTAATTACTTTCTTCAGAGCTCATTCTAAATGTCTTATGCAGAGGCAGGAGGAAATTCCAGAATTTAAATGCAAAAGAAAGTGACACATTGAGACCAGCTAAAGCTAACAAGGGCTACTCTCTGAGTTATCTGGCACACTGATACTTCCATTGTGGTTCCAGGACCAGTGGCAATGGCCTTACTGGGTGCCTATTAGAAATGCTTAAACTCTAGTTCCATGTAGACCTACTGAATTATAATCTGCATTTTAATGAGATCCCCAGGTGATTCGTGAAACATTGCACTTGGAGACTACTGGTGTAGAACTCTGAGTTATGGGAGTTTTAGTTGGCCTGTTTTACGCTGCCCTTGGGGTTGTGCTGTTGGGGTAGATACCGCAAGTCAGAGCCGTTTCATTTTTCTGAATTCATTAGTGAAGATCAAAAGAAACAACTATTGGGATCACTCCTCAATTCCTTTGTATGTTAAGAGCTATTCCCAATCAAATGTTCATAATTTTAGATTATACAGTTTGGAATGTTGCTGGAGAAGAATCTTCTTTGTCATTTATAGTCTTCATTCCAAACACCTCTTTGCTCTTTTTAGTTCCATTTTATTAAATAAAACACTTCATTTAAGGCAAAGGAAAGTGGTAAGACTGGTTGCAAATTTCATTTGCTCTCAAGCTACTGTGCTTGCTAGCCTCAGAAGCTGAAATTCCTGCTAAGATGTCTTCATGATTTTGTTTGTATAGAGGCATGGCTTTTTGTTTTGTTTTATTTTTTTATTTGTTTTGTTTTGTCTTTGCCCTAACCTGAACACAAGGTCAGGTTATATTGGCAGTTGCATAATAGCCAATTACACCCCTATTTGGCTAAGGATGTGAGTTGAGGAATAAATCAGGGTCTTGATGGTTCAGTTCTTGCCACTCCTGGTTATTAGATGTGTGTCACTGAGCAAAGTTGTGATCAAAGCCTGTGGCGAGGCAGCAGGGGCTCACAGAGCGTGCCCATGCCTAATTGCTGGGCTTCGTACTAAAGGAAGTTTGTAATAAAAGGCCATTAACTACTGGCCTTTCCGATCAGTGAAGCAAAAATACAGAGAAATTATGTTTATCAACTGACAATTTGAAGGAAAAGCTTCAATGTAAGTGTTTTTTTCCTTTATCCTTTCCTTACTTTTAAAAGAAAAAGAAAACCACAGGATATGCAGTCAATCTAATTTTAAGTTAAATGGAACTCACAAAATTAACTTTTTTAAGGGTAGGGAAAAGTGTATTTTTCTGAATCATTGAAATTTTCTTCCCTAAAGGATTTTATATAACTCATCTAATTTTAAAAATATGTGTGTTTGTGAAGGAAAAATTATTGCTGTATAAAATGTATTTATTCTGAAAATCAACTCTCATAAACCATTTAAATGTCTAAAATAACTATAAAACAGTTCTCCTCTGTTCTTTCCCATAAACACTCTTTCTTCTATAGATATCTTTTCCATTCTAACACCCAAAAACTATTGGGATAAAAATTAGATAAAATCTTAGTTTTAAACAATATTATATCTATTGTCATAGTTATGAAATGTGAAGTCACTTAATGTGGTAGCTCTAAACTCAGCCATACATAGGCAGCTGAGTGTAATTGCCAGACTGCAGATGGAGAGGTGCCAGCTCCTGTAGCAACTTGATTTAGTGTTGGCTGTCATTTTGCCCTTTGACATAAGTGAATAATGGTCCAAGTTATAACTGACTCATTGGTTAGCCTTATTAAATAAATTACCCAAATTATATTTGCTATATTCTTCTTAACTTTTATTAATGAATTATAATAGGGTTTGTGCAATGTATTAAAATGATAGGTCCTCTTTCTACAAAAGAAAAAACTCAGAAGCATGCATATACAAAGTTTTATTTTTAATTTTAGGGCTTTATGGTCTAACCACCTGAATCTCTTTGGTGAACCTTTGGGAACTCATGAACAGCAGGCAAACAAACTTTCAATTAGGGGGAAGAACTAAGAGTTGGGATTCTGGGACAAGTACCTTCAGACCTATTTCCTGTTCATATAGCTCAATTTTTTAATTAACTAGTTTTTGAAAATTATCATCATTTGAAAATAAGTGATTAATTTATATTGATTTTTATCTAGCTGAAAACCTAGTCCCGATCACCAGAGAATCCCAGGACTCTAACATGAATATAGTTACAAGCATCTAACAATCTGGACAATTTCGCATTAACTGCAATCCTGGTTTGATTTCACAGATATCATTTATTTAAAGATATTTAACCACTGACATTTGTGTTTTAAAAGTTAAAACATTGTTCAGTAGTGAAAGCAATTTGACACAGGTACATACACAATCTGTTACATAACTAAAAGCACTTAAACATTTGTATAAATGAGTGAATCTCTCATTTTGATCCAAAAAGAATTTCTGATGACTGTTTATTTGAGGATAGTCTAGAAAAATCCAGCCATTGTTAATAAAATGAGAACAGTTTGCATGACATCAATATATCCTGGCAGTCAAGGAGTGTGGACTGGAATGCACATGTGTGAACAATAACGACTTCACTGTACTAGTCAGTGGGGGACGTACACACTGTTGAGTGAGCATGTGTACTGCGGTGCCGTTGCATTCAAAATGACTGAGCAAGTAGAGCAACAAATCTGTATCAAATATTGCATTAAGCTTGAACATTCATCTGTGGAAACTAGATGATTCAGAAGGCCGCAGCTATGGGAAAACTGGTGATTGGTAGCTTTATCATGACAATGTGCCCACTCCTGCCTCTTGTCTCATATAGAGTATTTTTAGTGAAACATCAGATCACCCAGGTGACTCAATTTCCCTACAGCTCAGATTTGGCACCCTGCAGCTTTTGGCTTTTTCCAAAACTAAAATCATCTTTGAAAGAGAAGAAATTTCAGACCATCAATGAGATTTAGGAAAATACAATGGGGCAGCTGACAGCGAATGGGAGAACTGTATGAGGTCCCAAGGTGCCTACTTTCAAGGGGACTGAGGTGTCATTGTCCTGTGTACAATGTTTCTTATATCTTGTGTCTTTTTCAATAAATGTCTCTACTTTTTACATTACATGGCTGGATACCTTTTGGACAGAATTTGTAGATGTACTTCTTGAAAGTACCTATATTTTTTAATTAAAGATAATTATTATCAATTATATTAAGTAAAAATTAAGATGTCATGTTAAATAATGCTTCTTTCCCTTTTATATTTTTTGAAAGATTTTATTTATGTATTTTTAGAGAGGGGGAAGAGAAGGAGAAAGAGAGAGAAACTTCAATGTGCGGTTGCCTCTTGTGTGGCCCCAACTGGGGACCTGGCCCTCAGCCCAGGCATGTGCCCTGCCTGGGAATCAAACCAGCAACCCTTTGGTTCCCATGCTGGCACTCAATCCACTGAGCCACACTAGCCAGGGCCTTTTCCTTTTTTAAAGTTTATTTTTCCATTACAGCGTGCATTCAATATTATTTTGTATTAGTTTCAGGTGTGCAGCATAGTGATTAGAAAATAATATACTTTACAAAGTGTTTTTCCCTGATATTTCCAGTAGCTACCTGATACCATTTATAGTTATTACAATATTATTGACTACTTACTCTCTATGGTGTACTTTACAACCCTAAGACTATTTTGTAACTACCAATTTGTACTTCTAGAACCCTTCACCTTTCTCGTCCAGTCTCCTAACACCCCTTCTATCTGGCAACCATCAGTTTCTGTATCTATGAGTGTTTCAATTATGTTTGTTTGTTTTGTTCTTTAGATTCCACATATAAGTGAAATCATATTGTTAAAAACCATTTCTACACATAAAAACAACAATAACAGAGAGCCTTTACTAAGAATCATACACTCTTCTAAATGGTTTTTTATATATAGTGCAACAAGTGCAAAATTTTAAATCAGATTATTATAAATAGAGTGCTGAGGTAAAAAGAGAGGTTTTGGAGCGAGAAAACCAGATCTTGGAGGTGTTGTGAACCATCTCAAAGACTCTAAACTTTATCTTGAAAATTCTGGAAGTAGTTTAAGCAGGGGAATGACTTTAGTATAGGTCAGCAGATGTCTGGAGGAAGAAGGAGGACCGTGTGGAAAGAAACAGGTAATTCAGGTGCAGCAGGAATTATGATTTGAAAGTGATATCCATATCACTTACATGTATACATATGTGTGTGTGTGTGTATCTCTGTGTTTATAGTTGTGTTTAAATTCAGGACACATCTCAAGTTTCTGCTAGAAGTTGTTGGGAAGATCATCATGGAAAACAAGGGGGAAAAGCCTATAGGGATAAGGTTGATGTTCTAAACAATGGAGACTGACAGATAGGACTGGCAATCTGGAGAGCACATGCCTGTGTGCAGTGGGCAGGTTGTGTTCTACACCTGTCTATGGTGAACATGGGGGATTTGAGGTGCAGGATGACCAGATGTTTAATTTTTTCAAAAAGCCAGGAATATGGATTTTTACACTTTATTTTTACTTTTGGTATCAAATTCAAAATTTTATACAACATTGGGTTAACCAAATGAAACAGAGAGAAAGCCCAAATTTGGCTGGAGTGTCACTGTTTGCTATTGTTTTTTAATCTTTGGGATAGGTGATAGTGTCACTTGCTAAGGAAGAAAACCAGAACAGAACCACATATGTATATTTTCATTTCCCTTCTTACTTTGCCTATTTTCTAGTTGCTAAGGCTTTAGCATATATTTAATTTAGTACCAAATTTGTTCCTGGTGTGTGATGATCACTTCTGTTGTATCACCAAAGTGTGAAACTGAGGAAACTTCACATAGCAACACAATAATTATGTATTGGTTCTTCTAGGAGTATAGAACCTGGAAAAAATTCTCTTATATTATCTTCCTTATGGTTTATGTCTACATGACTCTTAGGTTATACTATAGTATGTGGATATGCATTTGAGTGTTTTGCAGAGTGCAGCGATCTTCAGCAAGGTCTTTATTGAGCAGGGGCTAAATTTGGCAAGAATCAACCCCTACCCTGAAGGTTTCAGATTACCAAGGTGGTAGACAGGGAACATTCACTAATTCAGTGTCTGACCTACCCCTTCAGTTCTTTGTGGAAATATATTCATCGTCCTTTCCTGAAAGAAATGTAGCTTTACACTATGTCCCTCAGTGGTCTGTCTAATCTCTTGTAGTGAAATCAACTTAATACTCAAAGATGAAATCTTCCCTAATGGCTGAGGTGAGGGTCTTGGGTATTCTTTTGAGAGAAGTGGAACTTATGATAGAATAAAAATTCACAAGAGTCAGAGGTTGTGACACTTGAATCTAACTGATGTGAAGACTGTTGACCAGTGGTTAAAAATGAGGTTTATATTCCAGGACTGAGGCAAGTTTTGATTATTTTAAAAGATTACACAAATGACCCTGCTTTGCATTCTATTCTTTTCAAATATAGAGCTTTAACATGATTAAAATGGACAAAGTAATCGATTCTAGTTTTTGGCATTTTATTTTATTTAATTAATTCATTTTTTGTTTTGTTGTTCAAATACGTTGTCTGCATTTACCCGCCACCACTCCCACCCCCACCCTATCCATCCCCACCTCCCTCCTCTGATTCCACCCTCCTTGGTTTTGTGCATGAGTCCTTTATAGTTGTTCCTGAAAACCCTTCCCACTTTTCCCCACATTATTCCCTCACACCCCCTCTCTGGTTACTGTCAGATTGTTCTTAATTTCAATGTCTCTGGTTAGATTTTGCTTGCTTGTTTGTTTTGTTGATTAGGTTCCACTTAAAGGTGAGATCATATGGTATTTGTCTTTCACCGTCTGGCTTATTTCACTTAGCATAATGGTCTCCAGTTCCATCCACACTGTTGCAAAGGGTAGGAGCTCCTTCTTTCTTTCTGCTATGTAGTATTCCATCATATATATGTACTGTAGTTTTACCTCCTTGGTTAGATTTATTCCTAGGTACTTTATTTTTCTTGTTGCTATATCAAATGGGATTTTTTTCCTGATTTCCGATATTTCGTTGTTGGTGTACAAAAATATTTTTGGCATTTTATTAACCCAACATGTGATAAGCTAAAAAAATATGTTATGTTTTATTTTTACTTTTGTTAGTAAACAATATAGTCAGTCACTTAGCAACCAAATGCACAAGATAGCAATATAATTTTTACTTCATCCTACTTGTTCACTTGCCTATAATCATTATGGGTCTGTGATCACCAGGAACACATGATCTGTGAGCCAGCAGAAACAACATGAAATGTGGAAAGTATTAGAGTTCTGCTGCCCAGGCACAGATCAGAACTCTGCCCCATAATAGCTCTTTGGTCTTGAGCAAAACATTTAAATTCAGTTCTTTCATTTGGAAAACAGATATCAATCATACTACTTCACAGAGTTGCAATGAGGACTAGAAATAATTAGCATGGCTTAAAATATTAGTAACAATCAATTAATGATAGCCATTCTTTATATTGTCATGTTTAGGATTTTGGAAATGCCCCTTCATATACCCACTAAATATCTTTTTGGAAACTGATACATTGCATCCGACCAGCGCTCCTGTGAATGGCTTTAAATTTTTTACATCTTTAAGAATACTCTTTAAAAATGGGAGATAGACTTTTGCCTGCTTTTATTTTTTATTTTGTTGGCATTTTTATTTTTTATATTTTACTGGAGCTTGGCATTTATATCTTAGGTTTTATATGTTTTTTTAAAAAACTAATTGCACAACTCGTGAGATCAGAAATACTAGTCCCTGTTTTGTGGACATGTGTGTCTGATTGTAAGGAAGCTTGGGAGTGGACATAGAGATTAAAATCTCCATTTTCCTATTTCACAGGTGACTTCCAAGAAGGTTACATTATTGAGGAAACCAACTGGGTGAAAAATAGGTTCTCATGCTCTTGCAAAATTGAGTGAAAAGGTTGCTTTGCATCTTATTGGGAAATTTCAGATTGAAATTGCAATCTGAAAATCCACACTGTTTTTATTTTCTACACAATTGTGAGTATTTCAAAAATTTTCTGTATAAAACAACTTCTATCATGTCAAATATTGATGTTTACATTTAAGATTTCTCAAGGAGGGATATTCATATACTGAGAAGCTACCTCTAGTTTAGAAATACATGTATATTTTCTACTTAAATGCTAAGCAGAGCAATAAGGTACCTATGTGCAAAATTGCAAAATCAATTACGGTATCCATGTAATCTTTTAAATAAAGAATAATTGGAGATATTTTTTCATTTTTACATGTTGGCATACATGTGTTTCATTTCTCACATATCTAATTGACATTTCTAGATATGTTACATATATAGCAACCAAAGTGAATAATGTGCAAAAATTTACATTTTTGTAGTTTGCTTTTTGCAAATAATTATTGGGGTCAAAAATAGGACTTTCATTTATATCTAGATATAAAATTATTTAATTGTGCATGATAGATAAATTCTAGATGAATACAATTCAGAAGATTTTTTGTAACAGATCATATTCTGGATTTCACAATTTTGAAAGATAAAACAAAACACCTAAGAGAGAAGTAAATGGAATTTTTTGATGATGTTCATGGTTTTCTGTTTTCTTTATAAATTTTAATCATTGTTCAAGTACAGTTTTCTGCTTTTTACTCCCATTCCAGCCCACCCACCCACCCATTCCTCCCCACCTCCCTTCCATTTCCACCCCCCCTAATTTTTGTCCATGTGCCCTCAATATTTGTTCTTGTAAACCCTTCCCATTCTCCCCTGAAATTCCCTCTTCTCTTCCCGCTGGTCACCGTCATCCTGTCCTCCATTTCGGTGTCTTTGACTATATTTTGCTTGTTTCTTTGTTTTGTTGTTTAGGTTCCTATTAAAGGTGAGATCATACAGTATTTGTCTTTCACCACCTGGCTTATTTCGCTTAGCATAATGCTTTCCAGCTCCATCCATGCTGTTGCAAAAGGTAGCAGTTCCTTCTTTTTTTCTGATGCAGAGAATTCCATTGTGTAAATGTACCATAGTTTTTTGATCCATTCATTTACTGATGGGCATCTAGGTTGTTTCCAGCACTTAGCTATTATAAATTGTGCTGCTATAAACATTGGGTACAAAGGTTCTTTTGAATTGGTGTTTCAGGGTTCTTAGGATATAGCCCCAGCAGTGGAATTGCTGGGTCAAAGGCAGATCCATTTATAATTTTCTGAGGAAGTTCCATACTGTTTTCCATAGTGGTTGTACCAGTCTGCATTCCCACCAACAGTGCAATAGGGTCCCCTATTCTCCGCAACCTCTCCAACACTTGTTTGTTGCTTTGTTTATGATGGCCATTCTGACTGGCGTGAAGTGGTATCTCATTGTGGTTTTAATTTGCATCTCTCTGATAGCTAGTGATATTGAACATCTTTTCATGTGTCTTTGGATCCTCTGTATGTCCTCCTTGGAGAAGTGTCTGTTCAAGTCCTTTGCCCATTTTTTAATTGGGTTGCTTGTCTTCTTAGAGTGGAGTCATGTAAGTTCTTTGTATATTTTGGAGATTAAACCTTTGTCTGAGGTATCATTGACCAATATGTTTTCCCATACAGTTGGTTCTCTTTTTATTTTAATATTGTTTTCTTTAGCCATGCAGAAGCTTTTTATTTTGATAAGGTCCCATTTGTTTATTCTTTCCTTTATGTCCCTTGCTCTAGGGGACATGCCAGTAAAAATGATTTTTTGTGTGAAATATCTGAGATTTTCCTACCTATGTTCTCCTCTAGGACTTTAATTGTGTCACGGTTTATATTTAAGTCTTTTATCCATCTTGAATTTATTTGTGTGTAAGGTGTAAGTTGGTGCTCAGGTTTCATTCTTTTTGCACATAGCTGTCCAGTTCTCCCAACACCTTTTGCTGAAGAGGCTATTTTTACTCCATTTTATGTTGCTGCCCCCTTTGTCAAATATTAATTGACTATAGAGGCTTGGGTTTATTTCTGGGCTCTCTGTTCTGTTCCATTGGTCCATGTGCCTGTTCTTATGCCAGTACCAGGCTGTTTTGATTACAGTGGCCTTGTAGTATAGTTTAGTGTGAGGTATTGTGATCCCTCCCACTTTACTCTTTTTTCTCAAAATTGCAGCAGCTATTCAGGGTTGTTTATGGTTCCATATAAATTTTTGAAGTGTTTGTTCTATGTCTGCAAAATATGCCTTTGGTACTTTAATAAGTATTGCATTGAATGTGTAAATTGCTTTGGGTAGTATGGACATTTTGATGATGTTAATTCTTCCAATCCATGAACACAGTACATGTTTCCATTTGTTTGTGTCTTCCTTGATTTCTTTCCTCAGTGTTATGTAGTTTTCTGAATATAGGTCTTTTATCTCTTTGGTTAGGTTTATTCCTAGGTATTTTTTCTTTTTCCTATTTCAAGTGGGATTTTTTTTCTTGATTTCTGCTTCTGTTGTTTCATTGATGGTGTACAGAAATGCCTTTGATTTTTGGATATTGACTTTGTATCCCACTGTTTTGCCAAATTTGTTTATTAGGTCAAGCAGTTTTTTGGTAGAGTCTATAGGATTTTCTGTGTACACTATCATGTCATCTGCAAACAGTGACAGTTTTGCTTCCTCCTTTCTGATTTGGATGCCTTTTATTTCTTTTTCTTGTCTGATCCCTGTGACTAAAACTTCCAGTACTATATTGAATAGAAGTGGTGAAAGTGGACAGCCTTGTCTTGTTCCTGATCTTAGTGGAAAAGATTTTAATTTTTGCCCATTGAGTATGATGTTGGCTGTAGGCCTCTCATATATGGTCTTTATTATGTTGAGGAATGCTCCCTTTATTCCCACTTTGCTGAGTGTTTTTATCATAAATGGGTGCTGTACCTAATCAAATGCTTTTTCCACATCTATTGATATGATCATGTGATTTTTGTCTTTGCTTTTGTTTATGTGATGTATTACATTTACTGATTTGCAAATATTGTACCATCCTTGCATCCCTGGAATGAATTCCACTTGGTCATGGTGTATGATCTTTTTAATATATTTTTGGATGCAGTTTGCCAGTATTTTGTTGAGGATTTTAGTGTCTATGTTCATCAGCGATATTGGCCTGATGTTTCTTTCTTTGTTGTGTCTTTACCTGGTTTTGGGATTAGGATGATGTTGGCTGTTGAGGCCACCAACCGACAGTGTCTGCGGAACGCTGCAGATGACTCGTCGACACACAAGAAAAACATACACAGGGACAACCAGGTCCTGTGGGGAAGTAGGAATGGAATGGCCACTCTCTCTAGTGGGGAGTGCCGGGCCACCCTCCCTAGGGGAGAGTGCCCTGTCCTCTTGTCCCAGCAGGCTTTTATTGGGTTTGTTTGCATAAGAATTCAGGTAAAGCTCATTACTAATTGTCAGGAAGAAAGGATCAAACAATAGACAACAAAGAAGTCTAAGGGCCTATTCTGAGTCAGAGTCAAAGAGCTGTAAAAGACTTTAAGGAACAAACTTACTTCCTCCTTGGACCCTTCTCATTCAACTGAGAGCATTCTAAATAAAGCAGGTTTCACAGGATTTTACATATTCTTTCTTAGGCCTGATCACCCAGGGAACCCACCCTTTTCAGCACAGGCTGCACCACCCTCTGTCATTGTTTCAGGCTTAGGTGGAGAAGGGAAGTAAGACAGCCAAGAGATTAGGAGATTTTCTCGTAGACCAAGAGGACTCAGGCTTTGTCAAAGCCCAGGGGGGAGGGTCCATCACCCCCTTTAGCTGTAGCACCCAAAGTCCTTCCTTGGGGGCCTCCCACGTGATCCTGCTTGTCTTAGGTCGTTCCACCCTTGGGGAATCTTACCCATCATTGGCTAACCGACCAAGCATTGGGGGCCAGGCAGGGTGAAGTAAAAGAAGCAGAAGTGGCGCTCCTGCCAGGGAGATAGGCCTGTCTTCTTGGTGGCTCATGGTTCCAAGGTCAACCCCTCAGCTTTAGCCTTGGCGGGGATTACAGCTTCTGATACCAGGCAAGGAGGTTCCCAACAGTTGGCCTCATAAAAAGAGTTTGGGAGTCTTTCATCTTTTTGGATTTTTTGGAATAGTCTGTGAAGGATAGGGGTTAGCTTTTCCTTAAATGCTTTGTAGAATTCTCCTGTGAAACCATCCGGTCCAGGGCTTTTGTATGTTGGGAGTTTTTTTGATTACTTCTTCAATTTCTTTTGCTGTTATTGGTCTGTTCAGGCTTTCTGCTTCTTTTTCATTCAGTTTTGGAAGATTATATTTTTCTAGAAATTTGTCCATTTCATCTAGGTTTTCAAATTTCTTGTCATACAGTTCTTTTAATAATTTCTTGCAATTCTTTGTATTTCTGTGGTATCAGTTTTAGTCTCTCCTCTTTCATTTCTGATTGTGTTTATTTGGATTTTGTCTCTTTTTTTCTTGATGAGTCTGCTTAAAGGCTTGTCGATTTTGTTTATCTTTTCAAACAATCAACTCCTGGATTCATTGATCCTTAGAATTGTGCTTTTAGTCTCTATGTCACTTAATTCTGCTCTGATCTTGGTTATTTCCTTCCTTCTACTTTCTCTGGGCTGTCTTTGTTGTTGTTCCTCGAGTTCTTGTAGACATAGGGTTAGGTTGTTTGTTTTAAATGTTTCTATCTTTTTTTTTAGGTATGCCTGTATCTATGAACTTCCCTCTCAGGACTGCCTTCACTGTGTCCCATAAGTTACGGGTTGTTGTGAGTTCATTTTCATTTGCTTCCAGAAACCTTTTGATTTCTTCCCTAATTTCATTCTTGACCCATTCATTGTTTAGTGGCATACTGTTTAATTTCCATGATGTTGAGTGTTTTGGGTTTTTTCCCTTGGGGTTGGTTTCTAGTTTCAGTGCCTTGTGATCCGAGAAAATGCTTGGTACGATTTCAATTTTCTTGAAATTGTTGAGGCTTGTTTTGTGTCCTATCATGTGGTCTATCTTTGGAAATGTTCCATGTACATTTGAAAAGAATGTGTATATAGTTTCTTTGGGATGGAGAGCTCTGTATGTATCTATTAAGTCCATTTCATCTAGGGCTTTGTTCAATGCCTCAATATCTTTGTTGATATTTTGTTTGGAAGATCTGTCCATTTTTGAGAGTGGGGTGTTGAAATCCCCCACTATAATTTTGTTGCTGTCAATATTTTTCTTGAAGTCCTCTAAGATTTCTTATTTATGTATTTGGGTGCTCCTATGTTGGGTGCACATATATTTACAATATTTATGTCTTCTTGGTGGATTCTTCCCTTGAGTATTATGAAGTGACCTTCTGGGTCTCTCTTTATGGCCCTTTTTTGGAAGTCTATTTTGTCTGATATGAGTATTACTACCCCGGCTTTTTTTTCCTGTCCATTTGCTTGGAAAATTTGTTTCCAGCCTTTCACTTTCAGCCTGTGCAGGTCTTTTGTCCTGAGGTGGGTGTCTTGTAGGCAGCATATGTGTGGGTCATGTTTTCTTATCCATTCAGCTATTCTATGTCTTTTGATTGGAGCATTTAATCCGTTACATTTAAGGTTATTATTGATAGGTACTTATTCATTTCCATTTATGTAAGTGTGTTCCTCTCTTTCTCTTTCCCTTCCTTTCCTTAAAGCAGACCCTTTAGCATCTCTTGCAGAGCTGGTTTAGTGGAGGTCTATTCTTTTAGACTTCTTTTGTTGGGGAAGCTTCTTATTTGGCCTTCTATCTTGATTGAGATCCTTGCTGGGTAAAGTAGCCTTGGTTCTCATTACTTGGAATATTTCTTGCCATTCCCTTCTGGCTTGAAGTGTTTCCATTGAGAAATCAGCTGTTAGCCTTATTGGGGCTCCCTTGTATGTTACTTCCTGTTTCTCCCTTGCTGCCTCTCTTTGTCTTGAAATTTTGCCATTTTAATTATGATGTGTCTTGAGGTGGGCCTCTTTGGGTTCCTCTTGATTGGGACTCTTTGTGTTTCCTGGATTTGTGTGACTTTTTCTCTCATCAAATTGGGAAAGTTTTCCATCATTACTTTTTCAAATAGGTTTTCTATCCCTTGCTCTTCTTCTCCTTCTGGTATCCCTATTATATGGATATTATTACATTTCATATTGTCTTGCATTTCTCTTAATCCCTCTTCATTCTCTCTGAGCCTCTTTTCCTTTTCTTGATCTTTCTTGGTATTCTTTTCTACTTTGTCCTCCAACTCGCTGATCCAATCTTCTGCTTCTTCGATCCTGCTTTTCATTCCTTTTACTGTTTTCTTCAGTTCAGAAATTGTATTCTTCATTTCCTTTCAGCCCTTGTTGATAGTTTCTATTTCTTTTTTCATGCTGATATAGTTTGCAGTGAGTTCGTTGTAGCTTCCCTGTAGTTTCTGGTAGCTTATTGTGAATTCATTGAGCTTCCTGATAATCATTTCTTTGAACTCAATATCTGATAGTTGAGTTGCCTCTATTTCATTTAGCATTCTTTCTGAGGCTTCCTCCTTTCCCTTCATTTGGGGATTGTTTCTTTGTATTCTCATTGCTCATGGGACTGTTCTTGTTAGCCTCTATTTCTTAAATTGATTTGTTTTGATTCCCTGGGTTTATGGTGTGAACTTCTGTCATAGAATTCCTGTGAGATTCAGTGGTACAGTCTCCTTCGGGTATCCTGGTATTCACAGCTTCCCCCTACTCTTTTTTGTGATCAGTTGGAGGAGTAAGGCAAAATGTTTTAAGACAGCAAGAGAGTATTCTATGATATTTATAGTAGCAGCCAGTAGAGAAGAGATAGGAGATCCTTTGGCTATGTATAATATTAACTGTGAGTTTCCACCCCACTAGCCACATTTTAGAAAGGATGGAAAGAAGATACGAATGACTCTCATTGGGGAGGAAAGGATTGTGAGTTGGGTCTAGAAAGCAGGGAGGTTAGATTCTGAGGTAGGGTGGGAGTAAAGAATAGTAAATATGAGTAGTCTGTAAGAGAATAGAGTTAACCACTACAATAATAAAGTTCGGGAAATTGCGAAGTGGGCTGACATCTGGGAGGGGTTTTGTGTAGTATTTACAACTGTATGAAATAGGTCTTATTTACAGTAATATTAGAGCAACAATCATGTGGCAGAATCTATGAGATCTAGATAACAAGAATAGGGAGTATAGAACCTTGAGTAGTGTACTAATGGAACACAAATGAAGCACAGTAAATTAGCAATATACTATGATGAGCTAACAGGGGAAACCTGTCAAATGATACAGTATAACCAGCAAAGCAAAGAAGACTATACAGAAAAACAGGAAATACCAAAATACTATTAAAATAAAAAATGTAAGAATAATGAGAAAAAGATGATACAAATTTGCAGTAACTTGTAGGTTCAAAAAAAAAGGAAAAAAAGTGGAAGATGGAATGCAGGAGAGATAAATTTGGAAAGGCAGGGATAACACTAGGATGAAAGGAAGAGACACATAAGGAATTGAGAGATATAAAAATAATAAGAATTAAAAAATAAAAAGTTACTTAAAAAAAGATAAAATCAAACAACAGCAACAAAAAACCAAAACCAAAAACAACAACAACAACAACAACAAACCTCTTGTTGATTTCTAACTGGCCAAACCAGTTTTTCTCGTCTTGCTGGCTTCAGCAGGCTGAGGGGAGATTGGAATCCTTTCCACTCTTCCCAGTCAGAACTCAGTCAGTCTCTCGAGTACTGTCCCCAGAGCTGGTCTGGCGTCTCTCTGCAGGGCCCTGGGTGTGCGTCTGGGTGCTCCCAAGCATGCTCTACAGAGCTCACCACAGCGCGCTCCCAGGCTCGGGGTCCGCAGTGCGCCCACCTCTTTTCTGGGTTCACAGTGTATGCTCCCGGGATCTGGAAGGGCCGAGCACTTCCCCCAATTTCCCGCCCTGGGCTCCAGGAACCCGCAAAGCGCCCACGTCTTTTCTGGGTTCGCCGTGTGAGATCTGGGAATCCCGAGGGGGCATGTGCTTCCCAAAGTTCACAACCGTGGATTCCAGAAACCCGAGAATGCCTATGCCCTTTCCTTGTTCAGGGTGGTGGGGTCTGGGTCTTCCACAAAACCACACTCTCACCCAGTTGGGGGTGTGGGCGCACAGCGAGGCCGTCCTTGGTCGTGCAGGCTGGGACACTCACCCTTCACAGGGCTATACATGGGTGCTCGCAGTCCCTGTGTGACTGTCTCTCAGTCCCCACTCCTCTCTCTGTGCTTTCACACAACAAGGCCTCCCCTGTGCTGCCCAATCCTTGTTTGGCCGTGGAGGGAGTCTGCTCCCTCCCAGGTGCCCTTAGGCAGACCCCGGGGGCACCGGGCTTGGGGGCTGCAACCTCCCTGGTCCCTGAGTTGATCTCTGGGCCCCTCTTTTCCTGAAGCAGTCTCCTTACCATCTGGTTTTTCAATGCCCGTTATATTTTTTGATGTCCTATTTTCACAAATGTTGCGATATTGTTGGCCCCTTGCTCTGTTCCTCCGCAGACTGGCCAGTTTCTCTCCTATGCGAAGGGGAAAGGGAAATCCGCACCCTCCTACCATGCCACCATCTTCCTTCCCCTGGAATTCTTGTTTTTTCAGTTGTCTGTTTATTTAGAAATTATGCATGAGTGAAAAAGGGTTTGAAGATTGTTCAACAAGAAAGTTTATGAAAACAAGACAGATTTTAATAAATTAAAAATGGAGTTTGTAAACCATTTTGAAAAAAATTGTAAGGAATTATAAAGGTTCGATTGTTATCACAACTGAAAAGTAAATATGTTCAAATATTCCTAGTGGTCAACAACAAAAAAACTATACTGATGAATCAACTCTTCCAAAAAAATAAACATTATAGTTATTTTGTGAAATAGTTTGAAACCTTATCTTTGAAATATTTCACCACTGCATTTAGGTCTGGCTACAAATTTTATTCTGCTCTCCTTTCTCTAATTACATCAGATAGCATTTAGCCAAGATGTCTTTGGATTCCATGCTAATGAGCAATATTGGATTAGATGATTTTCTCTTGCTATTAAGATAATGACTCTAGGAAGGGGAACTCACCGTCACACTCTTGCTAATTTAACATCTAGCCATGAGCTAAGAAGAGGCTTGAGCATGGTCTCCCAGCTATACTTCTTTGGGTAGCAACTATTCACAATCACTTAGTGCAGGCCTTGCAGGCAGCAGATGACCAAAAAAGTATGTTGAACTGAATTGAAAGTGTGTGAAAGTGCTTCAGAAATAGTTCAGTGCTACTTCAAAATATATATGTTGATGTAGCCTCACAAACTGAGGTTCTCACAGCGTTAACCCTATTTTCCTTTGATAGCTCAGACTGTGGAGTAATTGAAGCAAGTTCAAATTTTGCCTTTGTTAGTCACAAGTTTTGAGATTTAGGGCAAGTTTCTTAAGCTTGCTAAATCCAGTTCCCTCATGTTTAAAACTTGAAAAATAATGCCATGTATCTTGTAGAGTTACTGTTGAAATTAAATGTGATAATATATGTAAAATGCTTAATTTAACACTTAGCACCTGGTAAACAGTTAATAAATATTATTTCTAATATAACCACTTGGATGTTTGATAAGTAAATGATCAAGTCTGTCACTGAAGTCATCTTTTATAGAATGAATCATGACTTAAGAATTTAGACTAAATATTACAAAAATGCAAAATATAAAATGTTATAATTAAATCTTTACTTAAAAGCAGACTCACTTTATTTACATCTTAGTTTGCAATGAATAACTGAGAATTTTATCTGGGTTTCAGTACATTCAATTGTGAAAGAGGGTTTTGGATTTAATAATCACCAAGGAGCTAATGTTTAAATTCTACAGAGTAGTAATTTTTTAATTGAAACATTTATATTTATGTTCATATTAGATACCTAATTTATTACTTAAATTTATTACTTAGATTGATCCAGAAATTCAAAGAGAGGTTTCTTTACCTAATATAAAGCCAATTTATCTGGGTAGAGCATAGAACATGTGCTGGAAAAAATTTTCGAAATAAATTTCAACTAACATTGTAAAACCCTGTTAAAGTTTCTTTCCATTGAGTATGTTTTAACTGCACCATTGTGCTTTAACTTTTTTAATTTATTGAATTTATATTGGGTTATAAAATTATATAGGTTTCAGGTATACAATTCTGTAACACATCATGTATGTATTGCATTGTGTGTTCACCACCCCAAGTCAAGTCTTCTTCCATCACTGTTTTTTCCCCCTTATTCTCCTCTACGTCTGCTCACTTACCTTTCCCTCTGCTAACCACTGTACTGCTGTCTGTGTCTATGGTTTTTTGTCTGTTTGTTTGTTTAGTATCTTAAACTTCTTCACCAAGCCTGTAATTCCCCTCCCCTCTAAGAGTAGTCAGTCTATTCTCTGTATCTGTGAGTCTGTTTCTGTTTTGTTTATTAGTTTATTTTGTCATTAGATTCTACACATAGATGAAATTATATGGTACTTGTCTTTCTCTGACTGGCTTATTTCACTTAGCATAATACCTTCCAGGTCCATCCATGCTATCACAAAGGGTAAGGTTTTTTTGTTTTTAATGGTTGCATAGTATTCTGTTATATAAATGTACCACAGCTTATTTTAAATTTTATTTTTAATATAATTTATTGATTATGCTATTACAGTTTTCCCAATTTTTCTCCCTTTGCTCCCCCTCTATCCAGTTCCCCTTTCCCTACAGCAATCGCCCCCCACTTAGTTCATATCCATTGGTTGTGTGTGTAAGTTCTTTGGCATTTCCATTTCCTATACTATTCTTAACTCCCCCCAGTCTATTTGTACCTACCAATTTTGTTTCTTAATCCCTGCACCACTTCCACATTCTCCTCCTGCCTTCTCCCAGCTCATTACCTTCCAAATGATCTTCTTATCTATGATTCTATTCCTGTTCTGCATGTTTGCTTAGTTTGTTTTTAGATTCAGTTGTTGATGGCTGTGAATTTGTTGCCTTTTTAGTATTCATAATTTTGTTCTTCTTTTTCTTAAATAAGTCCCTTTAATGTTCCCTCTAATAATAGCCTTGTGGTAATGAACTCCTTTAGCTTTGCCTTATCTGGGAAGTACTTTATCTGCCTTTCCATTCTAAATGATAGCTTTAGTGGATAGAGTAAGTTTTTCACGCCTTTGAATGCCTCTTGCCAGTCCCTTCTAGCCTCCAAAGTTTCTTTTGAGAAATCAGCTGAAAATCTGATAGGAACTTCTTTGTAGGTAACTCTCTTTTTCTTGCTGCTTTTAAGATTCTCTCTTTATTTTTAACTTTTGGCATTTTAATTATGATGTGTCTTTGTGTAGCCCTCTTTGGGTCCAATTTGTTTGGTACTCTCTGTGCTTCCTGGATTTGTATGTCTATTTCTTTAACCAAATTAGGGAAGTTTTCTTTCATTATTATTTCAAATAAGTTTTCAATTTCTTGCTGTTCTTCCCCTTCTGGCATCCTTATGATTGAGATGTTGGCACATTTGGAGGTGTCCCAGAGGTTACTAAGCCTATCCTCATTTTTTTTTTGAATTCTTATTTCTTCCTTTTGTTCTGATTGAATATTTATTTCTTCCTTATGTTCCAAATCATTGGTTTGAACCCCAGCTTCCTTCCCTTCTCTGTTGGTCTCCTGTGGATTATTCTTTATTTCACTTAGCATAACCTTCATTTCTTCCTTTATTTTTTTTTTCCTGTACTCAAGGTATTCTCTGAGAATCCTGATAACCAGTGTTTTGAACTCTGCACCTAATAGGCTGGCTATCTCCATTTCACTTAGTTCTTTTTCTGGGGTTTTGTTCTGTTCTTTCATTTGGACCATATTTCTTTGTTTAATTGGCAGCCTCCCTGTGTTTGTTTCTATGTATTCGGTAGAGCTGCTTTTACTCTCTGTCTTAGTAACATGGCCTATTATAGAAAAGGTGCATGTAAATTGTGTGGGGTGGAGCTTTAGGTAATTGTCAGGGTGGAGCACCTGCTTCATCACTTTGTGACTGTGTGAGGAGTGCTTGGAGAGGGGACAATGCTGCTGCCTTCTCCTTGTGGTTGGCTCAGTGCTTCCTCTATTTCCAGTCACTTCACCTCCTTCCTGTGTATGACTGATACCCTTCCAGCTGCTGCTTCAGTAGTGAATACCTGGGTGGGTTGGTTTGTGTACATTCTAAGACCTTGCTGGCCCTTTAAGTGGTAAATCTCTTGTAGTTTTTCTGCCGACTCAGCCCCCACTGGTTTTTACAGCTAGAGGTAATGAGGATCTATCTTCTGGGTGCTGGAACCCGTGGCTGAGCAGCCTGAAACTGTGATCGGTTGCTCCAAAGGTATCTCTCCCTTCTGTTCTGTCACGACCGCTGCTGCCTCCACATTTCTGCACCATATCTTCTCTCCACCTGTCTGTCCGACTCTACCCCTCCTATCCATCTGGATGAATGTGGCTTCTTTGTATCCTTGGTTGCCAGACTTCCATACAGCTCAATTTTCTGATGATTCTGGATGTTATTAGTTTTGAGATCTGTTTGTAATTCTTTCTATGATTATGTATGAAGGTGAAGTGTGTCTATCTCCACCTCCATCTGGACCAGAAGTCTTACCACAGTTTTTTTATCCACTCCTGATGGACACTTGAACTGTTTTTAAATATTGGTTATTGTAAATAATGATGCAATGGACATAGAAGTACATATATTCTTTTGACTTAGTGTTTTGGGTTTCTTTGGATATATTCCCAGAAGTGGAATTGCTGGGTCATATGGCGACTCCATTTTTAATTTTTGAGGTAACTCCATACTTCTTTTTCCAGGGCTGTACCAATCTGCATTCCCACAGACAGTGTACAAGAGTTTCCTTTACTACATATCCTTGTCACCATTTGTTGTTTATTGATTTATTGATGGTAGCCATTCTGACCAATGTGAAGTGATATTTCATTGTGGTTTTCATTTGTGTTTCTCTGATGATTAGTGATGTTGAGCATCTTTTCATATGCTTATTGTCCATCTGTATGTCCTCTTTAGAAAAGTGCTTGGGTTTTTTGGTATTGAGTTTTATAAGTTCTTTGCAAATTTTAGATATTAACTCCTTATCAGATGTATCATTGATGAAAATGTTCTCCCATTCAGTGGGTTGTCTTTCATTTTATTGATGGTTTCTTTTACGGTGTAAAAACTTTTTAGATTGATGTAGTCCCATTTATTTATTTTTTCTTTTGTTTCCCTTGCTTGAGGAGATATGTCAGAAAAATATTGAGAAATGTATGAGATTTTACCTCCTATGTTTTCTTCTAGGATTTTTATAATTTCAAGTCTAACATTTAAATCTTTAATTTATTTTGAGTTTATTCTTGTTTATGTTAGAAGAAGGTGGTCTAGTGTTATTTTTTGCATGTATCTGTCCAATTTTCTCAATACCATTTATGGAATAAACTATCTTTATCCCATTGTATGTTCCTGCTTCCTTTGTCAAATTTTAATTGACCATAAAGGTTTGGGCTTATTTCTGTTCTCCATTGTGCTTTTTTATTGGAGAGGAAAATAAAGAAGCAAAAGTCGTAAGAAATCTGTTGGAAAGAACCAGGACAGGGAGACACTGGAACTCTTTTTTTTCCCCCCCTTGACTATGAAGATACATTTATTAAAGCTGGGGAAAATGAAGCATGGAAGGGCTTACCATAGAAGAAGCAATAGGAGAGCATAGATTGGGCTGCCTTAGTTCCCTGGGAAGTCAGAGATTAAAGGGGGCTTTAGGAACTCTTGTCAGATAAATTACTGGGATGGATTTACAACCTTATTTCTAGACTCAGATTGTTCAGACAAAGTCAGATAAACTTCAGAGAACCATCTGTACTTCATAACATTTATCTGAAACACCAACAGCTTGTCAGTTATCCCATCCCTTTCTCTAATTTTCCTCAAAGTAAGTACATGAGAATTATGTTCTTTGACAATACTCAAACCACTCTTATTTATTTGTATGACAATTCAAAAAAACATACATCATAATTTTGAGCAAATGAAATCAAATGACAAATACTTGGCTCTTTAAATGTATTTGTTGCCCCGACCACCGTGGCTCAGTTGCTTGGGTGCTGTTCTCCAAAGCAAAAGGTTGCTGATTTAATTCCTGGTGAAGGCACATGCCTGGGTTGTGGGTTCTGTCCCCAGTCAGGGCACATGCAAGAAGAGGCAGTCAGTTGATGTTTTTCTCCCTCTCTTTCTTCTTTTCTTCCCCTATCTCTACAAATAAATAAAATCTTAAAATTAAAATTTATTTGTTTACTTGTTTATTGCTCACAACAACACTGATATATACCATAGCCACTCTTCCTTAGACCCTCCCTCAATCACCCAACCAATGCATTAAGGTCTTCCTAACATCCTCATACTTAGATACCCTTCTGCTCCTCATAGTCTGTGTTGTTGCTAAAATAAACTACAGTCTTGCTTCCAGTGGTATATAGCTAAAGGATACTGACAATATTGTTTTGTTTCCAAGATAAATATTTAGTGATTTTCCTTACAGTACACTGCTGGGGGGTGGCAGAGCTGGGCTGTCAACTCAGTCTGAGTTTATAGTTTCTGCCCTAACACACACATGGTAGTTGATACAATGGGAAAAATTGAAATGAGCTAGGGATAAGGTGCACATTATTATGAAATGGTACCCAGAAAGAAAAACAATTTGAAACAAGCTTAGTGAAGACAAACCAACAAAAATCACTGAAAACAAACAGTAAAACATGTGGAATCAACTGAGTCATTATTGGGGAGTTCTAGAAGAGTAGAGGCTGAGGCTAGTCTTTGTAAAGGTTAAGAATCACACGGGGTGAGGATGTGACAAAGTCTTTTCATAACTGTAGGGAAAGAGAGACAGACTGGAAACAACAGGTTTCGAGGTCAATCTAAAGAAGTGGTGATTCTGGATACAGGTAGTTTTGTCTATGCACTAGAGGAGACAAGCAAAGAGTGATCGATTCTTATCTGATGGCAACTCTTCTGATGGTAAAAGGGAAGTTATCTACTGAGACTAATGGGGGACTATGGGAATTGGGAGTTTCAGAAGACTGGTGAAGACTCTTTAGAAAAATTATGCACTTTTTTCATCTAATTGAGTATTCTCTGCCCCTATTTCTAGGTTTTGCCTCAAAGGTAGAAGATTGAAGCTGCTCGAATACAATTTAATTAGCTAATTTCTACTATACTCAGATAGTAATTAAACAAAGCATCAGTAAATCATTCAATTTTACTCACTTAAACCTGATATTATGGGAATTATGCAATTTTTCTATAATATACAAGCACTATCTTTTTGTTAGGAAATATTTACAATGATGAAATTGGGTCATATGTCATATTCACACATTCTGTATTTTCATTGCAAACCTATAGGAATGTGTTGGCTGCCTATTCTTTTTGGTAACAAGATGATGTGATAAGTTGTCATAGAAGCAAAATTTCTCTCCATATTTCAATCCAATCCATCATTGAGAGTAGGCTAAAATGATTCATATTTCTGCGAAAAAGCATCTAAATTTGCCAGATTAAAATCAAGGCATTCAGTTAGATTTGAATTTCAGAAACAAAGAGTATTTTTTTAGTGTAAGTATGTCCAAAATACTATATACTTATACTAAAAATATATTTGTCCTTTGTCTTAAATTTACATTCAAATGTACATCCTGATTCTTGATTTGCAGTTGGGAGGGCTCCACCCACAAGACTCCCCTGGCCACCACGAATGAGAATAAATCTACCAGGACATGATCTGCTTGGGAAGAAAAGGTGGCTGATCTCTCGAAGGAGAAGGGCCAAGAGCCTTTTCCTCAATGGACTTTTATCGGGTTCGTTTGCACAAGAATACAGGTAAAGCTCATTAATCATTGTCAGGCAGTAAGTATCAAACAATAGATAACAAAGAACTCTGAGGGCCTATTTTGAGTCAGGGTCAGGTAGCTAAAGAGCAATAAAACTTCTGAGGAACAAACTCACTTCTTGATTGGACCCTTATCATTTAATTGAGAACATTCTAAACAAAGCAGGTTTCATAGGATTTTACATATTCTTTCTTAGGCCTGATTGCCCCTGAAACCACCCTTTGTAGCACAGGGCTGCACCACCCTCTGCCATTGTTTCAGGCTTAAGTCAGGCAGAGGGAGTAAGGCAGCCAAGAGATTAGGAGACTTCTTTAAGATAGAATGAGGACTCAGGCTTTGTCAAAGCCAAGGGGTGAGGGTCCATCACACCCTTTTGCTGTACCCCACCAAGTTCTTCCTTGAGGGCCTTCCACGTGATCATGCCTACCTTAGGTCATTCTCTGACTTGGGGAATCTTATCCATCACTGGCTAACCCACCAAGCATTGGGGTCCAGTTATGGATGAAGTAAGAGGAGCAGAAGCGGCGCTCCTGACTGGGAGGTAAGCTTTGTCTCCTTAGTGGCTTGTGGTCCAAAGTTTGCCCACTCAGCCTTAGCCATGCGAGGGGGTACAGCTTCTGAAACCAGGAGGGGTGGTTCCCAAAAATTTGCAATATATGATTACCATAAAATCATCACTTCTTACAGACTGGGTCAGTGAATACAGATCTGTTGTGGAGGAGTGTTTGGCCAAAGACCATACTGACCCTACTTGATCATTTTTCTAAAAGAAAATTGCAACACTTTGATGAGTTTACTTATCCATGAACCTTTCACAGTGCTTTTCCCTTTCAAAAGATTCCACTTTGAGTAATACACTGAATGGTAAAATTTTGGATTCCTATTTTGTTTCTGAGGTTATTACCAGTATTTGTTTGGACCATCTCTAACCTGAGATATCTGAGGAACTAGATTTGATATCAAAGGGGGAACTTACAGTATTAACAACAAATGCGGTTGCTTGTTCAGATTATTACATTGTGCTAGAGTTCAAGCCACAGTCATTTATTCAGAAGAAGATTCAATTCTTCTATTCTCTTCTTTCTTTCCAATAACGTGTTCATTTTAAAGTGAGATTGCCCTAGGAGTTCATATTCTGCATTCTCCTCCCTGTTTTACCTCTCCAGTACACACACACACTCACACACACACACACACACAGTTATAAAGCTGGAGAGCTTTGACTTGTTGGAATATCTATTTCTATTCATATATATATATATTTTCTCATTTTCCATTCTCTTCATTCACATGCTCATTCTTTCTTCAAGTCTGATAGAAATCATGTCCCTTTTTCTAACATCCACTCTTCTCTCCAAAGCAAGCTTTTACCTTTTTCCCATCTCAACAAATGCTCTCAGAAAAGGACACATCATCCTCTTCACTCAAACGTTGCTAATGCTTAAAATTTCATATTTATTTTCATACTCTTTCATAATAAGGCTAAAGAGAGAAAGAAACTCCAATTCTGAAGAAGGCCTGTGTTAGGGGTGGAGGATGGGAGTGAATGACAGAAAGGAATTCTCCCAAGGACTCAGTAGACATCAGTTAGGTCACACCACAGTCTCTCTCCATAAAACACCAATTCAAACTAAAGAGATGCTTTAGGAAAGACTTACGTTCAGTGGTTTATATTTTTGACCTCTTCTATTGCTATTCAATTGGCCATGTCATGATTGAGGGATGAAATGCCTGATAACCAGGTAGTTGGATACTCAACCTCTGCATATACCTAATGATGACAGAAGGTACTAAATGTGCTTTTAGACAATCAAGCACCCATGCATACAGGATGTGGTAAGATGCACACAATTACTCTTTGGGTCACAGAGCTGGAAGAAGTCTCTTTAACTTACAAAGAAGGAACACAAGACCCAGAAACAATAAGTGACTGTTTAAAGTCAAGCAACTAGTTAGAAATAGAAAAAAAATCAACACCCCCCCAGATATCTCAATTGCCATGGTTAATTCTCATGTTAAAGGCTAACCTGTCTCACATGTACCTAAAAGTTTATTTAAAAAGCACAGCTAGCTAAAAAGTGAGTTTTAAAATATAAGGATATGTAAAACTAAAATATTTTGTCAAGGAAATAAAGTTATTTTGAATTTTAGGTTGGTCAGAAATACAACTGTTTTAACCACTGCATTAAATTATAGGTAATTTTACAATGAAAACTTATCTTTGCTTTGAATAAATAATGGCCAAACTTTGCTAATATAGATTAGAGCCCAGGCAATTAGACTTGTATTTAAAGAAATGTCCAGATTTCCATTAATTAAGTTAAAATTATTTCAAACACTTTTTTTCTTTAATTTAGTGATGATTAAGAATGGCGTGTTGCTCAGAGCTAGGGAATGAAGAGCAGGTATGCTGTCTTACGATTAGAGAGTACAGCTCAGAACATGTGAGCCTAATTAGAGAATTTTGTAAAGGGCTTTGAAGATGAAAAGAGCTATAAAATCCCAAAGAATATTGATATTGCCAGGCTTACTCCTAGTTCTGTCACTAACTTGCTGTGTGGTCCTAAGGGGAAAAAAAAGCAATCAATAATCACTAACTTTGAACGTAAGGTTGCAAGGATGCAAACATAATTTTCCTTCATTTTGTCAGTTTATTTTTTAATTTCAATATAAATTTAACAGGCATACCAAATATAACTGGAACAACTTCGTCACTTTAAAAATGTATTATAGTAAAAATGTATTATAGTAGATTTTTATTACTGATCCATTTATCTGGAAAATATCTCTTTTCATCTACTTCTTATTTTTTTAATATAAGCAGGGCTCACTTTTTTTTTGCCATAAGATGCTTCTCAAGCTGACCCTTAGAGATTAATATTTCAGAAGGATTACCTGATTACTGATTAAATAAAAGTACATATTTCAGAACTCTTCATTCCGTGATTCTGAATTGAAAGCTCTGAGAACTAGCCTGAAATCCCTACTGAAAAAGAAATACCTTGGGGGATTCTAATATTCCAAGTACCCCAGTTTCAGAACTAATGTGCTAGACCCACCTCTAGAAGTCGATTACCAAAGCAACCACATGGCCTCTGTTGTGATTTAAATGTGATTGTTGTCATTTGGCTGAAGGACACTAGAGGTTTTAATATTTTAACAACCACATTGTGATGACTACCATTGGTTTTTAGTCATATGGTAAAATAGAGATGTTTTAAAAATGGGATTTGCTCCAGAAAAAGACACTTTTCCTTAAAATTTCCAAGCACTTAAAAATAATTTAAAATCCTTTAAACAGTGTAGACCCCTTAAACATGGGAAGACATTTTGGTATTATATTACTTAGTCACCCTTGGCATGCAACAGGGGCCCAATGTCCACATGCAACAGAGAAAACCCACCTTCAGATTCTGGCCAGTTCTCTCGTAGATGACTTCCATTGTTTAAAAGAGGCAATACAGACACTCATGTGAAAGAAGCCACTTAAACAGATGATTCCTTTTGGAAAGAAATGTTTCAAAGGTCAGATCTTGTTAGTGGTAGTTCAACAATATCAATGATAAAGATCATAACTCCTCATAATTTGGAATCCATATACAAGGCACTGATCCTCCAGGAGTGACAACTTGGTTTGAAACTACCAGTGAGGCTCTGTATTTCAGAGACAAGTACACTCTTCAGTTGACAATGCACCTAATATGGGAATTGAGAGGTATGGAGTTTACAAGCTGCACAGAAAGCAATTCTGCTTTCATACCTGGAGTTCTTGTGTGCCCTGACTAGAGGAATCCAAGTGCATGAGTTGTAATCTTTCCAAGAGCAGTAGGTTGATACCAAGACTCCTCAGTGAAGCAGGGAATTGTGGCAGTACTTCAAGGAGTGGGATTGCAATTAACTCTTACATACAGATTGAAGGAACGCCCTGCTTGTTTGCTGAGGGCTTTGCTTGTGTGTCAGAGGTGACTGGATCTAAAGAACAGAGTACGCAGAGACGATAACCTGCCAGGCTGCAGGGAGCGTGGGCAGGGTAAAGAATGACAAAGTTGATGATAACATGTATACCTTCATGATTACATGTACGTCTTCTAATGGTTTTGGAAATAATTTATACAATATGATCAACCAGGGACTTTGTTTTCCAAATCTATTGATAGAAATCAGAGAGTTAAACAAAAACACTCCTGCTGTTATTGTGTGCATGTGTGTGTAGAGTGTGAGGAGAGATTAGAGAGAGAGGAATGTTCTTGCTACAAGGTGACTCTGTTAGGGTTAGGAGCAACATGTCAATAAACATCACCCAGTACCGAACACTGTTAGCAACTTTTCTTGGTACAAAGTGGCAATAATGACAAAAGATTAAGGGATTCTAGAGCAGTAAATATGTCATGAATTAAACTAAGGGAACTATTGTCTAACAGGAAATGCATTCCCTCATCTCTCAACTTCTTAAAAATAGTGTTATTCTTCCATGAGGAGATTTCAATTTCATAAAGAGCTTTTCCAAACTTATGGCAGAGATTAAACCTATTCAGGACATAAACTTGATGCATGTAATCAACTCAAATTACCTTTTTACTTACTAACAAATTAGAAAAGCACTTCAGTGGACATAGATAACTTTGTAATGCCACTTTTGTCTCTCACTTCTTGTAGTTTTCAACCATAACAACATCATCCAGTTCTCCGCAGTTGTCTTGTGTTCTGTTGTCTTCTGGTGTCTGGCCAAAAGTGGAAGGTAATTAAGGGGTAACAGCTTCAAGGGTGTTCTATCTTTGTGCCAGGGATGTGTAGCACCAGCCAACTGTATTTGATCATTTTCTGAGCCCAGGCTTGTTTCTTGTCATAGTTGGGAATTCCAGGTAAGGCCATTCTATGTGCGAGTATATATCTGTTGATCTGATTGTGTAGTTGAGAGAAAACACTCAGTGTAGTCATTCTGCTAACATATTCAGGCAACTGAAAACAAAAAGAAATCTATTATAGAAGGAAAAAAAGAAACTATAACCAAAAAATCATCTTGAATTCTGAATGGCTGCAATGATAGTATGTTTTACTGAGCAATAATTGGTTGCATGGACAGTCAGAATAGATCATATGACTCTAGGACAGCATATTTTATGTTTTGAAATCTTTTAAATTTGGAATTTATATCATTGAATGTGTAAAAAAAAAAAAACTCAACAGAATATTTCCTAGTGCCCCATTTAGTGTTTTCCTGGTTCAAACTTATGGCATAATTTTGTGAGAACCTTTTGCTGCCAGATCTAGCTAAACTGACCCCTTGCCCCCTCTGCTGTCTTCTTTTTGCAGTTTCAGCAAACTGACATTTAAAAAACCTCTCTTCCCACAGAACTGACTCTGTCTTCCTACATGAAGTTCATCATGAGACTGATTTTATATCCATTCCTTAGGGAGGGTATTCTAACCCTGACTCTGTCAGTTAGGATTAGGTTTGGCTCCATAGTGAGAGAGACCCAAGGACAGTGGATTAAATAGGAGAAAAATTTGTTTATTTCTCATTCAAGAAAAGTCCAGAAGGGATAATGGTATAAGGGCTTATAAGGGAGTAACCATACTATACATAACAACTTAAAACTCTTAAAATATAAAGAGAAGAAAAACAACTATTTGAGAGTCTTAGAAAGAAACCCAAAGCAGGAAGAATCTGGAGGGGATTCAACCTTTAAAAAAAAGAAGCCTCATTGGGATAGGGCCATGTTTGTAGAGTTTTCTCCCAAATACAATCTTCAGCCCTTAAGCTATAGCATCTAGAACTGAAGCATAATGTGCTGTTGATTTGAGATGTCTAGAGTATAATGTTCAGGACATCTATAATATTTGGAAGGAAAGGGACAGAATATTAAATAGAAGGAGAGGAAAGCAGCACCAAAACCTGCCTTAAAATACTCATCTGATCTTTGGCTGGCTCTGTGCATTCATGAGGGGGACACAAGAACCCCAACGGAGAACAACAGGAAGCCTGACCTGAGCAGAGATTTCAGCTCTTCCTCACCACAGGTAAGATTGAGTTTGAAATTTGAGTCCTGCCAATTTAGAAAACACCTCAGGAACTGACTGAAAATCCACAAGGACTATGCCTTAGGAAAGAAGACTGTCTCAGGACTAAGGGATTCACGTTAGAAGATGGGAAATACCAATAGAGAGCCTGGAGAACAAAGTTGAACTCATTCTTCAACAGCTTATGGGGATCAGCCAGAAATTAAATTGCCTGCTAGGCCAAAAATCCACATTCTTATGGAGAATCTCTACAGTTTCTACAATTCGGGGTTCCTAAAAAGTATCACCTGAAATTTCCTGTATAAAATTAAAATTATTAGACATGTGGAGAAATATAAAAATATGATTTATATTCAAGGGGAAAATGAAGTCAAAAGAAATAGACTCAAGACCATGATGTCAAGTTTAGCAGATAGGACTTTCAAGGAATTAAAGAAAAAATGGTGTTAATGAGTGAACAGATGAGATTCTAATAGAAACATACACATCATGAAAATGAAATAAAAATTCTAAAAGTGAAAAGTACAGAATTTGGAACAACAAATTCATTAGATGGGTTTAACAGCCCTCAGAAACTAATATAAGCCCTTGAACAATAGTTTCCAGAGTCAAGATTCTAGGACCATATAAGACTCTTTGGAGTAGGATTCCATAGTCTTTCTATTACTAAAAGGCTTCAGTTATTTATTTTTTTAATACTAGCCAATGAGACATTTTGTTCATTGTGTCTAAATGGTTACATGCAACTTTTTTTCTCCAGACATGTTTTTGAATTATTACATATAATATAAAATTTTCTATTATACTATATTTTTAAAATGTTTACTGACCTTCCTTAACATTTAGGAAATGTAGTTGGGTAGAAGAGAACTAACATAATAGCTGTGATTATAATAATGCACTTGTCAGTATACTCAAATTTTGCAAGATTTTAAAATCATCACACAAGAAAATGAAGGATTTACTCATACTCAATAGCTAAATACATTGAAAAAGAATGGAGGATCAACCAATATGCTAGTATTATATTTGATAAGATAATTAAAACTTTAGCACAGGCTGAATCTAAGAATGTGGAAATTTGCTCATTTGGATCAAAGATCTGATTTAAAATCAAGCAGGATAGACATGGTGGGAAGGGAAAAGCATTTTGCAAGTAGTTTTCCAGTATAATTTAGATATTTTGATGGCATATTTATAAGTGGAAGTTCAATACCTTGTTCTCTTTTTTCAGAGATGTGCAAACTGAACTTTGCTCATTATGTAGCAGAGTACTGCTTAGTTTTGAAATGTCCTAAATGTAACTCTTCTTGCAGATAATGTAACAGGGTAGATTAAGAAATGAAAGAAAACATTTTTTTTTTTTTTGGTTGATATGTTTCTCTTTTTTTTAAGTTGATATATGAGATTTATTTATTTTTTTCCATTTGATTTAAATGACTGTTCAAGTACAGTTTTCTCCCCTTTACTCCCAAGAAAGAAAACAGTTTGAAGCCTTAATGAAAACACTGCTTTCCTCTAGGTACTGAAAATTTGAAAAAACAAACAAACAAACAAACAAAACAAACCCAAAACAAGAACAGAACAATCATTTCATCATTTAAACTAGAAATAAAACACAGCCTTCCAAAGAATTACGTATTGGAGAGGGTGTAAAAATCTCATGATTTAATATCTTTGTTGTCTTTTTAAGAAGAAGAATTAATAACAAGTAGCCAGATAGTCAGGCAATTTGAATTTTAATTTCAGTGCTATTAATAAGTAACTGCATGACCCAGGGCAAGAACCTTAATGTTTCTGGGCTTTCATCTTCCCTTCTAGAAAATGATGCAAGTACATTCATTAGATTATCTCAATGTTCTATGATTCCATGAATTTTCACAAAAATAGTAATTTTCTAAGTATGGTTTCTGGATAAGGATAATGAACACTTTATATTCAATTTATGTAAAAATGAAGTCAAGGAAGTTTTTAGTCACCATTAGAAGCAGTGAAAATAGATGGGTTAATTCTCCTTATTCCACATGCTGCTGCATGTAAAGTTAAAAAATCTACAGTGATTTTTTTCAGCACAAATATAAATATTTAAGGTGAACATTGAAAGACTTGAGACTGAACAGAATTCAGGTTAAGATTAATGCAAAAGAGCTCTGGTATTCACATCTCACTTTTAGGCTTATACATTCTGTCTCTGAGGGAAAATATTTGATGATGGCACAGGTGAAACTGACGGTTGGTAGGGGTAAGGATGTAATTTTGAATATGGAATGATAGGACATGGTTCATGAAACACAGAGCACTGAATAGAAAAAAAGCTTAGATTCTAATTCAGCCATTACTAACTTTGCAATCTTGGGCTTTTATTTGCTATAAAAAGTGGGACCTGAATCTACTGATCTTTAAGTCTCTTCAGATCGAACACTATGAAAGTTGCATTGCATTTCAAGTTAAATTGTGGCTTTGGCACTATTTTCTGTGTTACCATTTGAATTAAAAAGTATGATTCAAATATCTAGCATTTTATGAACACCAAATTAATGCACTCAATCATAAAGATGACAAAGATGGAAAAACAAACATTCTGAAGCATTTGGAAGAGTTTCCCCCAGATACAAATTTTGCAAGAAAAGTGAGTTCAATGTAGATTTTACACACAATTCAACAAAACTAAAATATTAGCACTAATGACTCATGAAGAGTACTTGATTTTTACTTCTGTGAGATGATTTTTTATCATATCCATGAAATTTCTTTTCAAAGTGCATACAGTACCACAAAACAAACTGATTAGTCTGGGAAACTGGAATACCTACTGAGGTACAGTATATTTCATGCTTAAGCTACTTTAGTACTGACAGTGAAATTATTAAAGTGATATTTTACATATTGTTAATTTTGAGAGACTTGACATTTTTGTGGAGTGTTATACACCAAAAGAGACTATTAGGAGACAGTAGGTTTTAACTGCAAACCCTTTGCCTGCCTTATGCAGGGATGACTCACGTGGATGCAACGCAGGAATCAATGGTGCCATTGCAAAATTAGGCTGTGGTGGTTTGTTTGTGAGAAATCATTATGCAAGTTGAGAAACTGTAATGTACAGGTGAACAATTATTTCTCGTTGGGTGGATATGAGTGTGTCTGGAGGTTACATTGGGATTTTCCATTTTCCACTTTGGTTTTTTTCCAACATGTTCTTTTTATCCACCTTTAAATAATAACTTGCCCTTTTCAAACTCCATTTTTCTATTTTGAGTTAAGAAACTCTTTTACTATAGCACTGGGGCAAAGATACCACTGAATCCTAGGCCAGATAAAAAATAAAGAAATGACCAGACACATTAAAGTGGAACTCCAGACACCAAAGACAAAGGAAAAAATCTTAAAAGCAATCAGAGAAAAGAGATAGATTAGCTTTGAATAATTGACAATTTCAAAAACAACTGAGTTCTCAAAAGAAACAAAGACAGAGAAAAGCAGATTTAATGCCCAATGTTCTGAGAGTAAATAATTGTAAATTGGGAATATATTTCAAGAAAAAGGGTAAACAAACTTTTAGAACAAATATAAACTGAAAGAGATTGCCACAAATCAACCTCACTACAGAAAGTTTCTGTTTATTTCTAGCAGAAAAAAAAAGATCTCAAATGAAGGTCTCTGAAGTGAGAAAGAATGAAAAGCAAATACATTGAGATATATACAGCTAAGTCTTGGTAAATTGAGACTTCACAGGACAATGATACTAACAGTATGATGAGTAAAAATAATACATAAGATGACACTAAAATTCATAACAGCACTATCATATGCACAAGGAATATTGGAACTTGGGGAGGATGAAGTCTTTAAAACTTTGGAGGGAGGGTAATGATGTTGATGACATTTTTACGTAGACACATCACATGCAGAGGAACATAGACAAACACAACCACAGCGTTTCTGTCTGAAACCCATGATCAAGAAAGCAACAGAACGACCTTAAAATGCCAAAACAAATCATTTTTAAAATTAAAGATGTATCAAAAAGATTTTCAGAAAAACTAAAGTTGAGAGAATTGATTCTAGCAGTTATGTGCTGTAAGTAATGTTAAAATGAGTTTTTCAGGCAGAAGAAAAAGGATAGGAGATAACAGGAACCTACACAAAGACATAAATAGTGTGGTAACTTGTGCATATGCAGGTACATATAGTGTACACTTGTTCTCATTTTTAAATTTTCTTTAAAAGATAATTGGCTATTTAAAGCAAAATTTCCTAACAGTTATTATGAGATTTGTAACATTTAGAAGTAAAATGTAATAACAATAACGTAGAGAACTAGCAGGAGAAAGAGAAGCATATACTGTTTCGAAGGTCTTATAATTTGACGTGAAGTGATAATAGATTTTTTGAAGATACGTATTGTAAATCTGAGGGCAGCCATTTAAAAGGTGAAACAAAGAGTTATAGTTAATAATCCAATGGTGTAGGAGCATTCCTTTATTATTACTGTTGCCTTAACAAGTTATGCTGTTCAGACTACAAGAGTCCACCCTATGTCTTCCAAAGTTTCAAATCCAACCTACAAGCAAAATATATTCACCATCTCCCAATTTCCTGAAAATTATCAGTCCATTGCAGTATTAACTCAAGCCAAAACATCTCAACCAGTTCTTATAAACTCAACAGTCCCAAATCTCATAATCTAAATGATCTAGATTAATTATGGGAAGAATTTGGATAAAATCCATTCCAGGATAAAGTTTTTTTCACCTGTGGATTTGTGAACTGGAAAACAAGTTGGCTGCTCCCAGAATACAATACTGGGCCAGTCATGGAATAACAATTATAGACATTTTCATTTAAAAAGTAGGATAAAAGGATTCACTGGTCTCAGGCAGTTTTGAAATCCAAGCAGGAAAACCCCAGAGGCTCTGCTGTCTGGGCTCACAGCTCCACCCTTGGAGATACTCTGTCTTTCTCAGAAAAGGTAGAACAGGCTGAACCTAACAGTTTTAGTAGCCCATTTCATGGCTGTAGAATTTAGGGAGTGTGATGGTATTTTGTTCATTTTCTTTTCTCTCTGCTTCTTTCATTGAACACTGGCAGGGTGTCTACCGACATTCATTCTCAAAAACCTTCTGGGTGTCTGGTGTGTGCCACAGCGATACCCTCCATCAGTTAACAGGCTTTCCCATTGGTCTTTTCCTTCAGACATATGTCTAATCTTTTAAACACCCTTTGCATGGCTGAATATTCTGACCTTGTGATTCTTTCAAGGTACTAGCAAAGGTTGTCTAGTGCACTTTTGGCTTTCTCTCTAGACCATGCATTTTGACAGTAAACTTTTGTTTAGAATCTTTTATAAGCTGGAAGGTTGAAAATTTTCCAAATTATCAGGTCCTGGTTTCTTTTTGCTTAAAGCTCCTTCCCTCAATTTTTCACTTTCCTCTCACATCTTACTACAGGCAGCAAGAAGCCAGTCTACGCCTTCAACACTATGCTTAGAAATATCCTCAGCTGAATATTAAAGATCATTGCTTACTAGTGGTTAGCTTTGGACATAACTACAGAATTAATTCAGGGAACCCTTTCTGATACTACACAACAAGGACTTGCTTTCCTCCAGTTTCCATGAACACACCCTCACTTTCTTCTGGGGCTTCGCTGGCGGTGCTTCAACGTGAACACTTCTGCCAGCAGTCTTCGGTGACTTAGAGATTCTCTGTGATGACGCAGGCTTCTCCACTGTGCTCCTTATTTCCTTCTGCAACTTCACCAACAGAGACTTTAACATCCATATTTCTATTAACAATCTAGTCAATTTTTCTGTCATGTGCCTCAAGTTTCTTCCAGATTGTTTCTTATCCAATTCCAAAGTCACTTCTAGAGTTTTAGGTATTTGTTGTGGCAATGCCTCACTTCCATTTACCAACTGTGTAATTCATATAGCCTCTGTAACACATTACTAAAAATTTACCGGTTTAAAGGAATATAAGTTTATTCACTTCTAGTTCTGGGGGTCAGAAGCCCAAAATAAGTGTCATTGGAGTAAGGTCAACATTCCAACATAACTGAACTTTTTGTGTGAGAGGTTTATTTGAGAGGCAATAAGGGGAAAATGTTTTCTTGCCTTTCAGCTCCTAATGACTGACTGTGTTCCTTGGCTTGCGGTCTCTTGCTGGCACCACTGCGACATCTCACTCCCATCATCACATCTCCTACTAGTGACTAGAATCCTCCTGCTTCTCTCTTTTAAGATTATACTCTGTATTATATTTGGCCCACCAGGACCATCCAGGGATATCATCCCATCTTTATTCCCTTAACTTTATTACACCTGTAAATTACTTTTTAGTACATAGTATAGCATATTAATGCATTTTAGGGATTAGGATGTAGCCAATTTGGGGTGCCATTATATAATCTACCACAGTAGATAAAATTAAATATCAAAAATACTCAATTTGAAAGAAGGTGGAAAAGAAGGAAGAATATATGGGACAAATAGAAGACAAATAGAAAAAAAATAGCATTCAAGCCAAACATATCCATAAGATTACTAGAAAAAGGTCTAGATTCTCAAAAATAAGGGAAGACAAAAGCAGATAGTTAGGGCTGGTAATTAAGTTGCAGGAGGCTCTTCTCTCTTCCACAGAGCCAATTAGAAACAATTTAAGCCTCAATATATGGCTTTCAAGGGTCAATTTGGTGTTAGTTACTACCATTGCAAATTAACAGTACAATTCACATTTCCAGATTGGAAGAAAAAATCAAATGCAGATGCAGAATTTCATAAAGTTCAATATCCAGTATAGCAAAACCAAAAACATTTACAAATTTAAAAAAGAAAGCTATTTTCCCATATTTATAAATGGTATACATACCGCCACCCTAAAGAAAAACAAAACAAAAAAAATAGAACAAACATCATAGTTCATGATAATAATATTAACCTCCAGAATATAGAGAGAAAGAAAAAGAAATAATAAGTCTGAAAAGGATGAAATAAAATGACATTCTTTTCTAAATTGTAAAAGAAATTAATTGCTAGATTATTGAAATTTATAAGTCCTTTTTTATGACTATATAAAAATTAATATTCAGAATTCAATTGTATTTCTGTATATCAAAATACTTAGAACATTTGCTATATTTTCTAATAACATTAGATATTAAAATAATTTAGGAATAAATTATAATGTTTTAATATACTGTATAAATGATTTTATTGAAGTTCATTTTAAAAAGACAAGACTTAGAAACCTGAGCGTTTTCCAACAAAATTAATATAAATAATATTCTTATAGGTTTGGGAAAACGTGTGTTAGCAAAGTGTAACTTTTTCATTATCCAGGTCTTGGAGGGCTTCCAAGAAGTTGAACAGTCTTTGAAGTACTGCACAGACCTTTTCTTTGGCAAAGTCTGGTTACTTACAGAAGAAAAGCTTATTTGGTGTACCTTTGAGGCATTCAGAACTTACCTGTATTCCTAAAATGTCAAACAGGGTACCAAAACTGCATGGGGCAGTGTGAAGTATTACACACTGTTTATCCTATTCCCTGACTCAGTAGCTCTCATCTCATGAAGATCTCAGGACTAATGCTCCCTGATTCCAAATTCAAATGTCTTCTGAACAGTCTAAAAAACTGTGTTTTAGCTTCCCTTTTTTCCTCCCTTTGTCTTTCCTTCCCTTCCTTCTTTTCTTCCTTCCTTCTTTCTTCCTGCCTTTCCACTCATTGTTGTCTTTTTTCTTCTCCTTTTCTCCTTCCTTCCTCCTCCTTTTCCTCCCTCTCTTCCTCCTACTTCTCCTCCTCCTCTTTCTTCCTCTCTCTCCCTCTCTCTTTCTCTTCCGTTCCATCAAAGGTCTTTCTAAATTTATACAGTTTATATAAATCTCAATATATTAAAGAAAAGTTAGAACATCCAAAGTCTCCCCTGGTCAGTACCCAGCAACTGATCTTTCACAGTGATCCCTGAAGTACGTTTGAAAAACATTTAAGGCTCTATGGCACCCATTTTAAAAACACTGTTGTAGGACAAAGTGAAACCTTATGATAAATGAATATATACATAAGCTAGACACACATCTTGAGAAATCTCAAGAATAATAAAAATAAATGGGAGACATAGAATTTTGCTCAGTCAGGAAAATGGAAAACAGAGAGATATACATTTATTATAAACACATAATCAATAGAAATATAATTTTTAATATTTTAGTATTTGATTTATATAATTTATTCTTAAAATGACCCAGGGTAGACCATATAGTATATAAAGTCAGTGTTCCTTGTGGAAGAGCTTAGTGCCAAGATATCTGGTTTGGTTGGGTTAATCTCTGTTCTATGACTTTAGAGGAATCAACTGGTGTTCTAAATTTCCTTGTCTCCAAACTGGGATTGAGAGCCATGGCTACCCACATGCGAGAACAGTTCAGAAAATTACATCAGGTGATATATTTGAAAGTTGTTTGTAAAGTACTGTGCCAGAGACTGTAGAGTAGGTTTTGTTTAATACTCATTTCATCCATTCTAGCAGCTTTCAAGGAAGGTAGTGATTGAATCTTTTTCTTCACATTGTATTAAACAGAAATTTTAAAGTTGCAATGTCTTTAAAATTTATGAACTCCTCTTCCCAAACAGAGCATCAAAATGAAGGGGAGAGGAGAGAGGTAAGTGTATTTTTGTACAACAGCAGCCTAGATCTAAATAGAGCTTTTTTTTTTTTTTTTAACTTTTGCTATGGTGCTAATCTGAAGTATTGTGACATGCCTGGGGTTCTTCTTTAGTGGGTGGAAAAGAGCAGGGTTCTCTGAAAATGGTTTATAAACAAATTGTGGCTGCTCTGAAACTAGGGCAACTGATATCATGGGCTTATCTGTTTAGTATTTTAGACCTAGTCCTGATGGTACTGTTCATGTATTAAAGATTGGCTTTGGGCCTTCCAAGTGTCAATACACGCATATGGATGGCCTTAGGTCGTTAACCATAAATGTTAATACTGAAAATGATCATTTTTTCATGAGTAGAACCACTGAAATTAAAAACAGCAGGAAGGTATAAACAAGATATGTTTACTTTTTTTTTTTCCTTTGAGACAGAAGTTTTGAAATGCAAATGCAAAAGATTAAGGCGACGTTACAGGTTGAAATGGTGGAAACTTACTTTCCTAAGTAAGTCTTGGAATATTTCCTCTTGGGTAAAATGAATCTGATCTTTTTTAAAAATCAGGCTCTAGGGAATTTAGAACTATATAAATATGCTTCAAAGAAAATAGTTTCTTAGATAGCAACTTCTATTTTCAAATGGTTTCAGATGAAGTTGTTGAAAGATCACATTCTGTTTTTTCAAAGTGTGAAATTCAATGAATATTTCATTAAAGATTAGTAAATGGAATGTTGAATATTTTTCTATCAAATCCTAATACTGTCTGTACTGTCAGTCTAAACGTGTCAAAATGTTGCTGAGAAATTTTAAACTTCCAGTTTCAGTAGATGTTATTATATGTAAGGCATTTTTTTCCCTTTTCTATATACTAGGTACAGCAAATAATACCTTTCTTTGTGTTATCCAAGCTCTGACAAACTGCTGATGGTTGAAAATTACATAATCATGACGATTCTTACAAAAACAAGTGAACAAAATGTAGCATATTTCCCATTTTCACTTATTTTTTCTAATTTTAAATAATTCTTTAACATAGGATAAAATAAAGGATTCTCATATGGCATGATGTTCAGTTGGCAATGTTTATTTGGACTTAGACACAAGTCAATTTACATTTTTTTAAAGTAAGGATCTATTTTCATAAGTTAATTCTGCTATACTTTAATTTGACAAAAATAGTATAGCAAAGAGATGGAAACTAAAAAGAGTTTCTTCATTTTTTTCAATATACTATTTTAAAGTATTGCAATTGCCCCTCAATATAACACTTGGTTTTTATTATATGAATCCAAGATATAAATAAATAAATAAATAAATAAATAAATAAATAAATAAATAAATCAGGACTGGCACCATAAACATGTAAGATTTAAATTCCTCTAGTTAGCTTTAAGCATTTAACCATGAGGTCATCTAGGGGCCAAAGTCAGGAAATTCCTAGCTAAATGCCTGCAGAACATGCTTTCATTTGATGCAACTTTAAAGCTATTTGGTCAACATTCAGTGAAGATGAACTATATTGCTTTTAAAACAAGTGTATCCTATCATTCACCTTCCCCAATTGTTATAAAATTAATATAAATAATTCAATTTTGCTTTTTTCCATTATATTATTGACTCATTTAAATTTCTAATCATAATAAATTATTCATTTAAAAACAATTTTTCTAAAGTGAGATCCAGTGTATTGTAAATTATGTTAGAATAACCTGATAATTGTCTTCTTAGAAGCTGAAATCAGTCATCATTATAATTTTTCCCATCATTGACAACATTGATTTTTTTCACTAAGCCTTAAAGTCAGACATATTTGCTCAAATTTGAACATGCTTTCTATTTCTCAAATTAGTGAACAGAAACATCAGCCCAGAAAGTCTAACTTTTTAAGCAATGATATGTTAGCAACAATTCTCACATTTATGTACATTCTTTTAGTCAGTTAAATATAGAATTTTTTTCTTTCCTAATATTGAGAAATGAATTTTTAAAGTGTTATAAGTCTATAAAGAAGCTTTTTCTTATAGAATTATGTAAGATAAGGCTCTAGCCTGGAAATTAGCTTGATGAATCAAAGATCTTAGAGTGTTAGAGTTGGTGAGGTCCTGAAATATCTGGTACCAGGATGGTAAACCCAGTGCTAGACTAGGCTTTGAACTTACATGTGTGGTGGCTGAAAATAAGACAATAAGAATGGCTCAATGCGAGTTCAGGTTTAGGGAAAACTTTATAAATTCATCCAAATGAAGCACCGATGTTGGCTAGTTCAGTTCGCTAGCCACCAGTCTGATACTGAGGTTCCCATTCAGTGTGATCATTCATCATGTGAAGAAATTTGGACCAGAGGAGAAAAGTGACATACCCAAGTTATACCACACTATAACTTAGTACCTAAACTCAGACACGTTTTCCTGCTCATAACGGATTTTTATAAGGCAGAGTAAGGTATTACGTGCATCCATTGCATATTCATTCATCTTGTGGCACCATGATAGGTGCTGGGGGAGATGGATCATCTAATTGTTTTAAATATAAATATAAACAAGGTGGAATATATTGAGTCAGTAAAAGCAGTAGTCTTTAAGGTCCAGTGAGATTTCTCTTTTCTTTTCATATAATTAATTAATTAATTATTCATCATTAAATACTGGGTTTCTTCTCTAAGCCAGGTAATACATTAAACAAGGTGGGTCACAATACATTATCACAAGGTGGGGTAAAGGGAGAGATTCTGCCAGCCTGGAGTTTATGGATGCCTCCCACCCCCTGAGATGACCAGCTTCCCTCCCCTGGCTGCTGTTTTTCTGAGACTAAAATTATTACTTTTTAAAATTTTTATTCAATTACAGTTATCCCCATATTTCCTCCATTACTCTGCTCTGCCCTATCTACCCCTCATATCCCACAGTCAATCCTCCCCGCCATTGTCTTTGTCCACAGGTCCTTTATACATGGTCCTTGACATGACCCTTCCCCTTCTCTTTTGAAGGATGGAAACATATTCTGAGTTTTCTCATTTTCACATGTAGCCATATAGGTATGTTATCTAGTTAAATGAAAATGATAATTATAAAACACAAAATGTTTTCAAATTTTAGAGAAATGAGCCTATCCTCTCATATAATTCAGATGAGATTTGTTATACAAGGTAACACTTAATAAATTTGAGTTAACATATTACTTTCAGCACAAAAATTTCATGTACTCTTAAAAGGCCACAAAATATGTAAAATATGTATTTAAATGTTTATTGACTTTTATTTATTTCAATAAATGTAACATCTTATGTCACTGGAGTCATTATATCTTATATAAATAATGCCTCAAGGATTTTGCTAAAACCTAAAGTGTTAACAAAGTAGTGCTTACATATAATTTTATATTATGAAATTTACCTTGAAGGTAAATTCATATTAAGTAATTCAGCTGGGAGTGCTGCTGTGCTTTTTTAAAAAAAATTACCCAAAATATTAATTTAGAAAATAAAATATCTCACAGAAACATCACAATTGTTAAATTTATACTGGTTAGAAAAAAAAACTCTGTTAACCTGGCAAGAAGCTATGTAGAACACTCACTTTGATGAAACTATATGGACCTATAATGAAACTATGAGGCCTTTTTACCTCAGTTTGCTGGTAAGCCAATCTCCAGGAATAAGAAAAGAGATTTTGATGAAAGTGATCCAAGGTTCTGATAAGTCATAAAACACAATCTGTAATTTGCACACATTCAAATTTGCATGCATGGCTTTAAAAAAAAGACTATATTGTAGGTTGATGTTGTCCTTTGCATATTTGCATAGGCCAAAATGTGCATTTTTCATTATTTCCCCAGTTTCATAATTAAATTAAATATCTGTAATTTCAAGAATTAAATGTCAAATCTGTACTTGTTCTGGATATACCTCTTTTTCTTATGTTGTCACATAACTGTATAGCCTAACATTCACCCAACAGACAAGCAAGCAAACAAACAAACATAAACAAACCCATTTCAGTAGCGATGGCAGTTTATTATAAAAGTCATTTATAGGAACTGGTAAACCAACATGCAAATGGAAGAGTCCCAAATTGAAGAAGAACTTCTAAGAGGCTAAATGTCAGCACATCCACATGGTTAGAGTAAAATGTGACCAAGTAACTGCTACTGTCAAATGGTGTCTTACATTTCAAGCTTATTCTATCAGGTGGATTTTTCTCAGCAACGTGAATAAGCTTGGACCAGCCTTGTGGTTATTTCTCCTTACTCCTAAAACTTTAAACAAAATTATGTGTGTGTGAGAGGCAGTGGCTTTACCTTTGAAGTAGGAGATACTTTTAAATCATCTAGCAGAGTGCCCGGCTGTTAGCCAGGGCTCACTATTTAACAGTTATTAATACTGATGCTAATGGTTTGGTATTAACAGACACACAGACAGCTTACAATTAAAGTCAAATGTCTGGATATACTTTTTTCTTGTATAGTTTCACTTTCATAGAGTTTTTATTAAAAATATTTTGTCTTATTTCATTAAATTACCTTGCACTTATAATGCAATAACTGATGTTCATTTTTCCTAAAACTTTATACTAACTTTACAAATTAATACAGCCTCATAATTTCAGAATTGAAATAAATAAATTGAAATTAAATTATGTTGTGGACGAGTACAAAGTGGTATTCAATATTCTCACCTGGCTGTATTTTGCTACTAAATTTTCATACTGCCAGTAGAGCGGGTTGATAAACATCATGAAGATGAGTAAACAAATTTACAATTGTCAATATTTTTTTCCTCTCAGTAAACTCCACTAACTTTGTAACAGTTATTAAAAAAACAAACCCAACAACATAACCATATACAGCAGTTATTTCAGAAATAAATGTTGATATACATTAACAAAATAATTTAGGTAACTGGATTTTTTGTTTCATACCTGGATACTTTAGTATTATACTACATTTCTAAATTAAACTACAGTTTCAACGATGTTGCTACCAACAACCACAAATTTATTAGAAATGTTTTTAGTTGAAAAATGTAACATACCTTAAAAAAATTTGTCTTTGTTTTATTAGAAATTGACCCAAATATATGCTCAGAGCTAAATCCAAGAGTGTGAAATAAGTCTCTTATTTATTAGAAATAGGAAATGGGATATTGCAAAATAACAAAAGTAGCACATAAAAATATAATTTGGTTTAAGCTTAGAGATTGCAAGGAGTATATAGTACTTATCCTTATACATCAAATTTGCTAATTAAACATTTATTTTGAGCCCAAATATCTGACGAGTATGTGTCTGTAAATAAACATGTTTTTAAATCAGAGTGTTTACAAAGTTGTTCCTTCTTTACTTATCTGTCAGGAATCAAATTTAATGTTCTTCTTGCTCCACTGGATAACATCCAAAGCAACAAAGCCACTGAAAGGACTTTAACTTCCGTTGCCAGTTGAGGTGATAGTGACCTCATCGACTTCAGCACAGGAAACTGAATAGCTTTAAACTCAGCTGTTTCCAGGAGGAAAAAAAATAATTTTCAGACACTGCATAGTAATTTCTTTTTAACATATTTCTCACTTGCACTTCTTGAAAATTATAGATCTGAAATGGCTATGGGATTTTGTAGTCAGTAGCATGTCTATTTTACAAGCAAGTATAAGTCATAGGAAAACATAATGATTAATATTTATGAATAAGAACTGTGTTCACCTTTTTCAGTTTTTATGTTACAACAAAAGGCATATACCATGGAAAGTAGGTCTTCTTTTATCTGTAAAATTCTCTCTATTGGTCTTAACATATTCAGTATTTCTCGTAATCTGAGTCTTTAGAAAGCTACTATATCTGTTCAAAGGAAGAGAATTCTTGATTTTTGTATATATCCACTCTATTCCAGCGGTAACTGTGTTGGGTGAATAGCAAGGGAACCGGAATCCACAATGCACAAACAGATGAGACAGCAGCCAGCCCCTTCCCTAACACAGAACCGTTCTTTCCCTACCCACCTTCCACCATAGTCACTTAGTGAAAATTCTTTCTAAAATATTAACTTAATATCTAACATCAGCAAAATAGCATTATATATTTGCTATGTAATTTCTGTGTTTTTCTAAATTATAAGGTGAAATAAAAATAAAATTCTGTCTTGCTGGATTGTTAATGAAATCATCAATGGATTTTTAACACTTTTGCTATCCAATCAGTTCAGGCCCCAACTGTCAAAGCTGTTAGGAACAAAACTTGATTTTCATCATCAATTTATAGGGATAATGAATAAATAAAGCAAGAATACTAAATTTCACTTCTTTATTAACTGTAAGTGAAGGAGGAGTTGATTTCCACATCTTGAAAATGGAAACATGTTTCTAACCCTTCAGCTGTCCTTGAAATGTCAATCATTCTAACAAAAAGCAGGCCATTTCCCAGGTGTGTGGGCTAGGAAAATATCCCAGGCCCATTTATGCCTCAGCAGTCACTGGGTAGCTTGGCTTTTGCTCTCCACGTAACTCCTGATAGAAGTGATTACTAAGAACCTCTTTGCTCAAGTGAGTTTTTATTTCCAAGATGATGAGCTTTCTGCAACAAGCAAACAGCTTAGACATGAGAAAAAAAAAGGCATCCTCAATATTTAACAGAGACCTAAGGAACTATATGAAAGCACTTAAAATTAAATGTGAGGGTGAAACAGTGGCGAATGACAATTTCTGAATAATTCTGGATACCTGCATATAAAAAAAATCATATCAATTTGCTTTTCAGATGGTCTCAGATATAGGAAAATAGTTGTGTTCATGCTACTGGGCAGAAGAGGAGTTAGCATTTCTATGTTCTCTAGGCAGCTTGGTGAAGTATGCAACTTAGGGAAAATAAAACCTGTTTATTTTCCTGTGTAGGTGTCCTTAGTATGCATGTGACACAGGGATAAAACTCCTGTTTGAATATTACCTTGGAAACTTGAATATAAGTATAAAATGGAACCACATTAGTATGATGCAGATTTTGGTAAATGTGCTGTGAACCATTATCAATAAATGACTATATTCAGTTATACAAATATATCTGCTTCCACAGAAAAGTATTCTGTGCAATTATGAAAAAGTACAGTCCCCTAATATATTAAATTTCATTTTGGGAAGATTTTGTTTAACTCTGTGACATTGTTAGATCTCTTGTTTTTTGCTTTTGAGAAGACAACTCTTACTTATTTGAATGTCTTGCTTATGAAAATATCACAGATATAAAAATCAATTCTATGTAATATATGTGATACAATAATAGTGATTTAGTAACAAAAAACAAAGAGATTAAAAAGATGTTAATCTTTTAAACTGTGATCTTCTTTTCATATAAAGAAATTGTTCCTGTTTATTATGTATGTTTTACATGGTCTAAGTATTTCCATAATTAAACAGAAATTAAGTATATTTCTGTATAGTTGCATGTTTAATGTAATTCCTTACAATTAAATGGTGAAAATATAAGCTATTTTGCATTCATTGTATTATGAATTCATGATTTATAGACTTTTTATTAACTATTAATGAAAATGTTATATGATGTATATTTCATATAACTAAAGTTTTAGAAAATGAGTGCATATTTAAATTCTTTAAATGATTTCTATAGAGGATCTCAACCTTAAAAACTAGAGAATTATTTCTATTTTTCTTTTTATTTATTTTTGTTTATCTTTCTTAGATTGAATTGTAATTATATTAACTATGTAGTAGAGATATTGAGAATATATATATTTCTTTATTAAGAGTTGTTTTACAGGGTCTGGAGCAAATAATGCCCCATTTTATTACAAAATCATAAGCATGTAATTATGTAACAGCAATTTTACACTCAATTATACCATATGACATTTTAGGTGAAATATTCAAATTAAAACTATAACTTATTACACCCATATTATTACCCTACCAACCACACTCAAGCAGGCATTATTTCTGCTGGACCCTGTATATTTCATGAAAAACATGGATTCAGATTATTTATATCTTTAAGGGTTTGACTGTTTTAGTCTTTTTCCAATGAGGTCATTTCTTCAAAGGTAAAAGTGTGTGAAGCTGGTCTTAGGTAAGATCCCTAATTTTTCTCCAGGCCACCATTGCTCAGTGGGCACCAATACTTGATCTATTCCTTGCTGTGGAAATACAGATGCTTTTTAAATATTTTTAATTTTTAGTGATTTTTTTCCAGCCAAAATCCTATCCTCCAAAGCTAATAAAGCTAAGATTTACTTATTGAGTGCTCATGAAGTGACAGGTACTGTAGTAAGTATCTTACATAAAGTATCTCACTGAACACTTACACAGCCTCTATTAGGCTTTTGTTATATTCATTTCAGTAAATAGAAAACTAAGGCACCGAGATCTTAAGTAATTTGTCTGACGCTATACAGCTAATGCATAGAACAAACTTTAACCCCTTTGTCTGACTCTGCAGTAAAAAATTAAATAAATAGTTCTATGTAGAATGATGTTAGAGTTATCCCTAACTGCAGTTCTGTGAGAAATTACTCTAACTACCTTAAATACTTATAAAACACTTTTAAATAAATAATTTGACATTTGTAGAACATCTGAAGGTAGAACAATGGTTATTCCTCAACAAGGAAGAAAAATTTGCAAATGAACCTTGCCAAAATGAATATTTTAATGAAGATGAAGTATTTTTGTTTTAATAATCAATTCCTAGAGAGAAGTAATGATTATTTAAATTTCTCAAAATGTATTTTAAATGAGTATATTTCATAGTTGAAGACATGAAGATAATCAGGTCTTTGGGGTAGTTGGAGATATAATCCATCCATACCAATGTACTCAAGCCAATAAATGACTTAAGCTAGTATAGAGTTTTCTCTAAGCTCTGGTTCATGGTGTTGCTAGTCTTTCTTGTAGGTGTTATATGCCACTAGTATTTCTCAGGATCACATCACAGTGACTTGTTCTATTTAGTTTCCTTGCCTCAGTTTAGCTCCTCTTCAAGTTATTCTCCTTACTTCCTTAAGCCAAAATTTTTAATCTTTTATTTTTAAAAATTTTTGTTAAATTTATTGGGGTGACATTGGCTAATAGGATCGTATAGGGTTCAAGTGTACATTTCTATGATACTAGATGTGTATAGTGCATTGTGTGCTCACCATATAAAGTCAAACCACCCGCTGTCACCATTTGTGGACCCCTTTCACCCTGCCATCCCCTTTTTTCTGGCAACCACCACATTGCTGTCTGCGTCTATGAGTTTCAGTTTTATATCTCACATATGAGTGAAATCATATGGTTCATAGCTAATATACATTTCTGTCTTTATTTTAAATCCTTTATTTGTTTCTGATTTTAGCATGAAGTTTAGACTTAGAAGGAGATCTTAATATTCTGGTTTCAGCACACCTTTCTAACCAAATCGCTCATTATATACCACAAACTATGTTTATTGTTTTGAATGCCATATTCTTTGTATTGTTTTCTTGTCCAGGATAAAATTTTTGCCCATTGTTATTCCTTTAAGATCTATTTCAAGAATCACCTACTTTTGGAAGTTCTTTGACTGAGTTGTGTCCTCTTCTAAACATTTCCTCTGAACTTCCTTAATATTTTAGGCATTCTTATAATATAAAATATAAATGTATCACACAATATTATGATTATTGTTTTATGAATAATAAAATAGAATATTTTGATATTCTATTCTCTGGAATATCCTGATATTTTTGAGACCTGAAGACTATTCTGATAGTGACTGAGTTATAAAAATTGTGCTCAACCCCATGGTTTCTCAAATATTTATATGTACATGAATGTCCAGTAGCCACAAAACAGACTACTGAATTTAATGCATCCTTTAAAGCAATTCTGACCATTTTATTTAGTCAACCTATACAGTTTTCTTTCTTTCTTAGTGTTATCAACTATAGTCACCATGTTATAAATTAGCTCCTACAACCTTACTCATAACAGAAAGTTTGTACCCTTTTATCAACCTCTCCCTATTTCCTCCCAATTTTCATATATAGCAATTGCTTAACAAATATGTGACGATGTGTAACACATGTTTTATTGTGAGAGACAAAAAAGTCTCTCACAAAATCAAATTAACTCCCTGAGAGGATATAATTTAAATCTCTAAATTATTTGTCATTTTTCCTTTTAAAATGTTTTAACATGTACAAAATACTTTGAACAGTATATCATTATGGAAGTCTACATGATTCTAAATTATACTAACCAAAAACAAACATATAAATAGAAATATTTTATTCAGTCTGAATTTTACCTATAGTCACTTACTATCTTTTTCTTTTCCAGGTAGTAACTCAAGTTTAATTTAAAAGCATAGTTCGCGAATTTACTAGGTGTCTTCTTCATGTTAGAAAGCTTCAGAAGCTGCTGCAAATGGCCTTTATATAAAATGAAGTGCTCCATATTTGATTATGAATCAGGGACGCTCTGCTTTCTCACCAAATGTTGTATTTTGGGGGAGACACCTGAAAAATTTTAGTGGTTAATGTCTAACCTATTAATTCCTCAGCATGACAGCAGCAAACAAGTTTTCAAGGGCTTCCTGAGTATAAAATCTGGACCCAATATCTCTAGCTATATAATTTCATCAGCAGGAAGTGCTTTTTGCAGACCTTACTGCTGGTACGATAAAACCACTGATTCTGCGGCTGTTGATAAACTCCTTACATTAAAGTCTTCAACATTTAACAATTTTCAATTCCAAGCAAAACCTAACCATTTTTTTTCTGTGTGCTTCTCATTTACCCAGAGTAATGTGCTATCCTTTCCCACAGCGTATCAAGTTAGCTTAGCTCATGACGATGAGAAAGTTTCTTAGGTTCATTTTCCAGAACACTAGTAGCTTGACGTCGAGTAGATTTAAACGCTTCTTCTCACAGACTAATAATGAAGGTGCCTTTACATTTTCACCCATGGTGGCAAGAAAAACTAAAACCAATGGCTAGCAGAGTTGAACTTCCCTTCCAGTCTGTGGATTTTCAGAAAAAGCTACTGTATAAAGCTCTTTTAGGGCTTTGAGTACAAAAGGCTGAAAAACAATAGAGAGAAGCACCCGAAACTTTTATTACTCGGTTTTTTTTTTAAATAATAAGAGGTCTACAAGATAGATCCATGGTTTGAGTAAAATCCATTAATGATTTTTGTGTTAGCTACTTTTTTCCTCAGAGTAGAAGTGACCAAACTGGTTTTGCGGGAAAAATAAAAAAAAGTATTAAGTCAATCAACGGTTTCCAGTGCAGTTCTGCAAACAGGTTGTGCTATAAATTGTGGTTTGTCCTGGCAATCCAAACGGGCCTGTTAACTAAAAGATCAATAATCACAGGAGAGTTGTGAGAAGGTGGGTGCTACTATCAAGTGGGATCTGAGCTGGGATGGAGTGGAAATTTTGTTTGCCCTTTGGAATCAGATATAGCTGCCAGCAGGCATCTAGACCAACACAAGGACCGATTCAGTATAAACTGAGGCCAAGGTGCTGCATTTCAGATACACTGGGAATCCAGTTAAGTTTTAATGGGGTTGGAGAAGAAAGCTGTGTAGATTTACTTCTACTTATTAAGAGATGTTTCTGTAGGGCAAGGCAGTACACAAGTAATTCTAGACAGGTTAGGACAGCAGTTCATGGAACTTATTTGCGTCAGAGCATCCTTTGAACAAAAAATTGGCATGGATAAGCATTTTGGAGGTAATGGTGGTAATGGTGAGAATGTTCATGACTTTTGCCTGAATTTCAATGTCACAGGTTCATAGACACCCTGTGTCATGTGCAGAGAACTCTGCTCTAGACTATAAAATGAGTCTGGGGTGGGCACAAGTGCGTATGTACAAGATAGAGCTGTTTTCTTCTATCTCCAAACTGAAGGTTTGTGTTGGAGAGGAGAAGGTGGAAGAGGGTGTTTGGAGCAGCTTGCCAGTTTTCATTTTTTGAGTTTCAGGATGCATGCTTTAAATACCAGAGACATGTTGGTTCCCAGTATTACTTCAGATTGGAAACGGCTCATCAGCTTAGTCATATGTTTAGATACCCATATTAGCATATTTGAATTCAAAGCTCATTTGAGTAAACTTTCTTATAGTATTTATGTTGAAGCTCCTTCATGGGAAGTTTGGTTGTTCTAGTGCAGACTGAGTTGGTGCAGTGAAGTCAGCAATGAGCTTGGTGCAGTTGCCAATAATCCATGTCATTTTTCTTTCTCAGTCTGGTCGCTAACACAGTCCTCTGTGGCTTTTTGCACATGGCAGTCAGTTCAGCTATAGTGAAGCAATTTACTAGAGCTTTCTCACTCCTTCAGACCATTGTTTTATTATTTTTCTTGTTTCACAAGCACTCAAATATTGTCTATTTACCAAGAAGAATGAACATGCAAGGATAGAAACCATTTTAATAGATTATATATGAAAAATGACTTCCTAATGACCAGTGTTGAAAAACTAAAACCTTTGGGATCCAGGTTTTATTCCAAGAGGCAAACCCTTTACATGAGAAGCCCTAGAAGAAAGAAGCAATCAGCTGTTGAATAGTGTAAGTCCAGTCAACCTTCCTTATATTCACTCTTAAGATTGAAAATCTTAAATCTAATTTCATTTATTAAATGCAGCTAATAATAGCTAACCCCCCCCAAATTTTTTAGAGTAAAAAAAGGAAATAATGTATAAACTTTTATGTTTTCAGGAAAATATCTTTATGTAAATTTAAAGATTCTCTCTTTCTGTTAATTTACTGTCTAAACATAGCAGTGAAGAAAAAATTACAGAAGATAATAAAAATATTATTTCATTACTCCAGCACACGAACTCATTTTGTTGTTTTCCTATTCCCGTCTAGTTCTTTGCCAATACATACAATTCTCTGCAGTGGCTTTTACATCAGCTCCTGCCCTCCCTGCGGCATGCCTTCCCATCGTCTCTACTGAAGTCTGTGTCTGCAGAGCTGTCTAGACATTTGCTCTCCTCCACTTCAACTGCTGTCACTTCCGTAGCATTGACTTAACGGCTACTTCTTCCACAACTGACCGAGTAATTCCTTGGTTTGCTTTATTTGCTTGCCCATCTTTCATTACTATTAAATAATAGACAAATAAATACCAGAAAGCAGGGCAATTTAGTTATGTGTGGTCCTTTAAGGGAAAGTAAGTCTAAGGTTTATTCTTCATGGTGGGATAAAAAACCTCTAGCTTCAGAGTATAACACCATTACTTAAAAAAGAAAAGTTACAGAATGAAATATATCCCAAGTTGCCAATTTAGAGGCTAACTTCTGAAATTTCTGAAAATCTATCACAATTCCCTAAATCAGCTATATGTCATAAAACAAAGAAATTAATCACAAACTCATAGTATTTGTTTGCTATATCCCAAAGAAAAGTAATTGTAACAAAACCCTCTAGACATAAAAATAAAAATTTCAGTTCTCATTAGATAGCCCAAGCAATAGTACTGCCTGGTATTCTTCTAGACAAGGGGGTACAGTAGTGCAGGAGCCTGACAAGTTTTGTACTCTTGAGGACAATAAGCAAGTAGGCAGAGAAACAAATTCCTCATTCCAGAGATGAAGAAATTGAAGTCAGAGGGGTTGGATGACTACCTTGAAACAACACCCCTGATCTGTGGTAGAGGTGAAATGAGAAGTCAAATGCTGTGACTATATATCATTGTTGGTGTGTTTGTTTTTTCTAAAATGCTCTCTGTCTTATATGGGCACATGATTTCGTTAATAGTGATTGGGAGTATAAATAAACAGTGGGTACACACACACACACACACACACACACACACACACACACACACACGGATGACCATGCTGATTTTAAAAAGCATAAGAATAGATTTAAAACTTGGGCCACTGCTTTTATATAAGAAAAATCAGCGTAAAAATTCCAGGAAGGATTTAAATTAGACATAAAGAAGATTATTTGAGGGATAAATTGGACTACTGCTCAGAGAAGCAGCTGAATTCTTTAAGGAAAAGATGATTTTAAAACACCTTTTTGAATTAGTTTAAATATTTGTGTAGTAAAGATGACAAATGTGGAAAATGACTTTTCAAGACTTTTGCTGGGCAGATAATTTTAAGCATCAATATTCATGTCAAATCATTTTATTAAAATATAGAAAACAGACTTGATTACTTCTTCACTCGAGTCTTTGTGTCATTGAAATACTTGTTTTTTCAAATAATTTTTATTTTAATTGTTGTTGCAGTACAATTTTCTATCTTTTACTCCCATCCCAACCCACCCACCCAGCTCTCCCCTCCTCCCTCCTATTTTGAAACACTTGTAAAACAATAATTTTAAAGAAAGATTTATAATGAAAGGATGAGCTCTTAAATTTTGTATGGTATTGCATGCAAATAGTAGTGATTCTTTTCTTCTTATTTAAGGCCAAGATAAAACAAATAATTCAGAGCAATTATTTCAAAATATGAAAAATATAAGTATAAGAAGCCTCACTAGCACCATCAAGGGTTTTACAATTCATCAAATGAAAATCATAATTTGACTTTTAGACAGTCAGTTGCCCTTGCAGTTTTTCCAAGTTCGGTTATTGTTGAGCTTACTCAGTTATCTCCTTTTGCCAAGTACAGACAGCAAAATTTAAAGTCCCAGCATATAGAAAAATAGATTTGAAGCTTAGCCAGGGCCACTTTGGATATTTCCAGAAAAATAAATACAAACTTTATTTTAGTTGGTGGGTCAGGGGAGGCATGCATAAAAGATAACTAAAATGCATTTTCATGACAACTATAATAGGCTGGCATAGAAATAGTCTTTTGGATTTCAGAAGTTAGAAAGAGGTGTAACTATGCCCCTTCTTTAAAAAGGAAGGATAAAATGAAGGAAGAATAAATTTTATTGGAATTCAAAAGGATGATCATCTAGAAAAATTAATGGAACTGTGATGTTTTCCCTAGAAATCACTTTGGAGCTAGGGTTACCATTTTGACAAAGTTAGCTGAAATTAAAATGGTCTTTGTCTAGTAGGATCCTCTTAACACTGGACACATTTGTCTGCACTACCTTGGTTTTTACTTAAGATTTTTGAGAAAGAACAGAAGAGCAGACAAACAAACTTGGAACACATTTCCAATTTTTGGATAAAATTTCACTAACTACAGTTGTGGTGCCAGTGCTGTGGATAGAGCAGTACAGTTCAAAATATGTTTATATAACATGACTGCATGCCTTTGAGATCTTTTAAATTCTTCCCTGAGAGCTCCAGTCACTCAATATTCACTCATCCAAAACCCTTTGTATTCTCAAATATCTCTCAGTTTCACCATAAAAGCCAAGCATTGAAATGAAGGTGAAAATAAAACAGAGGTAGGCATTTCAAAATTCTTATTTTCTTCTCAATTCTTAAAGACTAAAGTGAAGAAATGTTTAACACAATAGTGTTAAACAGTCCATAATACATAGCTTTCAATATCACTTTATCACACAAAATTATAGAGTTTGGCTGCCTCCTGGGAATCATAATTTCTTTTTCTTTTTTTTAGGATCAAAAAAGGCTGACTTCATTTGTATTTTGCCATTGAAGAAATTAAGACTCATAGCCTTCAGGTTATTTAATTTATCCACAATCAGGTGGAACAAGAATCTAGTCATTGTTATTTCAAGTTCAATGCTTTTTGTACCACATAATGCTACTCCTCTGTTCAACTCAAAGTTCATATCTGGCCTAGAGTCATAAATATGAACACTTCTTGTTACCAAGACGTTCAACAAGCAATGTAAAATGAGTTACATTCATCCTAGGTATTGGTTGCATTCTGAAAATCATTCAATTGATAACAATTAGCAGTTTTAGATGAGTGGATGAGTACCATAGAGTGGGGATTGAAGCTAATTAATGAGGAATTCTGGGAAGTCGTGTTCTTCCTTTCCTGTTGGATGGTTAGACATTAAACCTTGGGGTTGTCAAATGAGTACCACCCTTGCATCAGTATTAAATTCACACACAAAGAAAATTAATTACAGGAACGCTGTCTCAAACCCACTTTGTCAACTCTCTCGACAGGAAATTCGCAAGCAGGGAAAGTCAAGTACTGCTGTCTTAAAATATTCTTGTTTTTATAAGCCTGAGTGCTCTCTCTGTCTCTCTCGCTCTTGCTCCCTCTTTCTCTCTCGCTTTTGCTCTCTCTCTTTTTCTCTATCTCTTTGCTTCCAAAGGAGAAATGATAGCTTAGAAGTATTTATTTATTTATTTATTTATTTATTTATTTATTTATTTGTGTTTTTGGATTACAGGAAGACAAACACATTTATCTTAAAGATTAAGGTTTAGTGAAACAACAAAGCAGATCTTGAGCAATTTCCCATTACACTGTCATCAAGTGGTGGCCCCACCAATGCAAATTGTAAGAACTTGAATTTTTATGTTCAACACTGAATCTGTGCTCATGTGATCACTGGGTTCTGAAAAGAGTCATTTTTTTGTGTGTGTGTGGTTAGCAAGAGACTGTGTATGAGTGGGTAAACATAATGATTAACTAAAGTCATCCTGGCTCATCTAACTTTTATGTAAAAGTTTCCATTATAACAAAATTTCACTTAACTTTTTCTTCAGATAATTACATTGAAACACTTTATTCTCAACCTCTATCTACTTGGAAAAGTTTTCAAATTTGAGTAAATATAGTTTGTGAGGGTTGTACAAAGATATTCTGAATTTGAGGGCTTTAACAACTTTGGTAAGGATATCTATGGCAGTAATTCCCAAGTCCCTTCCTTAGTATCCTAATAATTTTCTGGAAATAATTACCTCAGGTCTCTGTGATAACTCAATATTTTCTATATTGCACAGCTTGACCATCTTTCCAAGATGGGTATTTAGTAGCAATACCTTCATTTGCTACTAACAGAAAGGTATTGACCATGGATCCTTTCAGTTCTGACTAAACAATATGTCATTTTACATTAATCTCACATTTGAAAAACCTACCACCCAGTCAGGATTTTGAGAAGTCTGGTATTTGGAAAGAAAACTTATTGGAAAATCTCCATCCATCTCTACATCTCAGTAAAATAATAGTAGCTATGCATAGACCTGATTGAGCATAAATTACATAATTATTAACAGTTGAAGGCTGATTTAGATAGTAAATTTTGGTTTTGACTCAAGATTAACGGTATTAAATTAGCAGATCACATGGAGTTTCAACTGTTCCTCCCCTAAAAACCAATTTAGATGATGGGAGCAGCTCTTGCTTAAACCTACAATACTGTCTAATAACTATATTAACAAAGAGAAGATGAGTAGATTATAATAAATTAAGAAAGCTAGGTATATACTTATAAATTTCATAATTAAATTTAAAGTCATATTGTATTTTGTATTGTATATTGTATTAATCCATATTATCAAAATAATGGAAATTTTATAACTCATAAAACAAAATAATAGATGTTTTATAGCTTATAAAACAATTGATTTATTTTCTAGTTTTGCAACTGCATAAAGTATGTGAATTTAAAAACTAAAATCTTGTCAAAGAAGATATTTTCATATACTAATTTTTTGCTGATAAACTATTATCATTTGAAAACATGTGAACACATTTTTAAATTCATTATTCAGCAATAAGGTAGTTTACCAAACAATTGATTATGAAATCTATGTAAGCATAATGAATGGATTATAAAAATGAACCTTGAGAAGGATCAGGCATAGTGACAGAAGGGATTAGGAAGGCTTTAAAGGGTATAATAAGTTCCATATTCCAGAATATATCTCACTCATTTGTAGAGAAATACCTTTCTTTATAGCACATATAAAAATTAAAGATAAAATATATGAAACATCATTTTTAATAGCATGGATGAGGGAGAAGAAAGTAGAAAATAATCACAGATAAGAAGAGAAGCTTCAGTTCTTTAAAGATAAAGTAGCATTGGAGTTGGCTTTGGCCTTGAAAGATGTACCAATTTCTGGTGGACTTGTAACTAAGGTTTAATGTATCATGTGTATGGGGACAGGAGACCTAGTTATTCTATGTTAGAAGCATCCCGAAGTGCCCAGAAGAAGGAAACACAGAGTCTCTCCAGCAACATATATTTAAAACTAAGCCTCAAATTACTTCTGCCAATACAATTCTAAGGAAATTACCTTCCACTGGAAAAATTATTAACTACACATGAAAATAAGGTTTCATGAGAGTCAATAGGATCAACATTCATAGCTATGAGATCTGCAAATATTTCAGATATTTAAATAATAACATAAAATACAAAATAATTTTATTTTGCTTATTAAATAAATAAATAATTTGAAAATAAAACATCATAAACAGGAGACCAATATTTTCCAAAGAGTTTAAAGTATAAAATGGGACATATGGAAATGAAAAGTATAGTAAATGAAACTTTAAAAATTGAATAATTTCCTATAACATTGCAAATTAGATTATTTGGACCAACCCTGCCACTGAAAATAAGTAAGGTGTTTCTAAAATCTTAAAATTCATGAAGTAAGAAATTACCAGATCAAAGCTATAGGAGTCTAGAGAGGTAAAGAGGGTACTCAAGCCAACTTAACCTTTAAATCATTTGATACTTTTGGAAAAGATGGACTTCATTTCTGATGGACCTTGTAGGTAAGAAATAAAGTCTAGAATTAGTAAAACATTCCTGTCATATTAAGCTGAAACCCCATGTAGCTGTAAATTTAGAAAAAAGATGAATTAAATATAACTTCCAAATTTTGTGATCACAATAAAAGTTGCTTTTGCATTGAACATAACAGTAGGAAAAAATAACATTTTCTAGTCCTTGTGTGCATTTTTGGTTCAAATTTGTGTTAGCTGAATGCTCCAAAAAATTCCAGCTATGAATTTAGTTTAAACCGCTCCCTGACTGATAAAGTCCCTAAGTGTCTGACTCAAGGAAATGCAAGTCATCTATGGAAGAAGGCATTCACTTTCATTGTAAGTCTTATAAAGACACCATAAATAATTTTCAAAGACAATGAGAACACACAATCAATAAATAATAAGTATACAAGGAAATCTGAAACCATGGCAGTGGCTTATTAGGGAAAGAAAACATTACAGAGAACCTAAATGGACCTGTAAAGATGTCAGATATTGGAAATATTAAATACAAATTCTAAAACAGCTATGATTACTATGTCCAAAAAAAACACTCTAAGACAACACTGAAAATATCTGTGCATTACAAGGAAATATAAAGTGACTTAGCAATTTTGAAAAATGACCAAACAGGTTTTCCAGATATGAAAATATAATAACCAAAATTAAGAATTTAACACATGGATTAATGTCTTATGAATCATAGTTAGATAGAATTAATGAATTTGAATATATGTAATATTATTTAAATGTAGCATGAAGAAACCAAAAGATTTAAAAATAGTGAGAAATTATGAGATGTAAAAGGGTAAGGAGAACATTTTTATAATACATTTAATTGGAGTTCTAGAATGAGAGCAGACAGGGAATAAGGAAGATGGTTTATTTTCAGAAATAATTGCTAAGAATTTTTCACAAATGATGTGATAAACAACTCACAGATTAAATAATGAAATAAATCCCATACATACATATATTCATATATGCATAGTTATATAAATAAAACACATATGATAAATATATAACATTAAATAAATAAAAGAAATTATTGCTTAGACATAGCATAGTGAAGGAAGGGGAAGGAAAGGGATTGCTTTCAAAGAGTAGGAGAGAAAGGGACAGCTTCCCTTTCATGGAAACAATAAAGCCTAAAGAGAGTGGGATGCCATCCTCAAAGCCCTGAAAGAAAATAGATTTAGCTTAGATTTCTATACCCAGCCAAACTATCTTTCAAAATTAAGAGTTAGGTAAGTCAAGAGGGAAAGTGGAAGATGCCAGGCCTCACAAAATCTAGACCTGGGACTAGCACAGTATTATATCCACTGCAAGCTATTGATCAAACCAAGTCGCAAAGTCAATCCATATTCTGGAGGGAAAACAGACTCCACCTCTTGAAGCAGCAGCATTTGAAAACATATAAGGACAGCACTGGTTGTGGCTATATTTGGAAGCTATATACCACAATACAAAGAACTTTTCAGGATCATTATGACAATGACAAATAACAAAAAAGTAGGGGTAAAAAACATGAATATAAAATATTATATGTATGCCAAATATCAATTGGTGGTAGACTGGTTAACCATTGTTTATATTCCATAAATGAAATACCATAGAGTAGTAAAAACCTGAAACTATACTCAAAGTATTAGTGAATTTCAAAAGAAGCCAAATATAAAGAATGCAAACTGTTATGTGTCATATATATGCAGTTCAAAAACAACCTAATTAAACAATATATTGTCTATTTATGTGTAAAATATATGGCAAAACTATATAAAAAACTTTAGAATGATTAATCCAAATTGCAGACTAGTATAGCAGGGAAGGAAATGTGAACATTCTATTTATTAATTTGTGTTATGGGCACATAAATATTTATTCCATATTATTATTCAAATTGCATATATGTTTTATACACACTATTCCACATAGCATATATTTTACAATGAAGGGAAAAGATAGAATTAAGTTACAAAATTACCAAGTTTGGGGTAGACATGGGGAACAGAGATACTCATACATTTTTGGTGTCAGTAGAAGTTGGTATCGCATTTCAGAAACACTTATCAATGGCTAGTATAGTTGACCCTGCAAATTGACTCTGACCCTGAAATTTTGCAGAGAGTCTCTCGCTCAGGTATAAAAGTAGACATGTGCAATGCTGTTTATTGCAGTATTGTTTATAACATAATAGTAAAATGCCAATGAGAAGGAAAATGGATTTTGAAAATTAGCATAGTCATACAATTATGTATCATAGCTACAATTACAGAACTAGAGTTCAGTACAGATAAACCTGGGGAAAGAAAATTTATGCAGTAAAAATTCCAGAGGGATATAAAGTATGTGATATCAATTAAGTAATTTTAAACATATATAATAGTTCTGTGTATTGCCCATAGATAAGTGTGAATTAAACATTTAAAAGAGCACACACTGACTTCATAATAATGGTTAGCTCTTTAAAAACCTTGTCTCACAGAACTCAAATTATATTCTCCATGTCACACAGCATTTTGATTTCAATGTCAGTAATCTTTAAACTAGCATAGCTGTAAAACTTGGAGGTGAAGTACTATGAGGACACAGATTAAAATGGAGCTGGGGAATCATGTTTATGGGATGTGGGAGATGGTCCAGACAATAAGGCAAAGAGGCATATCTTTCTTCCAAAGTTGTCCCTGACTTCTTGGATGTGGGAAGATGGAAAAGGAAAAGGAAAAGAAGAGAAAACCTGTTTGACAACTTCATCTGTAGTCTTTGACAAGGTTACTAAAATACTACAAAGCTTACTATCTTTTTGTGTAATGTTTTATTTCTTCCAAAATACTTTAATATATATTATTCCCTATGTTCACAAACTATTTTCCTAGTATTACCATTGGAAACATGAAGACTGCCAAAGTAATGACTTATCCAAGATAACACAACTAGCTAGTGATATGGACTATAGTTCTGGGTAGAATTCCATTTTCACTTAAAATTGCACTGGTTTTCATTTGGTGATCCTCACACCCCCACTCTACTGACCTCTCTTCCAATTCAAAGAGACTATCACATACATTTTTATCTAACACAGTTTATTTTTATGTTCAGGAAAACTTTGAATAGAAAGAAAATAAGGTCATGCATTCAACTGATATCAGAATGTAGCAAAGGAAGTTCATAAATCAAGTTGACAGTAAATCTTCAGCAGTATATAAACTTGGGAATGAATAAAATACAGCTTACCCTACTGGGATGATGAGATCTATAAAAATGCTGCAGAATAGTGTGAACAATGTTCTGCCACACCTGTTAAATACCAGATAAAAAAAGCAGGAGCTATTTAATCTGCATTGTTCTTGAAAAGCCCACTCTACACACTCTTGCTTGAAACCTAGGTGACCTGAGTAAATAAATCTCTCTTAAAATGTAATTCCTGTCAATCTCTCATCAAAAGATTAAGAATTTGGGCTCATATGTTGAGTATTATATATTTTAATTATATTCATTGTGATTCAATAAATTCTGTGTTGGTGCCTAAGGTCATGGGAGATAAGTTCTTTGACAACCATATTAAATTTAAGGCTAGTCTGGGAAGTACTGATGTTGTATGGTATTTTAACTTTGTGAGATACATGCTCTCTACAGTTGAAGATGCCAAAGGGATTGTTTTCTAGAAGGCTTTGTAGAACAGATTCTAGTAAGTGAATAATCAGAAGAGGATGGCCCCCTTAATGTCAGAAATCTTAATTTTTTTTTTACTATAGTTGGCCTTTATTGTTAAACAGAGGTTGAATTTTCAAGAGAGCTATTTCTGATCTATGTAACACCAGAAAGCTCCTCCTATACTACAGTTATTCCTTTTCACTCACATATGGAATCTAGTTCTATTCACTTTTATCATGTTCTATCAAGAAATTTTTCAAGGGATGAGAGAAAGGAATGAGAAAGTGGGTGGGCATGGTGAGAAAATAATGCAGGGGTGTTCAGGGGGTCTAACATTTGCAACATAGCTTTCCAGTTAAGAGTTAGATTCTAAAATTCAATATGTTGGATTCAGATCTCAATTCTTCTCCATATGTGTAATGTGATATTTTGCAACTTCATCTTCACAGGTCTTTATTAATTTACTTGTAAAGTGGGAATAGAAAGAGTATTTTCCTTATAGAGATGTTGCAAAAATTTAAGAGTATAATGCATGTAGCAAGTAGCAAAGTGCCTGGTTCTTAGCAACAAAATCATTAGACTTTTACTTCTTTTTAAAGCAAGTTGTGTTATTGTGAGCCTGTTTTTATGGAAGCGCTTACTCATTTCATCACAAAATGACTCCTTTCCCTTCCTTATCTCCATTGATAGGATACTCAGAACCAAAGAGAACTGGTTGTGTGAACAAATTCCATTGAGGGTGACAATAATTTCAATCTTAACCAAGACTGTAAAATATTAGTTAATGTTGAAAACAGTATTTAGGAAGTTCATATTTTTTGCTTCAATTCTGCTTGTCATCTTAGGAAATGTGTTTTTTTTTAATTTTATTTATTTATTCTTAGAGAGGGAAGGAAGGGAGAAAGAAAGAGAGAGAGAAACATCAATATGTGGTTGTTGGGGGCCGTGGCCTGAAACCCATGTATGTGCCCTGACTGGGAATCGAACCTGCGATGCTTTGGTTCGCAGCCTGCGCTCAATCCACTGAGCTATGCCAGACAGGAGGAAATGTTTTATGATCAGTTGATAAAGGGATGTGAACCAGTGACAGCCCTTTACCTTTGAAGCTCAATATTTTTTGAGACCCAGCCTTAGTTCCACAATGCCTGACCATGTGCTAACAGCACCACACCTGTAGTTCCCAACTGGAAATTTTCCATTATGGAATGTGCACATTGCTTAAACTGAAGGGGTTTCTTCTTGAGAAACTCATATACTTAATTGCATCTTGTCCATCACCAGGTTTGTGAAAATGATATAAATGCTTTTCTTTTTTCGTTTAGCTTCTCCTTATCATATTTTCATTTCAGCACTTCTCCAAACAGTTCATCATGGTATAAAAACCTGATAAGAGCATTTAACAAGTTAAGAGCATTGCTGTTTGAAGAAAGGGCATGGTGGTGGTAAAGTGGAGACAACTGTACTTGAACAACAATAAAAAATGAAAGGGTATGATGACTATATAAATAGGTGCTAACTATAGTTAACTACTCTAGACATGTATCAGAGGATTTTCTGAAGGTCTAAGAGATGCACTGAACAGGAATTTTGAGAAAGTTTGTTTTGCTTGTGGTTGAGGTGAGCTCTTTTATTTTTTAAATTGCAATTTAACTATTTTTTAAAATAGGACAGTCATTTATTCAAGGGTGTCTGCCTGGATGGCAGATTAAAAATAGCACAAATTCTCTGATATTCCTCCCATCAGGAGGTAAGTTTAATTTTCCCCCCCTTGAATCTACAAAACTTGTGACTTGTTGCAATCAACAGAGCAAGGTGGAAGGGATGTTGTGTGATTTCAGAGACTAGATGAGAAGATGTCTGATGGCTTCTGCCTTGGCCTCTTAGGCTATTCCCTATCAGAAACTGGCCATCACCCTTTGAGAAGCCCAAGTGTATAAATTCACAGCTTCAGGTGAGCTCCTAGTCAACAACTAGCATCAGCTGCCAGCCAGGTGAGTATTCCATTTTGGTCATATGGTGCAATCAAGCAACTGCCTCAGAGACCCCAAACAAAAAACCACTAAATTATGAGCAAATAAAATGTTTTCTTTTAAGGCACCTAAAAGTAGTTTTATTGTGGTGTAGTTTATATATCATATTCATTCATTTAAAATATACAGTGCAGAACATTTTAGTAAATTGATAGAGTAGTGCAACTAGCGCCATAACCCTATTTCAGAACATTTCCTTCACTTCAAAAAGATCCTTCGTGTCATCTGCAGTAGAACACTCCTCCCACCCTCAACCAAGGGTAACCAATAATTTATTTTTTGTCTCTATAGAATTGCATATTGTGTACATTCCATACTAATGAAATCACACAATATGTAGTTTTTGCCTTTGGCTTCTTTCACTTAGAATAAAGTTTTTGAGGTTCACCCATGTGGTATCAGGTGATATTGGATTCATCCTCATCCAATCTTAAGGCCTTACAACCAAAACTGAGACTGTGAAAGAGTGAATTTTCCCTCAAAACTGTAACAGATATCCTGTCTAAGGTTTCAGGCTGCTGACCTGTCCTATGGATTTTCACTTGCCAATTGCATCATCCAATTTCTTACAATATATCTGTGTGTGAGTGTGCCCATCCTGCTGGTTCTCTCTAGAAAATTATTCTTTAGGAGATTGAAGGAGTTCATTTATACCCCTAATTTTAAAAATATGTTTTCAGGAACTGGTGTTGGAATTTTTAAATAATTTTTCTGTGTCTGTTGAGATATTATGATATTTGCCTTTGATTCTATTAATGTCATATAATATACAAGTTGAATTATTACATGTTAAATTAATCTTGCATTCCAGGGGTAAATCCTATATAACCATGGAGTACTGTGCTTTATATATGTTGCTTTATGTATGTTCAATTTGCTAATATTTTGTTGATGGTTTTTTACATCTATATTCATGAGGAGCTATTGTTCAGCAGTTTTTGCTTTTTGTGTTGTCTTTATCTAGCTTTGGTATCGGGGTAACAGTTACCAAGTAAGATAAGCTAGAAGTGTCTTATGATATTCAATTTTTCTGAAAGAATTTCTCAAGTATTGATATTGTTCTTTAAATTGGTAGAATTCACCAATGAAGTCATTTTTGCCTTGGCTTTCCTTCGAGGGTAGGTTTTTAATTACTAATTTAACTTTTTTACTCCTTATGGGTCTATTTAAATTATCTATTTCTTCCTCTGAGTTTTGTTAATTTTTATCTTTCTAAGAATTTATTCCATTTCACCTAAATCAATACATGAATTGACATAAAGTTTTCATTGTATTATATCTAAACCTTGTGATTTCCATAATTTCAGTCATAATATCTTCTCTTTCATTCCTGATTTTGGTCATTTGAATCATCTGCCTTTAGTTCCTGTCAGTCTAGCAGAACCTTTGCCAATTTTTCTCATTTAAAAAAAAATCAACTTTTGCTTTTATTGACCTTCTTGATTGTTTTTCTCCTATTTCATTCATTTTTACCTTAATCTTCATTGCTTCCTTCTTCATCTGCTTTGTGTGGATATCTAGGATTGTGTCCACTGCCTGCCATCTGTGCATGTATCATTATGCATGTGTGCAGGATTTTATGAAAGCCCTCTGTGGTTTTATGACCCACCTTCCACTGTGCAATTCCTGGGTATCCTGTCAGTTTGATGTTTTCCCTAACCAGGTCTCAACCTCACACTTGACCTTCCTTATTCATGAGCCACCAATATTTTTACATTCTATGGCAATGCCTAGGGCCATTGTGTCTGTCCACATTATGCTCCAGGACATGTCACCCCCTCTTAGGCAGAACTGCTGGTTTTCATGGCTTGCTTCATCTAGTAGAACTAATGAGTTGACCAAACTGAGTGAGAGAATTAGAGCAATCTTAGAGATTCCCACTAGTTTTACATTTACAAAAACATTTATTTAAAAAACCTGTTAAATGTTAAGCTCTGTGGCATACACTAGGGATTTAAGATCTGATTTCTATTTTCAACGATTTGAATCATTTTTATATGTAAGAGTATAAGATGACTGATTAAAGAAATATAAAATATAATTTTATATTTTCATTATAATTTAATACTTATTTGACTCACCATGTTTTATACTAGGACTTCCCAAATGTATTCTGAAGAACACTAGTTCTTATGCTAGGATCGTTTCTCCAAAATTAGGTTAATTAGGTAGAGATCACCCAAGTGCCTTTCAGAATTAGAAAAATAGGTTAGATGTATTAAAAAGAGGCTAAGTTACATAAAGTTAAATAGGTACCTTTACAGTATGATTTCTGTCTTCATTATATGATTGTGCCCCACAATATCTGAAAGAACTATGTAGAATTCAGAGTCTTGCAAAATCATTTGAACACAGACACCATTTACTAAGAAGCATCTATGTCTAGCATTCTGAAGAGCATGATTATCAAGATGGGAAGATAGGTTTCCCATATTAAGAAAAAAAAATAACCAATTATAAAATAATTTAAATTATCAGAAAACCTCCCAAATTTAAGAGATGTGAATAAAGAGGTTTAATTTCTGAATTCATATTTGTGACATAAGAGTCATTCCTTTTTACTTTTGTGCATCTTGAATTTTTCAAATTTATTTTTCATGGCTATAAGTTATAACCTTCAGGGATTGAAAGACAGACCTGAAATATGAGGCATAACCTACCAATAGAAATAAGAAATATAATAAGGAGATTAGCAGTTACCACCCTAATAGAAAATATGCTACCTAAATTTGTAAGAGTTACTTTTTTTGTCTCTAATTACTATGTATATATTTTCAAATTTTGTGTAGCCAGGAGTGTCTACCACTACTTGTAATTTTCAAAATAATAAAAATTCATTGTGTGATTACAACTCCAGCATCTTGTCAAGTCCAAGGATCTGAATATAATAAGTATAAATTTCAACATTAGAAGATCAAAGTTGTTTGTTATATTTAATATACTTTCACAATATATCCTACTCTATTTATACTGTGTAGATTTTCCATTTAATAAGGCACAATATTTAAATTTAAATTTTTAAATATTTAATGCATTTTCTATATGATACATTAATCTTTTTCCCTCCCACAGTTTCCTTGGAATTAGGAAGAGGCAAAGGAGTTGAAAAGCTACATGTATTTCTTCATGTAACATTCAGGACATACAACCTGATGGACCAAGGTATACAAAATTTTATATGAAATTATAATCTTTTATATGAATTACAAATTTTGAGCTTGCTTCACTATAATTGGAATGAATGTTATGTGTTTTATACAGGCAGAGTTAGTGTGCTGAAGAAATAGGAGAGAGGAATGAATAAAAATGCAGTCGCATGCAACACCATACTGTGCTGTATTATATATTTTAAGTACCATCATAAGACAAAAATGGCTTCAACTCTAAGAGCTCAGGAGAAACGGCTCCTAGTTCTAAACTTGGTCCTATCAGCAACTTTCTATTCTTCTCTTCCAGTTTCACCTAGGTCATTTCAATTACAGTCTGTTATAGAAAAAAAAGATGTGATAGTAAAAGTATATTTTTCCTTACATAGAGATTCAGAAGGCAAATTGCTTGCTGATTGTAAAACGTTGTCGAATGACAAGAAGCTCTCCATAAATGTGCATCTTCATTCATATTTATGTAAAACAGATCACATCAAAAGAGACAATTATTCCTTGAAACTAGATGTTGCTTTCTTGATCACCTCTAAATTGAAACCTTTGTGTGAGTGGCCAGTAGACAGTGGAAGGAAGATGAAAGAACAACTTCTATCTGGGCCCTAATTTAGCAGGAGAATCATCACTGAATTTGCTGCTTCAAAACTCTTCCTGAGGATCAAAAACCCATCCAGCCAACCTGATGAAACAATGACGCTGCATTTTGGCCGCCCCACATATGACACAGTTTAATTTTGTCAGCCATTGATTGATGTGAATAGCTCTGATGAAGCCCATGATTCTAATAACATCACTGGAAAAGAGTGATGAAATCTGTGAAAGATCACAAGAATGGGAAATCCCTCAGTGACCTCCATCTTTGTTGCTTTACAGATTTCATCAACAATGGAAAGTGACCTTTAATGAAGGAGGTGTGGGATGGAATTCTAGTCTCTGGTTTGTTGTTTTTCATTTGGATTACGACAGCACAGCAGCCATAGGATGTAAAAGTTGGGTCAGTGAAATTTCCCCCAAATGATCTTGATCTCTCTTTAAATGATGATCTGTACAATTATTCAGTCCCCAAAACCCATTCACAAAGCACTGTATAAACTCACACTACTAAATCAGAACTGAAAATTGTTCCAAATGAAACCTGTGGAATCACAGATAAAATCAATTTTTTAGGGCAATTTCAAGCTGGTGACCTAAAAGGCAAATGTGTTATTTTTCTGATAATTCATTAAGCTTTAGTTCCTGTATTGAAAATAAGTAAGAACTAAAACATTCATTTTTCTAGTTGATATGCTATACTTGGTTTTGGACCATTTTAAAGTTTCATTTTGAAAATTTGTTATTGAAGTGTGACATACAGACAAAATAGTGGACAAATTATAAGGGTTCAGTTTCATGAATTTTCATAAGGTAAACCTGCTTGTGTGAACTGTATGCTGATAAAGAAATAGAATCTCATAAGAATTTCAGAAGGTTCCATCTGATCCTTCCCAGTTATTTCCCTTCAAAGGATATCTACTTATAAATTAAAGCATATCATTATCTAATTTCTGATTTTGAATATTAGTGTTGAGCTTTATATATTAAGTTGCATAGTATGCATGCTGGTTTCTTTGCTTAATATGGTGTGACTAATCCATTTGTGTTCATTATCACTGCTGCATAATATTCCATTGTATGAACATACTAAAATTGATTAATTCTATGAACAATTGATATTGAGTTGTTTCTAGTTTTTTGCTGTTACTAATAATCACACTACAGGTATTCTTGTACATCTCTTTTGGTGAATATATATGTATCTTTGAGTACATACTTACAATCAGAATTTCTGGGACACAGGTTAAGTGAATGTTTTGTTTAGTAGATACGGATGAATGGCCAGGTGGTTTTCCTTCTGGCAACCTTGAGGGATAAATGTACATCTCACATTAACTCAAATGCAGGAGCTGAACAGAGATTAAAGATTGGGTTTGCTCTACAACAGGATTGCAAATTTGTACTTTTACATTGTGCCGCACCAAGGAGCACAGAGTTGTACTCAGCAGCACGGCCCAGTGTTTCTTGGCCTACTCTAAACACTGGTTGCTCTTCCAAAGCCACTGAGTATTCTGCCATGGAAGCAATTAAATGCTGTGGGAAAACAGCTTTCTGATGTAGCTAAGTTTGGTATTGGTAGTTGAAATATCCATTGCTGTTATTTATATATTGTCAGTGTTGAAAGTTAACCTGAACAAAAATCAAGGAGTCTCTAATCAGAAAAGGAGAATAGGTTGTCCTCAGGGAACCCAGTTTTGTCAAAATCATCCAAAAGATTTGTAATATGGTTGGAGTCAAATCAAATCTAAAGACAAACCCTTATTTCACATCAGAAAAAAGAAAAAGGATTTCGACTCTACAGGAGAAAAATGAAGAGCTAAGGGTAAATCTCTGGCATCAAATATCTGGTGAAGCCTGGGGCTTCATCACAAAAGGACACAAAGCAGAAGAATGTTTATGTGCTGGTTCTTTCTGAAATAAAGAGTAATGATGCTGGAAGATAGTCTTTTAATATAACTAAATTTGGTCCAATCTAAAACTTATCTATTTGTATGCAATTTAAATTACTAGATTACATAAATGTTTTAAAATCACCTGGAAGGATGTCAAAATAAATCAATAAATAAAACCACTTTTAATACATGAGGAATATGGCACATTCAGGGTCTCTGTACAAACTTCACATCTATGGGGTATACCCTGCCTAATTTATTACTTACTATTTAGGGATTGCAAAGCTCTGATGTACAACCCCAGGAAATGAATAATTTATCAACCCTTCAGAGATATTCTGGAGAATTTCTAAAGGAAGATGGTAGAATTGTCAGTGTACTCATAGATTTTTTTAAAACAATAATAGTAAAAATTAAATGATCACTGAGGAAAATATAGACAAGAGATATTAAAAGTTTATACTGTGATGGAAAGACTCTGTACTCTCTTTGGTAAAATGGATTTTTATTGTCTATAAAATTATCCACTGCACTTAGAGAGATTTCCTTAGAAGATGGGTATAATAGTTATTTTGTACTACCCTTTTAATAATATTTAATTTAACTGACTTAAATTTACTTGATTTACATTCCTACCTAACTCTTCCAAGGGCATTTGCTGCAACTTGACTGATATTGATTTTTTAAATTTATTGCCTTGTTTAAATTCCCTGGAAAAGAGAAAAAGATCATTTTTTATATTTCAAAATTTTAGAGAAGAAAATGTTAAAAAGGAGTACATTTATCACTTGATGTGTTCATGGTTATGAATGAAAGAATGGTCAAATTTAATTTGACCATATATGAGAGACAGGATTTCTTAGAAAACATTTAAAAATTTTTTTTCATCAGAGTCAGAAAAGATTATACATGCAGAGTGGTAAAACTAGAAGCACATGGATATTGTTGTACAGATATTTAAAAATATAAATGTATTTAATTTATAGCTAGGTAGTTTATTATTTGCTGTTAATTGCTGATAGGTTTTAGCCCAACTGCAGTCTTTAAAAACAACACATATGTTTTGTTTCTATAAATAAGATATGATATTTACTACAAACAAGTTAAATTTCCTAAAATTTGGCAAAAGGAAGGTAATAAATTCAGATACATTGTTTAAAACAAATCTGTATTGATTCCATAAGAATTAAATAAAAATGGCAAGCCACTATTCTTTGTGCTTTTAGAGAAAAGCACAAAAAACTGCTATCATCAGCATATTAAAATGATTAAAATCTTATTGTTCTTGGGAATAAAAATGTAGTAAATGGTAGCATTTATTGCTTTATTATCTCCCTAAAATTATACTGGTAGTATTTATATTTACTGCCATAATGCTAATATTTACAAACTGTCTACTGAATACCAAATGCCATGAGAGTATGTATTTATATATACACATATGTGTACATATGCATATGCACATATATAAATGTAAATGCTGTTGATTTTCATTTACACTTGGTCAAATTTATCTTAAATCTTAGGTATGGGTTTAAAATAAGAAGTTGAGAATTATATTAATTCTTATTCTCATAACAGGTATAAGAACTAAAATATAAGCATGTTTTAAGATATTATTTTGCTTTTATCTTTAAATATTTTCATATATAAAATGATAAAGATACTACCATTGAACATCGATTATGTTAAGCACTGTACTTTGTATCCAATATACTTTGTTTTTTAAATATTTTATTTATTTATATTTTTTTTAGAGAGGGAAGGGAGGGAGAAAGAGAGAGAGAGAGAGAGAGAGAGAGAGAGAAACATCAATGTGCAGTTTGTGCAGTTGCTGGGGGCCGTGGCCTGCAACCCAGGTATGTGCTCTGACTGGGAATCGAACCTGTGATGCTTTGGTTCACAGCCTGCACTCAATCCACTGAGCTATGCCAGCCAGGCCAATATACTTTGTTAATAATATTCACAAATGCCCTTTGCTAATGGTGTTTCAAGCAGTGTGCCTACTTTGTGCTAAGCTCTTTGTTGTTTTGATTACAACAGTGAATGGCTCTGTTAAAGACCCTACTCTCCAGGAGATTGTATTCTGATGAGAGAGATAAAAAATAAATACAAATCAAATAAATAATATATAACAAAGATAGTTGTAAGTGCCATAAATGATAATAAATAATAAAATAAGTAGCAAAACAGGACAAGGAAAAATGGAATGATAGGACAGCTATTGGAGAGGGAGTTATCAGGGAAGGCCTCTCTGAAGAGGTGACACTAGAACAAAGACCCAAAGGAACAAAAATGAGTTGTGTAGAGATCTGGGGGAAGTCATTCCATGCAAAGTGTTTGAGTAGAAGGGAGCTGAGCATTTTCAAACCAAGATTTCCAGATGACCAGGATGAAGAGCCACACAGAAAAAACAAGAGAGAAGCAGGAGCCATGCCTTACCAGGGCACTGGAGCCATGGGAAGGCACTATAAATTCATTCTGAATGTGATGGTGAGACATTAAAGAGCATTGATCAAAAAGAAAGTGACATGACCTAGTCAGCATTTGAAAATCTTGGCTCTGAGGAGAACTGTTGAGGGCTAGAGGCAGACAGACCAGATAGGGGCTGTAGTGGAAGTGAGGGACGTTGGTGGTTCGGAACAGGGAGGAGACTTGAAGAAGGTGGGAAATAATTGAACTCTGTATGTATGTTTGCACCAGAGTTTCAAAAGCAAACAGATGGTGCACCCAAATCCAGATACTTTAAGAAGAATCTATTAACCAAGAGATTACATACAGAGCTGTGGGTTTAGGGGAACTTGTATTTTATCTTCACCTTGCTGATACTTTGGTAATTACTATGTGTATTAAATTCTCACCAAATTACCCAATTTGAATTTACCTTCTATTTTCTGTCAGGTTCTGATGGATATGTTACTGAATCCCCAGCAATAATCTAGTACATTATAGGTTCTTAATAACTATTTGATTAATGAATGAATGAGTGAAGGAGTGAATGAATCTTCAGGAAAGCTAGTGGTAAGAAAAAAATACAGTTTGCCACAGTACTTGGCGCATAGTAGTCTCTCAGTGTTTTATTTTTCCATTGTCAATATTACTTCTCCCAGGCTTTCCATTCATCCACTCAAAAAATTCATCAAGTAGGAGGCACAATATGAGTCACTGGGAAAGTTAAAGATAAACGTTCAATCCTGCTCTCAAATAGCTTATACTACTTGAGGACCTTGTTGTGAGACATGAATGCTCTGTTTACTATGATAGGATTGTGGGCAGTAGGCTGTGGGTGTAGGGAGGTAATTTCCTGTAGCCTGGGGTGCCATGGGCATTATCCAGGAAGGGTTCAAAGAGGTGACATCCATGGTGGATCTTGAAGGATAAATAGGAGTTAACCACTCAGTCAGAGGAATAATGCCAGGGTAAAGTCAAATATATGAGGAGCTAGAAAAAAAATTGTTTAGTAAAGAAAATAAAATGTGCAGAAGTAAGAAGTGAGATGACAGTAGTTTTTCTGGGGTTCTAATTGGGTTTTGGTTGGAGTACTGGCTGGACCCATGAGAGATGAGTTGAGAAAGGTAATCTGTAGCCTGGTTATTAAAGGGCCTTAGAGTCTTCATTAAACATTTGTACTTTAGCCATTTGTATTAGGTGGTGATTAAAAAGATTTGAAGCAGAGAAACATACTACACTGCTGGGACAAAGTAGGACTGGGGTGAAGTAAGACTTTAGGAACTTGTAGTAATCAGATGAGAAATGATGAAGGCTTAAACTAGGACATTTGAAACAGGAATGCAGCCAAAAGAGAAGAATTCAAGAAGGGGATCAACAGGGCTTCATTGTTGAATAGATGAGGGAAATACCTCTGAAATCTGATTAAAGTAATTCATAACAAGTCCTAAATCATTTTTCTCACCTTAAAATAAACATTATACTAGTTAATAACATGTTTTTCCAATTGGTGGATTATAGGAAATTGTATGAATAGCTTGTTCAATTTAAGGATGGTTTGTACTATTTGATTGTTCTTAAGACACACTAAATACCATCAACTTCTAAGATTAGCCCTAGGGAAGGTCCTGAAGGGATTAAAATAATGACTGTTGGTATGGTACAATTAATTTGTTTTATGTCTGAGAAGTCTTGGGCTTCATTTTCACTTGGTAGTTTAAAAAAATTGCATGGACCTATTGGAAGACTTTGTTTTTTGCCAACAGTACCAAGCAACCTTCATGTGGAAACAATGGAATGTGTAAGCATACACTAGACAAACAGGTTCTCATAGTCAAAATTCAGTGGTGACTAATTATTCATCTGTTGGATTATAAGTTTTTTAAGTATGCAAAACATCAGCTTTTCATTTTCAGGGGTGGTAATGGGGAAACTGGATAGTTATTGCTATTTCCTAAAATCCCTCAAAGTTCCTGAAATGTAAAATACCTTTCCAATTCACAAAATCAATTGGTCAAGTCTATCATTCTAGGTGTGCTTTTATGATGATTTTTATTGGTGTCTTCTTATTCCTCCACCAGTTGAGTGATTCGATGACTCCACTGAGACATGAGGTCCATTTCATCCCGGCTCTGCTATGGTTATTCTTAGGCAGGGATAGGCAGCAAGATCACACTCGCCTAGATATTCATTTTGTCATTCGGTTACTACATGTACGTAAAGTAGAGATAAATTACTAGACTAAATTTTAAAGGTGCTTGTGAAATATTTACTCACTTTCTTATGCCTTAAAAAAACCTCAAATGCTTTTCAAGATACAAGATTTCTGTATCATCATTTTGACATGTTATTGAAAGTACCTTGTCTGCAGTAGATTTTAGACAAATTATGAATAACTATAAACATGTATTAATAACTTGTAAATGCACATTTATATTTTGGTTCTTCAGAGTTGATTAGATCTACCAATAAACTAGAAAATGTCAATGATCTTCTAAAAAATTATAAGAACTATCACTGCTTATGTTATAATGTTCAGCATAAGTCCTTGTAGTTCTGATTCTATTGTTCAGGATAAAGTAGATTTTTAGAGGTTTTGGTGGAAATTTTCCTTTTCAATTCTACTTATTTTCCATCCACCATGCAACTCTCATATGCCACCTCTCATATGCCAGCAAATACCTCTCTTGTATTTTGGCTGAAATTTTAAATTTTTCTGAAAAGAAAGACTGCATAATTATAGTTGAGGTAGAAAATGCAAATACCTTTAGATGTCAACATGCTAAATTAAATGTACACTATATACATGCTATCAGAGATGTGTAAGAGAGTAGTCTTTAGAAGTCTGATTTATACTTGAAAGTGGGATATAAAGAGAAGGTATAGAGCTGAATGCACAAAGCTGCCCTGCTGCATTGCAGACAAATAATTTTATTTGCTCCAGATTGTATTTTTTAAGTACAAATCATTGGTGAAAGCGCTACTGTTTTCTATAGACATAACTGTAATTCATTTGCCTTACTTACTTGGGCTCTATAGGCTTTTTCATGTATGGTCCTTAAGTTTATAAATAGTGAGTTCCTAAATTTTCACTTGGTGCCATGATGAGATAATAGGGCTCAAATATATCCTATGCCTTAAACAAGTATAAAACCAGACAGAATATGACAAGCAGTAAATTTCAGATTTTGGAAAATAAGCAGCTCAGAACAGTGATACCCAGAAGAAGTAAAATGAACAAGTCCTCCAAGTGCTTCAGCTCACTGTCGGGTGAGTTTCCAGCATGTAGATTAAGGAGGCAAAACCCAAAAAGCATGTGATAGTCTCACTGATTTTAGAACAGAGGGTTCAGAGTTCTTGGGAAAATTTGCAGGGCAGAGTACCAGGGAGAGGATTGGTATGCAAAGAGGAAGACTATGCTTCAGAAATCTGCAGAGGGCGTCTCTTCAATTTTTGGTTGTGAACTTATCTAGATAAGTCTGTAAGGAGAATGAGAGCAGGGAGAGGATCATGAGAAAGAAATGAGTGAGATAATCACTGGAGAACACACAGGGGGCTGGTAATGTTTTGTGTTTCTGGCAGACAGAAAGAAGATCTCCTACTACCTGGGACATTGCATAGTGTTGGAGGGGTAGTACCTCAGTGGTGGTGACAAGTTACCCCCAGACTAAAGGCAGCACTGGACCAGTCTCAGCACCAGTCAAAAGCAATATGGAAAGAATTGAACTAATTCCAAGTGATATACTACATCAAAAAAAGCTGAAAATAAATAAAAAAAAAATCCAACATTCAGTGATGTAAAATTCATGGTTTCTTATACCAGATATGCAAGTATATAAGAAAATTTATAACCAAGGTCAAATAAGTTAGTAGAAACTGAGACAAAAATAAAGAGATGAGAATTATTAGACCAGGATGTTAAAACAGTAATTATAAATGTACTATATATGTTCAAGAATTTAGAGATAAGAAAGGATATAATGAAGAGACAAGAATATGGAACAAAGATGCATATTTAACATTGAAAGATGAAAATTAACATATTTGTAATGAAAATAAAACTGGATGGGGTTATTACTAGATTAGACACTGTAGAAGAATTTAGTCAACTTGAAGACACAGTAATATGCAATATCCAACATGCATTGCAAGAAAATAAAAAGAGTAAAAAAATGAACAAAATATTAATGAATTTTGGGGTAGTATCATGAAGCTCAAACATATGTACAACTGGCATCTCAAAAGCAGAGGAAAAAGATAAGAAAAATATTCAAATAAATAATGATGACAATCATTTTTTCAGGCAATACATACTCTGTGGATAAATACTATACATTATAGATGCAGGAAGCTCAATAAAGCAGAAAAAAAAGGAAACTGTGCCAAGGCACTCATAGACAAATTGCTAAAAATCGGTGATAAAAAGAATGTTTTAAATTAGAAGGGAAAGTAACATTTCTATGGCAGGTTTTTATTGCTGTGTAGCAAATTACCACAGACTTAATAGCTTAAAAAAAATTCTCTTATTAACTCACAGTTTTGTAAGTCAGAAATCCAATCAGACTCAGAGATGTGATCTCTGCTTAGGATAAATTCAAGATGATAATCTGATTTCAATTGATGGCACTGGGGAGGGGCTTTCAGGCTCATTCAGATTGTTGGTAGAACTTAATTCCTTGTGGTTGTAGGACTAAGGTCTCCATTTTTTTGCTGACTTTCAGCAAATCTGTTCTTTGTTCCTAAGGATCAATTATATTCTTTCTTATGCTACAAATTTTTCTGACTTTTTCTATTACCCATTTGAGAAAACTCTCAACATTGGACCCACCCAGATAAGTTCCCTTTTGATCAACTCAAAATCAACTGATTAGTAAGCTCAAGTACATTTGCAAAATCTCTTTTGTCATATCACATAACATAATCTTGAGGTGATAAATCTCTTCACACTTACAGTTTGGAGATTATGGCAGGAAATATTGGGGAACCACCTTAAAATTACAAAAATAAACATAAAATTTGTTAGGTAACAAAAAGTACCTTGTGGTAGATGCTGTGGTATACAATCCTGTCTGTTACAATGGATAGGACAGACAGAGAGGCCACTATCTTAAACCAGGCACACCAGTTAAGCTAAAATAGGCCCTGGATAGAAGGACAGATAAAATGGAATAAGATGTGGTCTGGCTGTTGGCAGAAAACTGCAGGTAGTAGCAGAAAACAATAACCAAAGAAGCAAGCAGGCAGTAGTACATATCAGGGTTTCCAGAACCACCACATAAAAAATTTTATGACAGTTCATCCCGTTGCCTGATATGGAACCTGGTGTATAGAGGCAATGTAATAAGTATTTTTTAATAAAAAATGATTAATGGAGATAGATTGACAGAAAGATGTCACACACAAATGGAACATGATAGAAGGTTATTGATAAATCCAGGAAGGCAGGAAGTTCAGTTTCATCTGCAAGTCCATTATCTAGGTTAGGACTTCTTTCTTGAAGGACAATATCAAGGGGAGATGGAAGGAATGGAAGCAAAGCAATATCCAATTGGACACTGTGCTAGGTAATTTTTATATTCATTGACTTGTTTGATCCTCACATCAACTGTGTGATAGGAGTATTTTTTTACTCCCACTTTTTAGTTGTTTTGATCAGTATCAGAAAGTAAATTGTCCAAGGTCTCACACTTATCAGTCATGTAAGCTAGGATTCTGGCTGCCCAAGTTCTAAACTGCATTTTTGCCCATAATTCCATGTTGGCTTCCGGCAAAGCAAAGCCCCATTCTTTGCAGCAGCTGCTGAGTGGCTATGATACCAGACTGTTCATTTGGTCAGTCTGCACATTCTACTCCACATTAGTGTCAGGCACTACTCTGGGTGCTGTTACTTAACATTTTTTTCCATGAAGTACAGATCAAATGGTACTCAGAGAACTTCTCTTCCTACTCACTGCAATCAGGTTGCATTCTGCTTTTAAAAGACTTCTTTTCTCTTTATTTTCATTTTAACCTGGTTTCCTCTAGATAACATGGCACTGGGAACACTGGATACAGTTTGAAACACTCCTCATTCTATCAGGTTCAGTAGCCCATTCTGCAGATGAGTTGCTTTCCAAAAGTACCCAAGGTAGAGTGAGATAGAGGAGAGAATCCTGGCAGATACGGTGAACTGGGCCACCGTGACACTCACGTTGCCTTTTGAGTTCAGGGGGACAGGTAGATACCCTTTTACCCGGCAGACAGAGAATAAGCTTTATCATATCATACCAGGTACTCACACTGTGTTCATATTTTCTGGAACAATTACAATGTGAGGGGGGAGGGCAAGACTGAGACCTTACTGATACCAGAGGATTTGCAAAATGCAACGGAAAGACCACACCTACTGAGTAGGATTTTATAAAAATGCCAAGATATAGGCAGTTGTGGGTACCCATGTTTCACAAAGTGGAAGCTTATCACATTTGGAAGATTTGAGAAGCTGGTTGTGCTGGGGTGTGGGAGCAATGTGAGGAGGTTATTAGAGGGAGGGATGAGAGAGTGGTTCAGTTGTGACGTAAAGGGCTTTGTAGTAAGACTTCATGAGAACTCTAAAAGACCCTTCAAAGATCTTTTTTACTAAAAGATCCTTTAATGGAAAGTCTTATTGTACTTACATGTAAACCTTTACCTTATAATTAGACATGTTTTTTAAAATGAATGAGGACCTTGATACATATTATTACATACTGGGTCAATATTACTGCCACTGGGAAGTTTTGTCCTACTCAATTTGTATATATTCATAAAAAATGGGAGTAGCATGCAAAAATATGAAGAGTTTTGAATAAATCAGTTCACCTACTAAGTGTTTATTGAGGTAGGCACCAACATTAGCCTTGGCTTTTGATCAGACCAAGCCACACATTAGACTCTGAGATCTGTAGGGATGTTGTCGCATCTTTTATCAGCAAGCACATCTCTAGTGTAATGCAGCAATAAAAGTATATGAGTATCAACTAATAAAAAGTAAATAAAACAGATGTGGAACCATTATAGTCAGAATTGACTTATGATCTAGAATATCCCTTCAGTTGTTTGTACTGTTGACTCGTGATGGATGGTAACAGACTGACAGGGTTGCAGGTGGGACAAGTAGCAGCCTGCTAAATTGAGCCTGCATCCATCACACACATATTAATTGATTCATTAATGTGAGTGACACACTGTTTTTTCTTCTTCTTGCCATGTTTAGACTTGTTACTAAGAGAAATAAAAATACCATGTTTTAAACAGCTGGGTAGAAATGGCCTTCAGGGCAACCTAGCAGTCAGGAAAATGTTAAGTATTGTTCCCAACTGTTCATTTTTTAAATAATTGCAACATTTCTTCCCTCTTTTTCCAAATGCAACGTAAAGCACAAGACACAAATTCGGACATATTATGGACTTACATGGTTTTGGGTAACACCGTTTCTAAGTAAAACAAAATGTGCTGGTAACCTTGAAATGAAGAAATAAACGTGATTGTGCTCTTGTGGAATTCCTTTTTCAGGCAATACATACTCTGTTGATTGGGCATATATTATTTGTTTGGCAAATGTTAGATCATCTGAGCAACACGGAAGAAGCAAAAGACAGAATCTTTACCCTCAAATTTTTATGATATAGTTGGAGAGATAAGGGAAACACGTGAAAGAATCACAGACAGCAAAAGAATAGAATCACAAATGACATGGTGAGCTGAGGGGTGGAGTAGAACAAGTTCATGGGAATCTGTGAACGAAGAACATATTCTATCACAAGAGACTCAACATGAACAAAAACACAGAAGTAAGTGTGAGATAGTCATTTTGTATGACTAATGAGAGCCCTGAATCTGAGCTAAATATCTGAGAATGGGTGAGCTGTGAAAAAGTTGGATGCAAGGCAAAAAATACTGTGTGACAAAAATATTTAGCTTCTTATGGATGTGATAGAATATAAGAGGAAAGTAGAGTAAACTGTGCTTGTATAAACCAAAATCCCTTCACTCTTTAGGGTACTTTTATCCTCATTGTATGACAAATCAAAGTGTAGATACTTGAAGAATATTCAGTTTTATTTAAACTTTTTCATTTTATAACTAGGCTTTAAAACTTTGTTACAGAAATAAGAGGCTAAAAACAGCATTACAATTCAGACTGTCTAAAATCAGTGAAACTTGTAAACGTTTTGTTTTGCTTGAATAAGAGTTAGATTCTTATTTATTTTGCATGTCTACATTCATGGCTATTCTGTAATGATGCTGAAATCTTTAACAATATGAAATAATCACACACCTTTCTCTGCATTGGGTTCATCAACACTAAATTCACCTATCCATGTACTCACTCTTTCTACAACTATTTATTCACTTGTAGTCATTGTGTTAGAGGCACAGAGGACACATTCAGATGAACTGAATTCTGATAAATTGATTAAATGCTTTCTTTGGTTTAATTTGGAACTGGGACAGGAAAACACAATTGAGGTTAGGTTGCTATTTTATCATTTGAGAAGTGCCCTGTAAAGTAAAGGGGGTGCTAATTTCAGATGTATCTCTATTGCACACATCATATAGTAAGTGGACTTTGATATAAATGGATATTAGACATTTTCCATTCTATTAGAATTGGAGTAATAAACTGAATGTATTTTCTAACTTTCACATAAATGTGGGGATACATATTCTATTAATGTATAGAAGAGAGACATTAGAAGCTGGTTGGAGAGGCTTTCTCTTGTTTAAAATGGAAATTTGATTACTACAGGGTGGGGCAAAAAGTAGGTTTACAGTTATAAATACACAAAACAGAGTTTCTTCATGTATTATTATTCATTAATTGTTGTATTATTTTCCATTACAAATAACTGTAAATCTACTTCCCCCCACCCTATGTATCAGGAGGGTGAAATTTATAACAAAACAAAAACAAGAACAACCTCAACCTGACCTCTACTTGTCCCTCTCACCCCCAAACAGCGAACAGGAAACACTCCCTCCTTTCTGAGTTAGGTTGACCCTGGATACATAGATTGAACCTGAGTACAGTTTAGCTTAAGAAGGATTTTGTTTTTTAGGCTTTACAAATGATTACAGGGATATAAAGACAGGATGCAGATATTTGCTGCAGCTCAAAAAATCAATCGGGGTGATCATATTGGATGTTGAACAACATCTGACTTATTAAAATATGCTAGCTTAAGGCTATTTAAATAATTATCTTCATATTTTTAGTAATTGTTATAAGGAGAAGGCCACTTCACTGTTTTGGACATTCAAGCAGAACTTAGATTGGCAAACACAAAAGGAAATGTAATTTTTTGTTAGGCTCAAGGTATAACTGCTTGGCTTCAGTGATATAGTGGCACGGGGAGTTAAGAGCAACTGTGACAAAACATTGCATAATTATATCTAAAGGTGCCTTTAAATGGTTTACACATGGGCCAAATGCCTATTACACTTTTTTCTATATCTGTTTATATAAAAAGCTAAGTTAGGATGAGTCCAGTCATTGAACTATATGGGAAACAAGAGTTGATGGCATTGCTATAGATTTTAAACCTTTTCCACCTCATGGCACACAGAAACTAATTACTAAAATTCTGCAGCACACACAAATATATATATTTTGACAATCTGACAAAAAATAGGTATAATTTGATTCGTTCACACCAGATGGCTATTGTTGTGTTGACTGCTGTTGTTTTTTATTTACCAGTCTCAGGGAAAAGAGGTTGGTGGCCCTGGCTAAATAGTCAGGTACTGCCAGTTTTAAAAACTATTTTGCTACACTGGTTGAAAATTACTGCTATAATCTAATCTAAAATGTTAAGGAGAGTTTAATAAGATGTTCTGCCTAAACATCATGCTTAGGGTTAATAACAGTCTCTGGGCTTCAAGAACTTAAATCATTCTAAGGACATGACAGTAAAAGGTTCATCATGAGTGTGAGTGCTTTTCTTTTCAAAGGCAATTATTCATCCTGTTTTGTGTGGATTGTTTGGAAAGATACAGCAACCACTGCAGGGGGGGACCCTGCCTGTTGGGGAGTTGGAGTCACTGTAGTTTATAGTGAAATTCACTACTATTTTTTATTTCCTTGACAAAATTGAATGGACATTTTATGCCACGTCTTGACTATATCTATATCATTCTCATCTTAAAGAATTAAAAAGTGCATGTCAAATCCAGTTTTAAATTACTCTTTATAGGGTAAAAAACTTGGTCAGCAAGAAAGCACCACACAAATATCAAGTATATACATTATAAGCATAAGTATGTTTTCTTGCCTTTGAGGGACTTGCTGTATATTTAAGTAAAGAAAGAAAATCTCCTTTATATTGTCTATCTATATATCCATCCACCCATCTATCTATCTGTTTCCTTCTCAGTTCACCTATGATTTATAACATGAGTGGCAATAGGTCCCAAAATATGTACACAGATAGTACAAAGAGAGTTAGAAGTGAGAGGTTGCTATGTATGGAAGAGCAGTTCTGTTATTCACAAAAGTTTCAGAGCACAGGTTATTAGAGCTTGGGTCTGAGGGCTATAATGAGAATTGAAGTAAACATAAATAAAGGAATTCTTGGATTCTTGAATTCTCACATTCTTGTCCTGGTCCAGCAGTTTAGTTGTGTGATCTTACACAAGCCTTCTGAAGGGGATGGGGCAAGGCAAGAAACATGTATAAAGGACACATGGGCATGGACAATGGGATGGGGCTTAACTGTGGGGATTGACTGTGAGGGTTTGGGGGGCAGGGCAGGGGAGAGCAACATGGAAAAATGTGGGACAACTGTAATTGAACAACAATAAAAAATAAATACAATAAATTTTAAAAAAACCAGTCCTCATCAATTTCAACTTTAACTTCTTCCCACCAAATCCTACTTGTTCTTATCCCAGCACCATTATGATAAACCCTCCCCCCAACACACTATAAAATGCTGCAGAAACATGTGGTGTGTATGCATTGCTATGAAGATGACTAGAGAATGATTATTTTGCAGTGGCATGGGGGGAAGGGAGAGGACATTCCAACAAATGTAAATGGTATTGCAGAGACCTATCTTAACTCATCATATGTCCATTATAATTTTAGTGTTTTACCAATAACACAATTCAATAATAAAAGCACTTTAAATTTCTATTTTTTATTATGAATTTTATTATTTAGCAAATTGTTTATTGTCATTACAAGTGTGCTATGTTTCCAGGTTTCTGGAAACGTTCCTTTAATTAGTCAATAGTGTTCATGTATCTCCCTGGAAGACCCTATTTCACAGACCCTGACTCTCACCACAATACTTTTGATTAGTTATTTCTTCAGCTAATGAAGTTCCCAGTTAACTTTTAATGATGCTATATGTTGGAGCTGTGTAGAGGCTGGTGTATGTCTGAATCTACCCCAGGTCTGCTAATAGCACAATGTTTACCTCTTGTGAGTCTCCAATCAATCACTAAAGAGTCCAAAGGAACGCCAATTATAAACATTTGTGAAAAGTAGTAGTTGCTACCATTTGTTTTAGGTAGATGTATTCAAAATTTTAATTCAGTGTCTTCTGGTGTTTGGGAGAAAAATATTGATTTATTATTCTGGAGTATTATATAAAGTATTCCTAAATGTGAATGTTTTCTTAAGCTACAAAATTTCAGAAATACCAGAAGTGTGATTTTTATTTTTCCATAACTATTATAGAATTTTGGGGGATTAATTTTCAATGGTCCTTTGAAAATGAGTAAAAATTGCTAACTATAACCCTTCAACCAATCAGTGGCCTAACTCTACCACACTTTTGTGTAAATGTGGGTTGCATTGTTGGAAAAAAATCGTCATTTCATGATGGCTGCTTAGCAGCAGAAAATGCCTTTTGTGACATTAAGTGAATTCCATTAATGATCTAGTTATGCTGGGTTGGTTGAAGGTAGGATTAATGTTTGCATGCAAGCTTAGCTGTCCTTGATCGATTGTAGATTCAGGAATGATGAGACAAACCTAGGAACTATCAAATCAGAGCACTGAATGATAGATTCTCTAATCTTATATTTCAGACCTGATCTACAGTTGGCCTTCCCTTGAATTATGACAAAGATATACAACATTCTCAGGACTGAATTTGATTCCTTATTTAAAATAATTACCTAAAGACCCTTTTGTCTAAACACTCCCTTTAAAATTGACTCCTACATTAGTTTACCTGTTGGTAGAAGTATGTAGACCACCTAGGAAGCTTTTTCACTAGGACGTGACTCACAATGCAGATTAATGGGGACCCTGCATATTTTTCAGTAACACAAATAGCATGTAGCATTCTCACAGCAAAATTAAATTTCTGTCATCAGCTAATTCAGAAAAACAATTGCTTTCAAATGATGAAATATTGCTATCTCCTTAAAGCAATTTGAAAAATTGCACTGAAGTCATTTTTGTTCTTTTTAACCCTATGGTTGTATGTAATAGTTGTAGTAGAAACTTCTCTGTTTCAGAAAGATGAGTCATAAAAATCGCCTTTTCTAAAGAGATGGTCTTTTATGTGTTTTTTATTGTCTATATTACATGCTAATCTATAACTTATGCAAAATACCAGCACTTTGAGAGGGTCACTGTCCTGGATTTCACCTTCTCTAGGATCTCTTTCTTGATTTTCTTACCTGTATCTCCATCTCCATCTGGGTGCGTGTGTCTTTGTTCCTCTCTTTCTCTCTCTCGTGTTAAAGACTATGGATTGTAAATAAAAGTAAGGCCAAATGTAAAATAAATCAGGTTATTTGAAGTTTTTAAATTTGATGTTTGAATACTATTTTGTATTAGTTTCAGGTGTACAGCATCGTGGTTAGACAATCATATACTTTACAAAGTGGTCCCCTAGATATTTCCAATATCCGTCTTGCACTGCAGCTTTTTTAATGGAAAGAATATTAGAAATTAGTTGCATTTTTTTTGTAAAGAGTGAGTGAAAAAATATTTAATGATAATTTCTTTTATTTTATATTTTTTGATGGTAATTTTACTCTTCATAAAATTTGATATGGTTTATTATTTTACTCTAGCAACGTACAGAATGATTATCTTTTTTTTTTTTTAGATTTTATTTATTTATTTTTAGAGAGAGAAGGGAGGGAGAGAGAGAGAGAGAAACATCAATGTGTGGTTGCTGGAAGACATGGCCTGCAACCTAGGCATGTGCCCTGACTGGGAATCGAACCTGCGATACCTGGTTCGCAGCCCGCGCTCAATCCACTGAGCTACACCAGCCAGGGCCAGAATGATTATCTTAATGAGGTAAAGGAACTAGAGATCACCTATCCTAGCCCCTTCATTTTATAGAATAGAGATAGACTCTACATTTGTTTCCCCAAGGTGACCTGGACATTTTATAACAGAGCAAGTGTGAAGGTTTATTACTCCTGACATCCTATTTATAATTTCTGGGTGTGTCATTAGTTTCCCTACTTTTTTTTTAAAGATTGAACTTATTTTTAGAGAGGGGAAGGGAGGGAGAAAGAAAAGGAAAGAGCAATCTGTGGTTGCCTCTTGCATGCCCCCTACTGGGGACCTGGCTCACAACCCAGGCGTGTGCCCTGACTGGTAATTGAACTGGTAACTCTTTGGTTTGTAGGCCTGACACTCACTCCACTGAGCCACACCAGCCAGGGCTAGTTTCCCTACTCTTACATTCAAATAATTTTATGAGTACACATGATTAAAATTTCAGAGCACATCTTAAAAGTGGTACATCCTTTGCCCTTTATGGTCCATTATTTTAATTAAACATAGGATCATTATTTAGCAATGTCAGTACAACTATTATTCACAAATTCATGGCCCTGGACAATTATGTGTATAACAGCTTGCCTTAGAGGTGGTAGGTTGATGTTCTGCCATAATTTGCATAATCTTCTCCAGCCCTTTACTATTAAGTGTAAATTATTGAGTTTGCTGGGAAAAAATACATTTAAATTTAAAAAATCAGACTTCTGTCAAGATTTCATAAAATTTTCTTTCTTTCAACTGCTCTTGAAATACAATGCTACTTTTGATTAAGTTTCTTAATTTTCAGTCAATAAATTCATCACTGGGCAATTTATAACATTATTACTTCTTCAGGTGACTGAACCTTAGGACACAGATGCACCATTGTTCTGGCCAAGGCAATTGTTTGAAAAGCTGGGGAAAACATTTGCAGATGAGTACCTTTTGGGAAGCTTCATGTAACATGCAAGTATAAATAAGCTCCCTATGCATGACTCACTGCCATATCTTTGCAGACAGACCGAGGAGAGGAAATAAAAACTGCATTTTGGTAATTCTTTTCTTGCAGAACAACTTGTTAATACACAGTACGGAATTTTAAGTTTTGATTTAAATAGTAATAGGTTAAATCAGATGAATAATTGGAGTGCCACCTCCACATATTAACAGGTAGAGACTTTGATACTTAACCAAATGGTTCCTGACATTTAAGCTGGTAAAGCCAATGCTACTAATCTGTCTGACAGGTAAATACTATTAAGTGAATTGATGAGAACATAAACCCAGGTTTAGAAGGTTTAAGATTTGATTGACAGACACATTTATCATAATGCTGGTCAAAGATAATGAATCAATCAACTCTATTTGATGAAATCAGATCCATGTCTTGCTTGTAGTGCAAATAAAGAAGTACTTTTTTTGTAGTTACCCTTCAATTCTTAAATAAGGATGTTTATTCATGTCATTCATAGACTTAATCTGAAAAGTTTTTAAAAAATTTTTCTAAACAGTATTTTCAAAATATTGGATGACTAAATGAAACATGTTCTATCCTCAGGTATGTTGTTGCTAGACAATTCCGTATACTATAAACTACATATTTAGGTACAAATATGCTTTACTTGCTTTCCTCTTAGGTACAAATTCATATAAAATTCAGGTAAAATTTCACCAAAGAATATAAAAAATATTTCAATACTCAAGACCCACTTATTTAAGCCAACAGTTAATTCAGGCTATTTAGAAAATTGCATAATATCTGCTAATTATAGAACAATTTACATAATTGAATGCATGGTAATTAAAAAAGAAGAGCCAACATAAGAAACACGTATTTCCTACTGCTATATCTCCACAATGTGATAAAACCAATACACTGAAAGTGGCAGTATTTCAGCATCTGTTGACCATTGTCGTGGGAAAATGTCCTTTCTTTTCTCTTTAAGCTGGAAGATGCAATTTAAAGAGATGGCAGTGCACAAGATCTCATTCCCTCTTGAAGAAAAGGTGGACGAGGCTCTTGCTTGCTTCCACAATTCAAAGAACTGGATGTGCAGAAAAAGAATGAGAAGGAGCTTGCACACCTAGGGGGAGAGCTACTGAATATCTGGGTAAACTGAGTTGAAATTTTGTAATATGTAAATATTTTCAAATATTTTCCTCACAGAAATGTTTTACTCAGTCATTGAAAAAACTCTTGAAACTGTTACATTGGGATTCTGTTCCCAGACTGACTCAGTTGAAGCTTGCAGGTGTATAGCTCGACAGAGATCAGACTCTCTCCCCTTTTTCCCCCATTCTTGTTATTTGAGTCACCAATTTGAAATGCACCATTACCACTAAATAACTATTTAGTGGTATACAATCACACAATTGTGTGAAGAGACAAACATAATGAAGGACACTAGGGAAATAGGATCCTTTTTTCAGGGCACCTATCCCCTCACTGAAATGATTGAGAGAGTTCTGTAGCTTTTGTAACAAAGTATCCTCTCAACAATTACCTTCAACTAATGGTATGCTAAACTGAACAGGAAATCAGGTTTTTGGAATGAATAGATCCATTGGTCCAAGTGACAGAGAGCCCAGCACCGTTTTCAAATTCTTTCAAAAGAGTCAATGTTCTCATTATATAATTATAGCTCAACTAAATTAAAGAACAGTGAAACCCTCTCTGATTTTTTATTATTGCTTTTGCAATTCAGTATTAATGATGTATCCTATTGCTCACATATGTGAAGTTAGATCTGGTATTTATTTTCTTATTCTAACACCTTTCTGTTTCCTGGCATAAACTGTATTTGTGAGCTAATAATTGGGGTGACCATTCACGAACCTTTGCCATTGCCTTATAAAAATTATTTTAAACATTTGAAATCATTTTCTGTGTATAATTCTAGAAGCAATAATTTAAGGGACTATTACAAAGAGACTCAAGAAAATGGTAATATTAAATGCTAAAAATCAAATGCTCTTGAAATTCATATCTAAAACATTATTTTTTAGCTACTTAGTATTCAGCCACATTTAGCATTCAAAGATGTTTTTACTGTATGTTCAAATGACACAATGCCCCCTTTCTTTAGGTTATAGTTGCATCTTCTGCTATCCTTGCTGCCAGAACATGTATTGCTCCATGATTTGTGAAGTGAAATGGGAAAGTTAGACTGCATGCCCCAGAGAGCACTTAGAGCATTTTCCTAATAAATTTAGGATGGTCAAATTTGACAAGGCATGAAAAATAATCATTCTTAAAAAAACTCTCCTATGATGAAATGTGATTCATAATACAACTGCAAAAAATTTAGAAAGCATCTTTAATTCTAGGTAGAAAGATTTCTAGGAAACTTCATGAATTGTTTTGAGGTATGCTGTTTGTATTATTTTCCCCTAGTCATGTGATCTCTTATGTAGGAATTAGACTAATTCAAGGACAGACACATGAGGTGAGATATGCACTAGAATGGAAAGTAGAAATGGTATGATATCTGAAATCAGAGCAACCAAAGATCAAGTTACAGGCAATGAATTGGCTACATAGATTTTATTGGAAGAATTTAATAATACTAGATATAATTTCCTAATTTATAAGGAATTTATGAATTTATAAGGAATAGTTATGGAATATTATACATGCTACCTTTCCATATTTTGAAAAGATGTGAGTGATCTAAACCTATATAGAGGAAAGGACAATAATGGACATTTTCTTTTGGGCAAAGGAGAAATCTTGTAGGATGTGACCCTGATTTCTTATCTCTGGGAAGCCTAGTTTTTATTTGTAAATAACATGATATAGAAGAAAGACTAGGGAGCCAAAATGCAGAGACTTCCTCTTCCTTTCTCCGTTTATTGAAATCTGCAGTCCTACAGCTTTCTCAGGATGGATTGACTATTAGATGAATAAAACTGGGTAGCAATAGCAATAAATAATTTTCTCCCCACATATGTTCTGTTTTTAAAACCTTTCCCAAAGAGAGATTGAAACATCAATGTGATGAGAGAGAAACATCCATTGGTTGCCTCCTGTAGGTGTCCTGCCGCCCCAACCAAGGATGAAACTGTAACCTAAGTGTGTACCCTGACCGGGGACCAAACCTGCAACTTTTTGTTGTGCCAACAACAAAACAATGCTCCAATCAACTGAGTAACCTGGCCGGAAATGTTCTCTCTTTTTAATTGGAGATTTTAGCACATGTTAGAAGTGATGAGATTGAGAAATTCGATGGCATAGCTAATATTTCTAGCTCTTTTTTGACACTCTCCATATGCTAGTTTACATGACAGATAAATTGACTGCAAGTTTTACATGGTTAGAAATTAATCTTGAGTTGCTTCAGAAATAAAAATATAAGAAAACTTCTCAAATTAAATAATGTTTAATTAATGAGTAATTAAGGAATTGCTCAGTAAATTTTATATATTCCTGCACTCATAGGCTTTCCTCACATAAGCTAGAGTTTACAGTTTCAAGGAACTTTTTTTGGAAGCTCCTAAAACTTTAGTTTAGTAACTAAATTGTTTCTTAGTGCTGCTATGCAAAGAAGGAGATCCTTTAGTACCGAGTCTCGGGACTGTTAAGCCTGGGAACTGATGGATTAGATCATTAGGTAAAATGTCTCTATAAGTAAGATTTGCCAAGTTTCTAATGTTACTAATCTTTAGCATACCGTAAAAATTGCTGTGGATTTACATGGAGCAATTATTTTGAGTACAGGGAAGAGAACCTCATTACTCAGAGTTATTACTAATAATCACCATCATTAACATTACTGGCAAGAGGGCAGTTATATGGCAAGTTATACTAGGTTAGTACCAGAGACAGAAAACAGAAAAAAAAACAAAAACCTCCCCTGAGGGCCTATAGTCAGCGTACAATTTGCATAGACTATCTGTAGTAATGAGCTGTCTGTTAAGAAGGTCTGTTAGGAGTCTCTCCAAGGAGGCAAATCTCCCATGAATTAGGCAGTTGCTGTAGTCAAGCATCTCTGAAGTTTTAGCTAACTGTAAATCAATTACTGCCTTTATTGTTAGTGTTTTTAAGTAAAGTGAAATTTTAACCTCACATCATTGTTATGAGAAAAGTTTGCTAGTTTACATTAAGGGAATACATTATGAAGAGAGCAAATGTAACACACTTACAAACACATGAACCAGACCATTTCCCAAAAAACTGTATTCTAAGTAAATTTCATTGATATAGACATGTTAGTCCAATAACCAGGAAATGTTGTACTTGAGGTGCACTTAAACTGAACTATGAATTGTACTTGGAATTAAAGGGAAATCTATAATAAAATTCCTGTTTTTTTTTCTCCCTTTCAGTAGGTGACACACTTAATTCAAACCAAAATAAAAAAACAAGTATCTATTCTTGTGGCCCCAACTATAAATTTCACTCATTGAGATTCAATATGCTATTTTATCATTATGATGAATTTTTAAATTTTAAACCTTAAAGGATTCAACATATTGACGAGAACCTATGACTATGTCAGAGGACTTCAGCTTTGACATTTTAGCATGTACATGATCAGATGAAAGAAAAGAAATGTACCAAACACAGAGATGTTACATTGCGATTAAAACCACCAAGGGCTAGAGTACTCTGTGCATGATAACTATCTTTGTAAGAATCCCAAGAAAAGAAATGCCTACGTCAGAAAGATGGGTTTGATAAAATACAAATATGAGGTAAAACCAATTTGTGGGTTAATTTCAAAGAATTGTAATGTGAACTGAAAATTATCTAAAATCTCTTACCTATTTGGTAATACACTTAGAAATACTGATGATATAGCATTTCTTATTAAAATAATATGTAAACCAGGCTTTAAATATATATATATATATTTTTACTTTTGCTAAGAAGCTGGAATGCTTACGTTTATTTCAATTTAGATTGACATTTCTAGAAAACTACTTAAATAACTGAGGCTATAAATATGTCTGCCAAGTAAAAGACATTTTCCAGAAAGACATTTAAATAACAATTCTGATAATCAGAGAATCTTAGGTGAGAAATAGGTATTACATATTCCTTCTCTAAGAAAATACTCATAAATTTTTACTGGCTTTTTTCTTTTTAGGCCATGAATTTTCAGTAGTCCAATATATTTCCCAAGGTTTAAATATTAGTTTATGAGATTGTTTATTGATTTGTATTTATATTATTTTAAAATATTCATTTAGATTTCTGTTTCAAAAGAGATAGTAAAGCACAGTGCTTTAGAAGCTAAATTGTGAGAGCCCTGTGGTAGAGTTTTAGTTTTGTAATTTTGCTATTTAAAAATTGTTTTAATGATACTACTAATCATGCACATGAGGTACTTGGCAAGTAACGAAGACAGTTATTTTCAGAAATAATTATTGTCAGTAAGAGAATGACTTTCTTTACTAAGATAGACTAAGGTGGCAGAGGTGGTGGAGTAGCTTTCCAACTCTGTGCCAAGACTTACTATTGGCAGCTACACAGTGATATTGATCCACTCAGCCTCCTCTTCATGTGGATTGGGCATCTGAGCCCTGATTGACTTCAGGCATCTGGAGCTGCCTTGTAACTTAACCTAAATATTATAATTTTTAACTTTTTGTTTTTATATAAAAGAAACTGGAAATTATTGGCTTAGGAACTATGAGTATCAAACTCTGATATTAAAAAGTTGAGGTTAGAAAATAGAGAAAGATAATCACTACTTGAGAATTATTAATCTATAAGGATAAAAGTTTATTATGACTTCCTAGGTACCTTGATTTCCTTTGCTATATTAGTCACCATCTAGTTTTTCTGTCTTAATTTTCACCTCATAGTGAATTTAATCAAAGACCTTCAATGGACATCCTTAAAACTCTCTTCATTGCTTCACTATTTGTATCATATTATCTTTTGTGTGATGACTTCAAAATTCTGGAAGGAATTGCAACTGGAGATTTTCAATATTTTGGATGTAAAATGGAAGTGTTATTTAATCTAATTTCTGCTTAGATTTATGTACTTTTTTCATGAAGAATCTTAGAAGTACTGTGAAATATTTTTCTTTTAATATTTCAGAAATTTTACTGAAGATATAGACCTGCAAAGAAAAATGCTAGGCAAACAGCTGAATGCTTGGTTTCTTAATGCCTGCTCTGCATTACACATGAATCATATTAGACCTGGGTATTTTGTGGAAAGGAAAATGAAATGCCAACACATTTAACTTAAAATAAATGTGTAACTTGTGCTATCCCAGACTCATTTATAAATGCTAGAGTCTAGAGTATACGCATTACCAAATATTGATGAAAAACTTATAAGAAAAAGTCTGGAAGTGCCCTGGCTGGCGTAGCTCAGTGGATTGAGTGCAGGCTGTGAACCAAATCATTGCAGGTTCGATTCCAAGTCAGGGCACATGCCTGGGTTGCAGGCCACGACCCTCAGCAACCACACATTGATGTTTCTCCCTCCCTTCCTTCTCTAAAAATAAATAAATAAAATCTTTAAAAAAAGTCTGAAAGTTAAAAAATTATATTAATGATCTTATTTGTTGAACAATAATTGAGGGTTTGCGGTCAATATTGGCAGACTGTCTCAATGCAGTGGATGGAACACAGATGTTTCTTTGAAGCAGAGATAGAAAACACTTAAAGTAGAAAATTTGTTAGAAGGCATGGATTGTAAAACCAATTTGCTATCATTATTTTAGGTTTAACTATAGTGTCAATATATTTTCTGTCTTTAGCCACCATGTAGTGTTCAGTTTGATTTTTCAGTGAAATATATACAAAAAGAGGTAACAACTTTCATATGAGAACTATATCAGGGAACAGGCTTCAGGGCTCTAAAACAATATGCTCTTAAAGTTCAGATAAACTTCTATTTTTCTGAGAGCATTTTACCCATATTAGGTCACTGTCAGGTATGAAATATGTTGTTGCTGAAGACACAAACTACATAACAAATTATAAGTTAAAATCATGATAGTATGGGAAATTTTAATTATGCAGAAACATAATTCCATAAATTTCAAATGCCAGAAAGTTAAGAAACTTGCACTGTTTTGTCCCCAGTCACCAGAGTAAAACTTCACCATGGAATAGGTAATATTACCTCTTTTCCTTCAATGAAACATATTTATACTCTAATTGAGAATTTTAGAGATAAAGAGGTTTTTCATGGGGTCAAACAACTGCCTTACTTTAATGTTCTTTATATATGTCCAATATAAATAATTTTAAGGCAATTAACGTATTTTAAAAAGTGGGAATGGAAAATTGCCAGCCTCTTCATTACAATACACATGAATTGATTTGAAGACTTTCTCGGTCACCATTGCTTTCTTATCATTTGCCAAAATAGCTCTAACTATGACTCTTTCCTCATAATCCTTGTCTTCTAACCCTTCATTTTTCACTTGACTGCCTCTTTAGATCTTCTCAAATTTCACTACATCTAAAAAGTTCTTCCCCATGACAAAAGGCTGAATGCATTACCTTGGCACAGCAACTCTCATAATTGTTGTTTACCTTTATATTATTTGATTGCTTTAAAATAATCTCATTTACAAATCCAGAAAATTATAGATCCCTCTGCCCTTGCCTTAATATTATTTAAACTCCTTAATAGTCCTTAAATTTCCTTGGATTCATTTCTCATTCTTAATGTTTTGCTGCCTATACCTTTAATTATTTAAATATTTATTGGCATTTCTGAAACCTCATAGGGAGAAGAAGGAGGAGTAAAACTGGGTATTTTCTCCCTTCACCAGTTCATCTTATTAAGAATGACTCAAAATAAGTTTAGGCTGATTGCTGCAATACTCAGACTAAATGGTAGTTACTTCAAATGCTTGAACTATAGTTAAAATAGGCATGTGCTTTAGTTTCTTTTTAGATTATTTAAGATTGTTTATCTTGTACCTATGGTTGTTAAGCTAATGTCACTCAGTGATGAAATTGTGCAATAGCACAAGGATTAAACACCTAATAGCTTTTTAAAGTGATGTTGGATGTTTCACTATTGTTTCCTTGCCTAATCCATGCTAGTTTACACTATGCTACCTAAACTGCTCATATTTTTAACTGTGTTATGTAATGGACTTGTAAACAATTTCTATTTGTCCATTAATATCCCAAGTTAACAACTCCTATACCATCCTGCCTATTTTTTCCACTGGAAACTTATTTAACCCCCTGGAAGCTTTCTACATCTACAAAAATAAATATAATTATATAGACCTTACAGTTATTGTGAAGCTTAAATGAAGTAGGGGACATTTGTAATATCCCCAGTAGATGAAAGGCCGCATAGGCAACAGAGTAGTTTATAGTAAAACTTTGCTTTCATGTTGCTAAAGAAGGGGAAAGAGAAGAACATGAGGAAGACAAAAAAATGGTGCAAGTGGCCTTTCACTTGCAGGTTTTCTTTTTTAGAGGATTGTCCTAATTTAGACTCCACTTCTTATCCCCACCCTCTTCTCTCTCTCACCTTGTTATTTGTCTTTGGATTAGAGAAAGTGAGCTTGGGTTAGTGGAGGATTTATACTAGAGGCCAACTCAGATTGAACATGCTTCAAAAGGGACTTGGCAGTGACACAATGTTTAAAAGATGTGATAAGAGAGGTAGAAATGAGCACATGCCCAGGGAAGGGTGACAGAGGTAGGTATGGTGAATAGCACATGTGAAAAATAGATATCTCCTATGAGCTTGGTGATTAAAAGCTCTTTCTAGCTTCTTTTTTCCCCACACTGTAGATCAGGATCTATTAGTGGGACATGAAATCAATTTAGCAGGTTATAACCAGAACTTTTGCTTTCCAATAAAGTAAAATAGACCAGAAAATATCATAGGGTTAAGTTTTTGTTTTAGTTGTATGTGTGTGTGTGTTTACTATTTCACTGACTATAGATTGTGGTGAGAAAAATAGAAGACATTTGAGAACATTCTTAATTTTACTACTTTCAGAAATGTCCAGCTTTAAAAATAGAAATATGGAATATTTAGGCTGAAGTCTGACTCCTGACATTTTTAAATATTTGGTTTGTATAAACCAGTCAATCACTGACCAATATTTGCTAAATGTCTTTTGTGTGATTCTTTCTGTTAATGTTCCCACTGACTGCTTCTGAAGGCAGGGATGTTATATTCTTCATGAAAATTAGACCTTAAATAATTCAATGAAGTGTGAAATAAATACTGTGCTTCTACCCTTCTCCCCACTAATGGCAGTGTTTTCTTCAATACAAGTAGGATCAAGGAAGTTGCTAGGTAGGTTGGGTAAACTGACAGCTCTGATGAGCACCTTGGATAGCTCCAAAACTTGTGGCTTTTGCTAAACTGAAACTAAGGCTACCTTATCTGAAGTTAGCCTAGATCCACAAGGTCTAGTACACTCTCCAGGTAGACTTGGCCAATCTTAAAGTGATAGAACTCACTTATGTCAGAATTTTGTATTCATTTCTGGAAGTCCCCTTAGATTTATTTTCTGTGGGTGGTAATCTGTATTTTCTATGGGTAGTAATCCAAATTTCCAAACATTTATTTAGACCCAAAGTTGGATAAATAGGGATGTTCATATCATCCATTCAGTTCCTTGAGTTTCCCTTCAAAAATCTTCTCTCTCTTCTGGACTACTATTAGGAGTTAAAGTCTGTGCTTACATACCTCCTTGCTATCAAAATAGGAACTGTGTACTTCTCATCATGTGCACTGTAGTAAGTCAGTGAGATATAGTATGAAAAGTGCTGGACTTAAAGTACATGGGAAAGGAGTTCATTCACAGCTCTGTTAATTACTGCTTGTGTAACCTTGGGATACTTATTTATATTATCTGAAATCTTAATGTTCTTGTCTAGAAACTGGTACTAGTCATATCTGTCCTATTTAATCTGTAGATCCTTAGTGAAAAGAGGTGATTCATAAAAGAGTATTTAGTAAAATCTAAATATACTAAAAAATATAAAAGAGTATCATCTCATACACATGCATTTAAATTTTTATTTTTATATCTAATTATGGAATTAAGGTATTTTGTACAAGCTCAATTAGATTTAGGATTATCAGGTAAAATGGGGTAATAGTTTGAAACTGGACTCTTACTATTCCTTTTTACTTCCAATGGCATCTCATTCTGGAAACTTCATTATATTCTCAAACAGAAAACAAGCTATGAGACAATCTCATTTATACCTTCAGAGATTATTCCTACAAGACTCTGTGGAAAATGGTGAATGGAGACTCAGCCTAGGCAGTGTTAGCTCCTTATGGCTGCCTATCTGGTTCTAGAATCCTGTCCAATCTGCTCTCAGCTTCATTGTTTAGACTGTTCACTTAATTCTTGAATTCTCCTCTCCCTAAGCTCACATGTAGTCTGTTAAAAATTCTCCTTCCATTTTCCAAAGAACTTTATACCTGGAATCCAGATATCATTTTCTTTGTGCCTTTCCTATTATTTCCTATTGCCTGAGACAGCTTCTTCCTGATAATCCTACAGTGTGCTAATGGTGTCTATTGTATAATGTTATGATTTCAGTCCTGTGTGGCTCACAGGATAAAAGCCCATGTTTACTTCTTTTATATTCATAGTCTCTGCCTTACTAGCTAGAGCGTGGAGGCACTAGGCCAGATATTATTTTTATACTTCTTCCCAGCTATTTCTCCTTGAGATCAGTGGGTAATTTCTCTACGTGGTTCTTTTCTCTGACATACCTGATATCCTCAATTGTATCTGGGTTTCATTTTTTTAAAATCTATTTGGTTTAAATTCTTTGAATCAAATCAGGCAATGTTTGTATGACTTAATATCATATGAATCCATGCCAACTTGGAGATGATGAGTTGTGGTTTGTAGATACTAAGATGCTTATGTAAGTCCTAAGCATTTCTGATGTCTTAAAAGACTATTTTATTGTTTATTTTGATTCTGGATCCTATCCCAATCTGAAGGAACAGGCTTTAGAAATCACTCTTTATAGATTCATATCTGCTCCATAAATAGTTTCTGGTATTTTCTGATTTTTTTTACAGTAAACTCTTCAAATATTTTATTGCTTCTTCTCACAACATAAGGAAAATATACTATAATGTTTTAAAAATTGTAAAACTCCAGAAAGCAGGAACATGGGGTCTGTGCTCACATAGCTCATAACAATGCCTGGAGAAAGTAGCAGGTGGGTAGTATCCTATATTTGTGAATGTTAATTTATGGTGGATGAGAGAGAGCATGTAGGGAATGTAAGAGCAGGAGGCAGGAGATATACTGTTGTAAATAACATTGTATAACCAGGAAAACACTGGAGAAAATAGTAAAAATTTTCATAAGAAGAAGAAAGATAAAGCTTTTTTTAATTAGTAAATATGGTTTCAGGACACAAAACTTCATTTCTTCTCAGAAACAGAAACATGTTATCTTCATGATAGTTATTCAGCAACCTCCTATTTAAAAATTTATTCCTCTGAATGATTAATTAAATTACTCTTAATTTCTGACTCTTCTTGGTTATCTCCAGAAGAGAAGAGAAGAGAGTGCCTTCCTGGTATCAGGGATTAGGCAATGGTTCTGTTTGACATCTAAGCCTTGGATTTTCATACTTGGGTTGTCTAAACCATGTGATTTGTGGTATATACACTAGTTATATCCCTTTGTTATAGTCCCGAGGCCTCTTTGAATGGTGCTCTTTGCTATCTTTGAACACGCATATGAAACTTTCAGATTCTTGCTCATAGTAGAAGAAAAAGTCATATACTAGCTTTTAGCTCTCTTTTCCCAAATCAGATTCCTCTAGTCTTCTTCCCAGAGGCCAGATAACAGTCTGTGTGGGGAAAATCACTCATATTGCATTGTGCATTCCCTTCACATCTTGGTTTATGACATAGACCCTATAATCTGAGTCTTCCAACACTTAATATTTCAAATGAAAAGCAAGGCTTTATATATAAATAATGTATTTTCCCCTTCTTTCATTAGTTGCTTGATTTAATACTCTCCCTGTGTAAACTGGAACTAGTTACTAAAAACTATAGCCTTTTGGGAACAGGTACAGCAAGACAAGAGTACCTAACCTACTGAATTACCTCATGGATTAAACAAAAGTAACACACATGTAATCACTAAGTAGAGTTCCTGACTAAATTGATTAAAAATAAGTAATTGACTTTAATACATTTAGCATTCCAGAGGAGTATCCACAAGCAATATGGTAATTGGAATAGTTTGGTAACAGTTTTAAATGCAAAATTTACACTTGAGAAAAAATGGTTGGCTTTTGAAATTTTATATTTTTAATTTTTGAGAAGTGAATGTGGCATGTAATTTTGCATGACTATGAATCACAATGTACCAGTTATGTGACTATGCAAGAATGGGTCACTTAGATAATTAATAAAGCTTGAATTGAGAAATTTTCAGTATCAGAACCTCTGAACAGCTTGTTTTTTTAGTGCTTTATCACATTTGGTGTTTTAGGGACTCAGAGGAGCTCCCAGAGTGCATACTGCATGCTGCAGGTCTAATGTAGTTGCTTCGATGGTTCCTGCTTTAACTACTGTTTTACTCTTGAAACTAGTTGACAGTTTTCTCCTCTTTAACTTAGTTTAGCAAGATCATAGTAGAAATAAGAGGAAACATACTCACTTTATTCCCAACCTAATTGGCAATAGAGTAATGCATTAAGATCCTTAGATATAATGTTTAAAAATAATTAAAAAGAAATTATTAGCATATTAATATATTTCTATAACAATGATCTCTGATTATCCTCAACTTAATTACTACTCTTAATGGTGTCTCAAATATACATTTATAAAACATGATTATATTCACCCTGATTTTGTTGCCATTATCTTTTTATCCACTGCATTTTTGCTAATTCAACTTTTTATTACATTTTTATTAGCTAGACATAAAAATGATTTCAGATTAGTATATCAAACATTCAATCACAATGTAAGTATTCTTGAATTATGATATATTTAAAATATATTTGCAGCTGTCTTTCCAACATATAATTAATTAATCTCATCTATACTACAGGCTGATTTCAATATATAAACCATAAATGATAATTGCTTTATTCTCTAAAATTTAATTTTCCTCCATATTCTATGTATTGGGCTGGCCAAAAAGTTTTTTGGTTCCTTCTATAACATGGCTCTTGTAGCACTTAGTTGTCTTTAACTTCATTAGAAACAATTTTGTTAGATTATATGGTGACAGCTGTCATATCAGTGTGCATTTCAAAAAAACATCAAAATTGATGAATTTTTGTATAGTCCTTTTAATATTGAAGACGGAAGAACATATGCGACATTTTTGGATCATTGTGCTTTATTATTTCAAGAAAGATAAAAACACAACTGAAATGCAAAAAACAAAAAACTGCCATGTTTGGAGAAGGTACTGTGACTGATCGAATGTGTCAAAAGTGGTTTGTGACCCTGGCTGGTGTAGCTCAGAGGATTGAACACGGGCCTGCAAACTAAAGGGTCGCCAATTTGATTCCCAGGCAGGGCACATGACTGGCTTGCAGGCCAAGTCCCCAGTGAGGGGTGTGTGGGAGGCAACCACACACTGATGTTTCTCTCCCTCTCCTTCTGCTTCCCCTGTCTCTAAAAGTAAATAGATAAAATATGTTTTTAAAAAGTGGTTTGTGAAGTTTCACACTGGAGATTTCTTGCCGGATGATGCTCCATGGTTGGGTAGACACGTTGAAGTTGATAGCGATCAAATTGAGACATTATTTGAGAACAATCAGCATTATACCAAAACAATAGTTTATTGGTGAAAATGAAAAATGTGTCTTTTATGTTACAGAAAAAACTAAACGGACTTTTGGGCAACCTATTAACTAAATCAAAATAAAGAGATTCTATGGACGTGCTTGATTTTAGTCACCAAATTGGAACTCCGTATATTGCATACTAGTGCATCATCAATACGGCTGGGAACTAAAACATAAATTGGTCAATATTTTAACAAAACTAAGGTGTCATAACTGAAGAGGTAAGAATTAAACGTAAGAATGGGAAGTAACCTGATTTTGTGTGGCCTATTGTTTTTAGAAACTGTCTATTCATTGGGGATTGTGGAAATTTTCCCAGCTTGCTTTGTTTATGGGTTCTAGTCTTTTGATTACCCTACTTGAATCACATTTAAAAAATTATAATTAAGGAAGGCCCTGAATGGTGTGGTTCAGTGGGTTGGGTGTCATCCCACAAACCAAAAGGTTGCTAGTTCAGTCCCCAGTCAGGGCACATGCCTCAATTGTGGGCCAGGTCCCTAGTTGGGGATGTGTGAGGCAACAGGTCAATGTTTCTTTTGTATATTGATATTTTCTCCCTCACTTTCTTTCTTCCTTCTCCTCTCTTTAAAAATAAATAAATAAAATCTTTAAAAATATTTTAGAAATGTAGTATAATATAGAAAAGGATATAATATGTGTACACCTTAAAGAAGATTTTAAAACAAACCAATGTATGCATCATCCTGATTGATTATTAGGACATTATCAGTACCCTAGGAATATATCTGCTCTTCCAAAACTGCATGCTCCTCCCAATATCAAGAGTACTGCTTCTTTGTATGGCATATCATCATCTACCTGCCTTTCTTTAAAAATTTACCACCTTTTTATCAGGGGCCTGATAACCAGTGCTCCAAAAACATATGTTAATTTTTTAAAATATATGAATATTAAGCATATGCCTAGCTGTCTAAAGAAAAGGTAATATTGACTTTGAGAGATGAATAATCCCAGAAGAAAACTTAATATAATGTGGTTTCAACTGCTTTGAAAGTGTAAGAGCTTCTCTGTGGTGGGTAAGGTTATATGTGAATCTTGGGGCAGATGAAGGGTAGAATTTATCAGGTTTGTGTTTCATTCTTAAAGTGACTTAACATTGTGAACCAAATTAATATAATACATATAATTTCCAGATATCATTCTTTTAACACATAGCATTGCATAGTTGGAGGCAATCTTTATCTATTCTAAGCTATCCCTAATGATGGGGATCCTATCTAGAAGATCCCAGAAATTCTGATGGTTAAATGCTTTCAGAGATGACTTGTAAATAAGAGCACATACATTTCTGAGCACCAAATGGGGCTGTAGAGGGGCTGAGTCACCTGAGTGATCAGATGTTTCACCAAAAATCTCTGCAGGAGACATGATGCATGAGCAGGCGTGTTGTTGTGATGAAGCTGCCAATCACCAGTTGCCCCTAACCATGGCTGTTTTCATCATATCACATCTCATCATATCACATATCATATCACATCGGATGAAATGGATGCCTTAAGCAGACTGAAATACCAAAATTCTCCCTGTTTACTAATGGTTCTTCTTGAACTTAACTTGCACGAAAATTATTTCCCTTTGGACACAGTTTGAACACCTTCATTTTGAGAGTAATTTTATGGTTATCTGTGCCTAAGACATGAAAAATTCATAGACCTCAAACTAGGTTTTAATGTTGTATTTTAACTTAGAGTCATTATACTTGTAGGGCAAATGGAGGCAGTGTCTGGGTAACTAAGAAAATCAGTGCTCCCATAGCCTTGGAGGAGCCTGATAACCAGTGTTCTCATAGCCTTGAAACTGGGTCCAATAAACTGTTCCCATAACATGAAGTGGGCTCGCATGTGCAGAATTATGTTATATAAAATTCCAGAATTTTTCCCCTCTAGTATTTAAACAAGTAAGGGCTCCTCCTAGGGAGACACATGCAGAGGGACAGGTGCCACGATGGGTGCTATGCTGGGGAGCAAGGGCCACAAAGTGTGACATGCAGGGAGACACACAGCTTACAGTATGCGTGGCTCACCCATTCATGAATAAAGGCATGTCAGACATCCCAATGGCTCTGTGAATATTATTCTGTCTGCATGAATACAATAGACCTGCCTGGTCTTGAGCTGTTGCAACACAATACTATAACAAAGATTCCAATAGATTGAATAGAATTGATCTGAGCCCCATACTCTGAAAAAACACATTTTTGGCTTTGAAGTAGTTTGGTCACTATTTCTATCTGTGGTCTTTAGCAGATCTTTTACATTGGCCGTAGTCTAGGAACCTTGCTTGGAGACATTCTAAATTCCCATTTGTAAAAAAAAACATGCAGTAAGGCTTCCAGTCAAGGTGGTGGAATAGGTAACTGCAATACTCACATCCTCCTACAACCACATCAAAATTATAACTAAACTATAGAACAACCATCATTCAGAACCCCCTGAAATCCAGGTGAATAAAAGTCTTATAACTAAAAATACACAGAAGAAGCCACATCAAGCCTACCTGTCTCTAACAGGCAGAAAGGGTAGAGACATGGAACAGGCTGGTCCCAAAACCTGCGTGTGGTAGTTAAAAATGAGAAGGGATATCTCAGCTCCAGGGTCTCCCTGGAGAAGCAAGGTCTCAAATCCCGCTAGACTCCTCAACCCTGGGCTTCAGTGCTGAGAAGAGAAGTCCTCACAACTTCTGGATGTGAAAACCAGTGGAGGTTGTGTCTGAGTGAGATGGAGTACTGTTGGAGTTCCCGGTGTTTCCCTTAAAAGGACCTAGAACAGACTTACTTGCTGATGGATTCATTTGCTCTGAGCTCCAGTGCTGGGGCATGAGCTCAAAAGGCATTAGGAAGAACTGAACTGTCTAGTTTTGGGAGAGGGCTAGTGGGCAGATTTTACCCAGATAAAAGTGCTGGCAGAAACCATCGTTTCTTTGCTGAACCCTTCCCTTTCAGGCACAGGTGGTGCCATACCTACATCTCCATCAAACCAGCTAACACCATCCACCCTGCTGTGGTGATTCCCTGAGATGTTGCCCCACCCAAATTGCAGTCCCTCCCAAGCCCTTTACAGTGGATTTCCCATACAAAGAACCTGTCCTCAGTCATACTGTAGACTGTCCTAAATTTCTCAAATGTAAACAAACCCTAAACAAGAAACATCCGGCCTCAGTATGTCTCATATCTCTTGTTAAGTGGCCACAGGCCATGCTGGACTGGGGTTCACAACTTCATCTCTTTCTGGTACATCTGAGCCCAGCACAAGCAGCAGCCTTGGCAGATTGCTTTGTAGTTCATGCAGGGTAGCCCCAGGCAGGGCATAAAAGATGACTGACTTTGGCCTATAACTTCTGGGAAGCCCTAAGCCAACCTACACACCTAGTGGACAGCTCCAGACAATGACTAAGCACCACCTAACCACCTTTGTGAGCTACACACTCCAGCGACAGATTCATCATGCACAATAGCCCCACTGAAGTGAGTCCTGCTGTATGGAGTCAGCACCTGCAGAGCAGATCACCAATATCAGCTACCTTACAGCAATATCCAGTCCTTGAGGGTAATCCCCTCCCATTGATGTTCCAATGGCAACTGAGGCTCAACTACAACAAAAGGGTACATACAAACCACATGGACGATGCACCTGGAGTGCCCTGCTCAGGTGACCTGGGAGGTTGTGCCACTGAATCCTACTGGATACCTACTACATAGGACCACTCTACCACAACCAGAAGATGGAACAGCTCTACCTAATACATAGAAACAAACACAGGGAATCAGCCAAAATGAGAAGACAAAAAACACATTTCCCAAATGAAGGGACAGAACAAAACTCCAGAAAAAGAATTAAACAAAATGAAGACAAGCAATCTACCAGATAAAGAGTTCAAAGCCCTGGTTATAAGAATCCTCAGTGAACTTAGGAGAGGAGTAAATAAACTCAGTGAAAACTTCAACAAAGAAATAGGAAACATGAAAGTAGAAATAGAAAACATAAGTAAGAATGAGTCAGAAATAAAAAATATAATATCTGAAATAAACAATATGCTAGAAGGAATACACAGGTTATTTGAAGCAGAGGACAGAGATAAATAATACAATAATTGTAAATGAATACATGAGATGTCATCAATAGCAGATTGAATGAAGCAAAGGCCCAGATAAGTGATTTGGAAGATAAGGAAGCAGAATCACCCAATTAGAATAGCAAAAAGAAGAATCTTTTTAGGTGTGAAGTTAGGTTAAGGAGCCTCTGAGACAACACCAAACTTATCAACATTTACATCATGGGGTTGACAGAAAGAAAAGAGAGCAAGGAATTAGAAACCTATGCAAGAAATAATAACAGAAAACTTCCCTAACCTGGTGAAGGAAATAGACATACAAGTCCAGGAAGCAGAGTCCCAAACAAGATGAACCCAAAGAAGCTCACACCAAGACACATCATAATTAAAATGGCAAAGGTTAAAGACAAAGAGAGAATACGAAAAGCAGCAAGATAAAAGTAGTTACCTACAAGGGAGCTCCCATAAGATTGTCAGCCTATTTCTCAACAGAAACTTTGCAGGCTAGAAGGGATTGGCATGAAATATTTAAAGTGATGAAAAGCAAGAACCTACAACCAAGATTACCCAGCAAAGCTATCATTCAGAATCAAAGACAGATAAACAGCCTCCCAGACAAGAAATAACTAAAGGAATGTGTCATCACCAAATGAGTATTACAAGAAATGTTAAAGGGTCTTATTTAAGAAGAGTAGAAAAATAATTAAAAATATAAATAAAATGACGATAAATACATACCTATCAATAATTACTTTAAATGCAAATGGGTTAAATGCTCCAATCAAAAGGCATAGGTTAGCTGAATGAATAAGAAAACAAAACCCTTATATATGCTGTTTACAAGGGACCTTCTTCAGATTGAAAGTCACAAATACACTAAACATAAAGGTATATAAAAAGTTATTTCATGGAAATGTAAATAGAAAATGAAAGCTGGAGTAGCAACACATACTAGACAAAAATGCTTTCAAACAAAGGCTATAAGAAGAGGCAAAGAAGGACCCAGTAATTTCACTTCTCGGATTTACCCCCAAAGACCCCAAATGCTAGCTCAAAAAACATGTACATTTCACTGTTCATTGAGGCATTATTTATGATAGCCAAGATACGGAGGCAACCTAAGTGTCCATCAATAGATGAATGGATAAAGAAGTGGTGTATATATAAAATGGAATGTGACTCAACCAAAAAAAAAAAAGAATGAATTGTCATCTTCAACAAATGGATGGACCCAGAGTGTACTATGCTGAGCAAAATAAGTAATGCCATGATTTTGCTTATATGTGGAATCTAAAAAAAATAAGCAGAAGAGAAACAGATTCAGATACAAAAAACATCCTGACGGTTGAGAGATAGGAAGGAGATTGGGGGAAAATGTGTAAAAAATGAAGGGAATAAGAAATACAAATACAAAAATGTCATGGTGATATAAAGTACAGAATATTGACTATAGTCAATAATATTGTAATAACTATGTGTCAGATGCATGCTATGTACATCAGGGTGATTACAAGTTACTTAAATGTCTAATCACTGGTTTATACACCTGAAACTAATATAACATTGTATGTCAACTGTAATTGAAAAATTTAAAAAACTTGAGAACCCAATAAAAAAAAACAGTGAGTTTCTGGAGTCCAGACTTATGGATGGGGTTCAGTACCCTATCTCATGTAACCTATGACTATACTTCCAAAAACTTCCCTATGGTCTCAGCCCCATTGTGGGACAGAAAACTTGAGCTCCTATGTACTGATGATATTTCCTTTCCATTTCTAACTCATGGAAATTTCATTTCTTGTTTTTAACCCAAATTATGTGTATATGTGTATTCATATTTATTAACATAAATTCATAAAGATTTTTTGTGTATTTCCATGTGACTGGAAGAGAGAGGACGGATTCCACATGAGCTTGATCTACCACTTTGTCTAAGAATTGGAGACATAACTTTTTCAAGTCACATACCTTTTCTGAGGAAGAACTCATGCTAGAGTCCTGTTTATGTATTTCTACTTTACTATATTCAATTGCCCTCATGACTTTGAAAGACATTGACTAAATTTTTGTTAAAACTAAAGTTCAAGGGTTATGTTATTCCCCTAATAAGCCAATCTAGTAATTTCATCTAAAAATGAGATTTGTATAATTTGTTTTAAGTAAATTTATGCAGGTTCCTAATGATCACAGTTTGGGTCTGGTTTTAGGTATTTAATTCTCCCTTAAAAAGTTTTAGATGTACTTGGGTCACATCTACATTAGCAAAACAGAGTTATCCCATAAATTCAGTACAAAAAGTGGTTGTAGAATTGGTTAATTGACTTTCTAGACTGTCCAAATAATTGCTCAGGCCTCTGCATTATTGACAGTTTAGATGTAAGTTTAAGATAATAGCATAGTTTATTACCTATTTCTGAGAGATTAAAGTACTGACTCCACTGTGTAAATATGCATCAGATATTATCTCTTTTGATGACCTTATAGGTAAGTTCTGACCAACCTGAACTGACCACTTGTTTCAAGGAATAAAGGAAAGATTAGGGAAAGGGAATATTTTCTATGATCTTTTGAATTCAGGGAGAAATAGTTACAAACACAATTTTTTCAAATGTTTTTCCAAGGGGTTCATAAATTTTAACATCAACCCTTTTATACTGCTGGGAAACTTCTAATATTGACACTATACTTACAATAAAAACATATACTTTATCATGTGGGATATGTCATCTGCATTCAATAGTCATTAGTCCTAGGTCCAGTGTTCTTTAATTACACTGGATTTTTAGAGTCTGGGAGAAATATGGCTCAAAAACTGTGGAAATCACTGGTGTATTTTATTCTTATTTCTAACATGCAAACACATGTAACAGCCTTAGACTTGCGTAGATACAGTCAATGTGACTTTAGCAAGGGCAGGAACGCACAAGTCCTTTCCCTTTCCCACACCTTCATACAATTCTCTTCCTATACTCTAGATTCCTGGTAATCAACTTGCATTATCAACTATGTCAGTTTCTTCCCACCAACATTTAGTACTGTAAGTTCCTGCAAAATGGCCTCTAATCCATCTTCCTGAATATATTACTAAAGAATAAATTTTAAATGCTCTAAGGTTTTGATTTCTAAAAGACATTTGTCAAAACAAAATGTTTGGGTCTTCAATCAAGCAGTGGAGAAGCCAGCTTCACCTGCAACAGTTCATTACCTGCAGGCTGATACCAGCCCTCCCGAGAATTCCTCTCCAGAGTGGAGGCTCCTGAAGAGAACCTACCTCTATGGCTTGTGCACCATGGCTACCCACCAGCCTGTAGGATTTCAGGAAAGGACACAGCAATCTCCTTTGCAGCCATTCTCCAAAAGAGGTTCAGTGCTACCTAGCTAGCAGTGGTGTGCTTCTGGTTATCAGCTTAATTTCCAGCTCTACAATTTTTGAAAGTCACTACAGTTTAAAAGACTTCATAATATGTATTTGAATATAATAATCTTTTTTTTAATTCCATGTATTGGGGAGACATTGGCTAATAAAATTATATAGGTTTCAAGTGTACAATTCTATGATACATTATCTGAATTATGTAGTGTGCCCACAACCCAAAGTCAAATCTCTTTTAATCACCATATGTTTGACCCCTTTTACCCTTTGTTACCCCTCCAGGCCCCCTCCCTCTGGTAACCTCCATACTGTTGTCTGTGTCTATGAGTTTCTGTTTATTTTTCTTGTTTGTTCATTTGTTGTGTTCAGTTTTATATCCCACATATGAGTGAAATGATATGATTCTTAAGTTTTTCTGGGACTTATTTTGCTTAGCATGATATTACATATACACAATGGAATTTACTCAGCCATAAGAAAAGATGAAACTCTGCCATTTGTGACAGCATGGATAGGTCTTGAGTGTAAAATTTTTTATGGCAGTCCCATCTTGGAAGGGTTTCTAAATTTTAGTTGAACTCAAGCTGGGTAAAGGAAAGAATGTAAATTAACTTCCATTTCCTTTGTGTCCAAATACTACAAGAAATTGATTCTGCCCATTTCAACTATGTTAAGGGTTCAACTTTGCATTTTAAGAAGTTAAAATAAGTATTCTTCCCAGAACATTCTTCTCTTTTCACTTGATTCTGGAAAACACATATTTCTGTTTCAGCTAATTAATTATATAGTGTCCAAAAATCAGACGTTATAATTGCTTGCACAGTTCAAAAGGATTTCTTTCTTTTTACCATATTGCTCCTGCAGAGGCTAAATTGTTTCTGTTAAGTCTTGTGCTCTTTGGTAGAACCAGGATGCCTAATATTTGTTTCTACTCTTGACATGTTTACCACTGTGTTGGCCTGCTTGCTACCCCCATTCTCTTGTCTGGAGAGAACGGCACCAAACTGGTTTGCTTTGGGAATATTATCATTTGCTAATAATGTGTTTAAGTTTTTCTCACATGATTTAAGAAGGTAATTATAACATATCATCTCGGGGTAATAAAAATGTACAATACCCATTAAGTAAAGTTTTATTCAAGCCTTTAGCAACCTTGAATTCCTTCCAGGTCTTTTTAGGGGAAATTTTCACCTCCAGGGGTTGGGGAACTTGGCATTGAACATCCATTAACTGTAACGAGGGCTTGCTTCCCAGTACACAGCAATGAGAACTTGCCCTTCAAAAACTCCCTTTGATTTCATTTCAACAGAATAATAATAAGAAGAAAAAACACCTCTGCTTTGTCCTCAGTTTATGATGGCACAAGAAAGAGAATCCATGTCTCATAAGGTACATAGTATTAAGCAATTATTTTGTCCTTTTATAATAAATAGTTTTCTCTCACACTTTGTGTTGTAATATAGTAAAACCCATTGGTGTATAAATATGTATGATGAGTTAAATAAAAATGTGACAAACATCTCTTTTCAGAAATTTATGAATGATTTTTTTTAGATCTTCAGTGCCTCCTGCCCCATGAGTAGGGTGTGTTAGTTTTCCTTCACAGAGGCTCAGGGAGGCGATGATGGAAGTGGAAGAACAGAGAAAGGGGGTTCCTGGTTTTCTACCAAAGCACATATAAGTTCATCTAGACAGAAACATTGTTCTGTCAGTCTTATTCTTAGCATTTTTGCAGCAAACCTAAATACCTGTGAAATTATGCCTTTAATATGGATATTTTCTTTAAAATATTGTTAAAATAGCTGTTGAAAATGATAATAGTGAAATCTGTAAGGGACTTTATCCAAAGGATACTAGTATGTTGAGTCCAGAAATACCCCACATCTCTACCAGAGGTTAGGTTTCTAGAGTTTTAATTTTCTATGTTTGAGCTATTAAATGAAATTAACTGATCCCAGGATTGCGGGTATGATATAACTGAGGTACTAGAACTTTGAATATGAACAATATATATTTTTAAATCACACAGTATAATAGTATCTCTTTGACTGGCATGACTTGGGAGTTTGCCAGCATTTCTACATATTTGGAAATGTAAGAAAAAAAGAGTCAGACAGTCTTTATCTTTTCCTTCCCTTCATATTCTTTCCCATCGAACTTATATAATTTTGAGAAAAGAATAGTCCTAAATAGCCAGTTGAGGGCTCAAGAAAATGAATTTAAAGAGTAATATTTAAAATTTTTAAATAATCAAGGGGGCACAAGATACTTCTCAAAGGTAAGGAAATGCTTATTACCTCCCTTCTGGTGGTGATGTGATGGGTGCACATATGTCCAGATCCATCAAACTGTATACATTAAATGTGTGTAACTTTTTATACATTAAATGTATCTTAACGAAGTTGAAAAAATTATATCTATATTGTGAAATTCATGTGGTATTGAACAGGTACCATATTGAAAATATTATCCCATCTTGATAATTAATGCCTGAAATTATACATTAAAATATACCTCTTTTGGCTCAAAAGATTTGTTTTAAATTAAAATGTAAATACAATTGCAACAGAAAAAAAATCTTATATAGAATGGCAATTTTGCCATAAGGGAATGTATCCATCTTTTCTATATCTTGATAATGTGCTAAAATTCCCTAAAATATGAGGTCAAAAGTTGCTTACTAAAAAAGGAAATGGCAAATTTGAAGTCTAGAATTATGGCACTTTCCTAAGAGCACTTTCCTGGGAGGGAATTCTGGTCAACCAAAAGCAATTCAATGTGTCACCTAAGAAAGAGATAAAGAAGGGGAGTTTCCTGGCTGGTGAGAGATTAGGATCCTCATGACAAGATTGGCTTCATATCAATTTTGTCTAGAATTGGTATTAGATATTGTTTTAGATTTAGATCTAAGAATGTGTTTTGTGCTCACCACTATGTTAGGCATTATCTACTTTGATCTTTACAAAAAAAGAAAAAACAAAATAATGAAATCAACCTGACTACCTCAATTTTAGAGTTTAGAGACCAATCACTTGTAACCTGCTCTTACACCCTCTGATGTTGTTAACCTGCTAGTCTGAGTCTCCACTTGATTGTCAGCCATTGGAGTTCCCTTACTCTTTATTGATCTTGTGTATCTTGTGGCCCATCTTTCAGGCAATAGTTAAAGGAATGACTAGCTAAACAGATAGAGTGAACTTTCTTGGGCTTGAATTGGCTCAGTTTATCTCTGAAAGGTAACATTTAAGTTTTGAATGTTTTTACATTGTTTTCTTCAATATTATACTATGAATTTTATGAAAATTGGATAGCCAACTGAATTAAGAAATGAATTAAAGAGGAGTAGGAATACACTGATCTATCAGAGTTGGTTAGTTCTCTACAGAGGTAACCATTGTGCATTAATGATCAAATCCTGATTTTTGGCCTGGAAAACACTGTGTTTCTTAGCCTCCCTTGCAAAAAGATGACTGCATTCTACTAACAAGATAAAAGTGGAAGTGTGCAAGACACCCATAGATGTGTCCCTAAGGAATGGAGGATGTGTTTAAAGAACACCCCTTCCTCCATCCTACTGTAGAACTCACAGGAGTCTATGGATTCTTCGTAGTGACTAAGGAGTCTGTTGAAAAGCCCTGTGTAAAAGCAGTGAGCTAGGAATGAGAAGCACTGAATTCTCCCACAGGTCTGAAAATAAAGTCATACTTATTGGTCCTGATACGTAAAACTAGTTAATTGTTTGGAAAACATTTGCAAAGTGGTAAATGCATTTGTGACCTTAATAGGGTCATTGTAAGGGACGAAGGAGATGGTTATAAAAGTGCCTTATAAAGGGTAAATCTGAACACAAAAATACTAGTTAATACCTAAACATTCATTGGCCCAACTCAGGGGATACTTGTTTAAAATGCTAATTCAGAAACTTAAACTCAGGTTTAATAAATTTGCATCTCCGAGAGAGGAACCCCAGGTGAGAACCAGTGCTCTGGAATTGTAAACCAGTTTTTTATTTGTTAATTAAACACTTTAGCTGCTTCTAGGTAGAGAGCTAGACATGAGAAGGGATTTCTGAATAGTTCTAGACACTGAGGGATCCTTTTCTAGGATTTGGGAACCTGAGCAGACTCAACACAAGTCACTAGAGTAGCAGCTAGTCTACATTTTCCACCAACTGCTGAGAGCTACCACCCTCTTTCTAAGCCACAGGCTTTTCCTCCGGTCAGCAGGAGATAGGGTTCATTTATGACAAAGCATGGAGTTTGTAGCCACGCCAATAGAAGGGATAAAGAGTCAGGACACGGTGATAGCACTGTGTACTCAAATTGGCTCTGTTAGCATCCTGTTCTCACTGAGACAGTCCCTTAATTTCACTGAGCCTGGCTTTCCTCATCTGTAAATGGGGATAATAACAATTGTCTTGTTGATTTGTTGTGAGGACTAAATAAGATCATATATCTAAGGTGTGTAGCCCATGCACAATTCTTAATAATAGTAAGATTAGCTACTATTAATACTTGTATGGAGGAACTTGGTGGAACTGGAGGCTCTTAAACTCCCAGTGGGCAGTTCACTGAGGTAGTGCTGAAAACTCTGAAATTTTTTAGGTCCTCACACTCCCACGGAGTGTATGCTGTAACAAAGACAATTACTTTATTTTACTTTCTCATACATATTTTCCTAGAAGATAGTTGTCAAGAAAGATGAGAGCCTTTATAATTTTCAACCTTTAAAAATCAATTATCTCTGACTTATTTTTTGTTTTTAATGAAAAGCACCAAATTAATTTCTACTGAATTTGTTTCTGTGATCAATGAGGAGGTCAGCTGGTAGAGAATATGATACTCTAACAACACTGTGCATTGCCCCTCAGAGTCCTAATTGCCATAATTCTCTATAATTCTTTTCTGAGAACCAGCATCTTTTCATACCATCTTAAAAATCTCAGCTTCTTAATATATGCAAGAATGACAATATGCTACTATGCAATTCATGTCTCAGAGTTTACATGCTATAATTCTGCACAGAGAAAAGCCTTAAAAATCAGAAGCCTTGGTCTCTAATGTTCTCCATTCCCACAACACAGAAAGAGACAAAACCTCAGAACAGAGGTGGCATCATGATATCCCTCTCCCATTCATTATATACAATATCTCTGCCCGGCCTTTAGATTTCCCTGTACACCTTTGGAAAATGCAGGAAGATAGATTTGAACCAGTGTCTAGAGGTAAATGATGCCACATTCCATTACCTGAGTTGCTATCTGCCCAAGAGCCTTCCCTCCCTCTCCTTTATTCCCCCACCCCCAAAGAGTACATCTTTGGAAACTGAGAATATTCAGTGAACAGAACTCATAAATCAAATCATTATCATTAATAATCAAAGTGAGACATTGTAAGAAATAGCAAATTAATCACAACTGGCAGGTGAAGCTACTTCCAGCATGTGCTTTCTGCATACTAAAGGGAGCAGAATTTTCCATGGTGGCTTTTTTAAATATATTATTCTTAGTGAATGCTAAACTTTTTGGTTGACTGGGAACTATATCAGAACCCAAGTTTTCATACTAATGATATGTCTGATTCTATTAAATGGAATTTTATTGTCAGAACTACATTTGATCCATAATAAGATACAAAATGATTTAACAAACTTCATTAATACAAATATTGTATATTTAAAAATTGAACTTTTTTTTCTAGAGAAGAAAAATAACCACGGATATCTCAAATTTGAATTTTGGCATTTATTTTGGCACCTTGGGTTTTAATTATTTGACAATCTATAATCTAAATGCCTTTTGGTAAAAATTGAAGAAAAGCCTACATATAAATATTTTCTACTATCATTATAGTTGTCAGGAACATGAAATAATGATGCTTTGAATTCTGACAACAGGTTATTTCTCCAAGAAAAAAAATCATCTATTATCATGTTTGCCTTTTTGGTTGTCCTGTAAAGTAAGAACTACTTTCTTTAGTAGGGACAAATGAGTCAAAAACAATTAAAATTCTGCCCACGTCACACAGCAATCCTGGGTTCCATTTAGAGAAGAACTCATATTCCCTGATCTAAGGATCAGAAAATGTCAGAATTTTCAGTTTTGATTGACATTTGAAAACCTATATAAATTTTAAAAAAATATGTAGTAGAAAATAAGTACTAGTTTCTGGAATATATTTTACTTCTATATTTAATTAAAATTCACTCTGATAAAATACATTAGAGATTCAGAAGGTACAGAAATATACTAAACTCCATATTTAGGGAGGAGGGCAAACAAAATATGTAGGGATTAGAAGGAAATAGAAATAAAAAGTAAAAGGTACTTGAGGATTGAGAAACAGAATATTTCAGTAAAGCACGTGTGGTTACAAGAGTCTGTTCTTTCATGGAGCCTGAGTTAACTAAGAATGAAAAGGAAACACTGACTGTCATTTTCTTACCCAGAATCATTTTTCCCTTCCGTGACTGTTACCAATTACCTTAGCTCAACCCAATAACCCTCATCAGTACTCTAGGAGTTTAACTAGAAAACAACATTAAGGTTCTAAATGTTGGGGTTTTGTGAAGGTAAAGTTCTTAAAATCTTTTCAGCAGATTCTTGAATTATTCAAGTGTATCAGTGTCTATTCCTTTCATATTGCTTATATGCGGATATTTTCTTCCATATAAAAGCATCTCTATTTGGTAAAAAAAAAAAAAAGCAAAGAAAGTGATTCTAGGAAGTAAGAGATAGATTAGAAAAGCGGTTTAAAAATAGGTAAATGTATTTTCTTTTTTTTAAATGACACATATTTGGTTACTAATTACTGGCAATTTTCTGGACTTTTTTTGGTTTCTATTTGTGGCACAATTTATTGTTCTCTGTGAATTTCTTTCTCTATTAACCTTTTCTCATGGAGAGCTAGCTATTTGACATGATGGTGTTGCTTTGGGGTCTGCCGAGCACTTCTCTTCACTGGGGAACCCAGCCCTGCTCTTGAGCAGTGTGATGCCTTTACAAGGCGCAGGTGTGCAAAGGGATGAATCCCAACTCTCTCCAGTGATGTGGAGACTAGGTTTCTCGAAAATTGTGATAATTTTTCATTCGAATGGCTTATTATGTTAGTTAACTAGAAGAAAGCTTGGGTCCTTTAGGGAGGGGGACTGTGTAATTTATTATTACACAATTTTAATACTCAATACTCAATTTTAAGGGAGCAAAACCAGAGGAAAAGTGGTATAAATTTTTGTTTTGTCATATTTGAAACAACTTGTTAGAAGGCATGATGTCCTTCTTTGTTGTCGGGTCCTCACTATGCTAGAAATGAGAGGTAAATGCACACATTCCATAATGTCTCCCCTCGGATTCTCCGTGTCACATTTATACTTGCTTGAGCCTGGAAAATTGCTTATGTGGTTTGACACCCAAGGAAAACTATTTCCTGACAGTCAATATAGGGGCTAATCTTTCCAAGGATCATATAGGCAGCTTTCTTGTTTGTTAGTTTATTTTCTATCATTCATGACTTGCAAATAAGGAAACGGGTTATTAAGAAATCACCAAATAAGACTGCAAACCATAGGCAAGCAGGAAGTAAAACAGATTTTCTGACATGACTGATCAGCCAATGCAAATTTCCTTCCCTCTTTTCCTTTCTTTCCTCCCTAGCTCCTTTTCTTCCCTCTACCATTCATACACATCTTAAGTTTTATTTTCAGTAACTCACATTGAGTCTCAGCATAAAGTTATGCTTTTGTGGCTTATTACTTGCAATTTAACGGCATGGATGTAAAAAGTGCCTGAGCAAAATCCACATTGGGTTATTCAATAACAGAAGGAATGTAAAGCGATTTCATATCTCCTTGAATCAGGAACATTAATTAATCATATGATGAGAATGCAACGTTCTATTTACCAGTGCAAGAGGCTGCCAAGATCTTTCTGACTTTAATAATTGCACATGCTGTTGTGGGAGGAAAAATTAATTTAGTTATTAAATTGGAGGGTGCCTTTTTTCTATTCGGAAGAAGCTGGAAAGTAGCCAGGCCGTAACAGTAATATTATGAGGGTTGGGATCTGGATTACTTTTGCTAAAAGCTTTCTCCACCTTTATAAAAAGAAAAATATAAAAAGAAGAGTGTTGGAGTGGTACACAAGGCTTGCTTCTCATGAATGCTGATAACAAAACAAAGTATTTTTTCTCTCACAAATGGATTGCAATGGAATGATGCATGCATGCAAGGATGACCTTCTCTCGAGGTGCAGGTGTTGGCTTGAGGAAGTAGATTGTGTCCTGTCAACTGATATTTTCCCTCTGGCACAGGTGTTTTCCCTGTTTCTTTCCCTTCTCTACCCTCAGCTTTCAAATCCCCACTTTTAAGGTTTATCTCAAGTGCCTGTACTGGTTGGCTCACTGAAAAGATCCTGCATGTTATCTCTCCCTCATCCTTCTCTCCTTCTACTTTCTCTTCTTTTCCTTCTCTTGCAATTGGTGGTACTCAGTTGAGATTGTGACTCTTTTTCAGGCCCAAAATACCATACTATATATGCTCTATATTTATGTGTACATTACCTTTTATCTCCTACTAAACTTCTTGAGGGTGGAGATAGATTGTTACTAATCTTTTAATCCTAAACGTTAAGCACACTCATTTTGACACATTGGTTTTTAACAATTAGTCATTGTCTTCATTTGCAAGGGCAATGAAATGGGTGTGGAAGTGGGGCAACCAATTCTGGAAATTCATCTGTATGTGTCTTTTATCAAGTCACTTAATGATCCTGCTCCTCAGTGCTTTCGTTGTAAAGAGTATCATTCCATAATATTTTTGTGTTACTAACATTGTGTTATTGAATACTGAATACTTATCTTCGTTTGGTCCATTCAAAGTGTAGTGTTTTCCCCAAGACACTTAGAAGTTTTAATATAAATAGTTTAATAGAAATAGGATAGAAAATAGTTTAATAAAAATAGCTTAGTAGAAATAGAAGACAAATAACTAGAATTCAGGGGGAGGAGAAGACTGTAATTTGGTATATTATTTACCACATAAATTTTGAATTTATATTTAGCATTGAATGTAATTTTTCTAGACTTTTTTGGTATTTAAAAATTTCTAAATTAACCAAATTTAAGCATGACTAATTAGGTGTACATGATAATGCATGCTGGATTAATATATATATACAATATGTTATAATATGCATACATTAATACTTGCAAAATATTATATATGGAATCTAATTAGCTTTTCTTTAGAAAATATGGCATTCAGAGCTTCATTGATTTTCTAAAGTCAATACATCTTTAAACATTATTCAAGATCCTAACATTCAGCCATGATCTGTTACATGTTAAACAATATTATACCAAATACCTTTCCAGCTCCTTGACTCCACTTGAATAGTCATCTTTACCTCCCATGGAACTTTGAAAGAATTGAAAGAATATAAGCATTCCCCTGCAGCTAAAAATCCCACATATCCTTCTCTCAACACGCTTTTCATACTTGGGCCCAAAGGAGAGAAAAGAGGCTCACTTTTTGAGGGGAGCCCTGAGTGCCAGCAATATTAAGCACTTAATATATAAACAACTGTTGAAAATTCAGAACCTGGGGCAAATAATTGAAGGTAGTGCTTCAATAAAAGTTTATTTCAATTGTGTGAGAAGACAATCACTGCTTTGAACTTAAGGGATACTGTTGTGTTCACTAAATACTGATTACCATAGTCCTGATATTTTGATAGACTTCTAGATCTTGCAACAGTGTAGAGAGCTAAAAACAAAACAAAACAAAACAAAAAACCCCCAAGATGGTGAAGAAATAAGTGGAAGCCACACTAACTTCCTCCCAGGACCAATCTGGAATTACAACTAGATTGTAGAGAAATGATCCTGAATAACCTACTGAACGCTAGCTAGACAGAAGTTTTATAAATGCAGAGAGACAGAAGAAAGCACTTCACAACAGTGAGACTGGTAGGAAGTGTGGAGGAAGCACAAGAGGGATGGCTGGGCTCCCATCGGCAAAGCTGAAGCACGAGAGGGATATTTTAGTGGCCGGGGCTCTGCCTCCCACCCCTGAGAAGAGTGGGGTCTAAATGCCAAGCTGTACTCCCTAGTCAATGCCACCAGAGCCAGAAAGGAACCCAGGTGACATCCAGCTGTGAAAAGCAGCAGGGTTTCTGTCTGGCAGGGAGAGGTGGTTGGAGATTCAGCTTCTTAAAGGGCCAATGCACAAAATTCCATTTCCTGCCACTTACACTGGGCTCTGGCAGAGGGAGGGCAGGATGGACTAGAGACACTTGAGGAGAGTGTGGGTTTGGTGCCTCTGGGAGAGAACTGAAGGAACAGCCACCAGTATCCCTGTGTTGAGTCATTCTCCATACAGCAAAAACCATCTTTCTAAGGCAGAGAACTTTCCAAATAGCATCAGCCTGAGGGGAAGCAATAGCCTCACCCGCAGGAATTACTCTGCCCCACCCTGCACAGCTGAAGCAAGGCCGCTGATTACAGTTTGAAACTATATCATTGGTTAGTTTAACAACTAAGGTGAATCACTGAGCGCTCTATGAGATTTTAGGTGACCTTCCTTGAGGCTTGGTGCTCATAAAAGTTACCCCTGGTGCACAGCCTTATTCCTTCTGCAAAAAAACAGTCCCAGAAGAGAGAGCCACATACTTTGGATAACTGATAGCTCCAAATAGGTTGATCAGGGCATGTCACAAGCAGTGTCTGACAAAGGCCTACACCAGAGTCTTTGCAGATCTGCTTAATACATGTAAACAAATTCAAAGAAGCAACCAAAAATGGAAACACAAAGATACAGACCCCAAATATAAAAACAAGAAAATTTTTCAGAAGAAGAGCATAGATGAAATGGAGATAAGCAATTTATCAGATAGAGAGTTTAGAGTAATAATTATAAGAATACTCAACAGCATAAAAGAAGACATAGAAACCATAAAAAATTACCAATTGGAAATAAAGAATGCAATATCTGAGATAAATAATACTTTGGAAGGAATAAACAGTATAAGTAGGTTAGATGAATCAGTATTTGGAAGACAAGGTACAAAAAAACACCCAGGCAGAGCAGCAAAAAGAAAAAAGAATTTTAAAAAATGAGAAGAGCTTAGGAAACATTTTGGACAACATGAAGCATAACAATATCTGTGTCATGGGAATATCAGAAAAAGGGAGCAAGTATAGGATCAAGAATGTATTTGAAGAAATAATGACTGTAAACTTCCCTAATCTGGTGAAGAAAAAAGACACATAAGTCCAGGAAGCTCAGAGAGTCCTAAACAAGGTGAACCCAAAGAGGCCTACAGGAAGATGTGTCATAATTAAAATGGCAAGGTCTAAAGATAAGGAGAGAATCCTGAAACCTGCAAGAGAAAAACAGGTAGTTACCTACAAGGGAGCAACAATTAGACTGTTGTCTGATTTCTCAACAGAAACATCTTAGACCAGAAGGGAGTGGTATGAAATATTCAAGGTGATGAAAATCAAGGTCCTACAACCAAGGCTACTTTACCCTTTAAGGCTATCATTCAAAATCAAAGGAGAGATAAGGAACTTTCAAGACAAGAAAAAGCTAAAAGAGTTTAATACCAAACAGTACCACAACAAATGTTAAAGGATTTGCTTGAAGAAGAAACAGAAGAGGAAGAAAAAACAGAAGAAAGCAATCTAACAGTAAAATGGCACTACATATGTATCTATCTATAATCACCTTAAATGTAGATGGCTTAAATGCTCCAACCAAAAGACAGGGTAGCTGAATGGATAAGAAAACAAGACCTATAAATACTGCCTCCAAAAGACACATCTCAGATCAAAAGACTAAAAGTAACAGGAAGGAAAAGATATTTCATGCAAATAAAAAAGAAAAAAAAGCTCGGTTAACAGTCCTTATATCTGACAAAACAGATTTTAAAACAAAGCTTATAGTAAGAGACAAAGAAGTACACTACAAAATGATAAAAGGAACAATCCAACAAGAGGATATAACCATACTTAACATTTACAAACTCAACATCAGAGCACCTAAATATGTGAAGCAAATTTTGATGGACGTAAAGGGAGAGATCAACAGAAATACAGAACTGGTGATTTTAACACCACACTGACTTTAATGGATATATCTTCCAGGCACAAAGTCAACAAGACAAAAGCTTTAAACCACACACTAGACCAAATGGACTTAATTGATATTTTCAGAGCATTTCACCCCAAAGCAGCAGAATATACATGCTTTTCAAGTGCACATGCAACATTTTCTAGGATAGGCCACATGTTAAGACACAAAACAGTCTCAGTAAATTTAAGAAGATTTAAATCATATCAAGTGTCTTCTCTGACCACAACACTATGAAACTAGAAATCAGTTACAAGAACACTGAAAAACATGCAAAGACATGGGAGCTAAATAACATGTTATTAAACAATGAATAGGTCAGCAATGAGATCAAGGAAGACATCAAAAGATACCTTGAAACAAATGAAAATGAGGACAAAACAATCCAAAATCTGTGGGACACTGGAAAAGCAATCCTAAGAGGGAAATTCATACCATTACAGGCATAACTTAAAAGAAAAGAAAAACACATAAAATCTCAAATAAACAATTCAACACTACACTTAAAGTAACTTGAAAATGAAAGACAAACAAAGCCCAAAGTGAGTAGAAGGAAGGATATAATAAAGATCAGAACAAAAATAAAATAGTGCCAAAAAAGATACAAAAGGTTAATGAGTCCAAGAACTGTTTCTTTTAAAAGATATATATGAGTGGCAAACCTTTAACCAGACTAAACCAGAAAAAATAAAGGACCCAAATAAGTAAAATAAAAAATGAAAGAGGAGAAAAGACAACTGACACCAAAGACATACAAAAGATTGTAAGAAAATATTACAAAAACCATATGCTGAAAAACTGGACAACCTGAATGAAATGGATAAATTTCTAGAAACATACAATCTTCCAGAACTAAATCAGGAAGAATCAGAGAATCTGAATAGACATATTACAGTTAGTGAAACTGAAACAGTAATCAAAAAACCCAACAAACAAAAAGCTCTGGGCTGGATGGCTTCACAGGTGAACTTTACCAAATATTCCAAAAAGTAACACCTGTGTGCTTTTCAAACTATTTCATAAAATTCAAGAAGAGAGAAGGCTCCCAATATCACTTTTGTGAGGCCAACATTATCCTAATTCCAAAACCAGAAAAAGATACTACAAAGAAAGGAAATTATAGGCCAATATTCCTTACGAACATATGCTAAAATCCTCAACAAAATGTTAGCAAACTGATTACAGTAATGCATAAAAAATATCATACAGTGTGATCAAGTGGGATTTATTCTGAGAATGCCAGGTTGGTATAATATTCACAAATAATACATGTGACATAAACAAAATGAGGGATAAAAACCACATGATCATATCAATAGATGCAGAAAAAAAATTGATAAAATCCAACATGAATTTATGATAAAAACTCACAAGAAAGAGGGATTAGAGGGAACACACTTAAACATAATAAAGGCCATATATGACAAACCTACTGCCAGCATCATACTCAATTAGCAAAAACTTCAAGCATTCCCCTTAAGATTGGGAACAAGACAGGGTTGTCCACTTTCACTTCTCTTATTCAATATAGCACTGGAAATTCTAGCCACAGTGGTCAGACAAGAAAAAGAAATAAAAGGCATCCAAATTGGAAAGGAGGAAGTAAAACTGTCATTATTCACGGACAAGATAGTGTACATAGAAAAGCCTATAGTCTTCACCAAAAATCTACTTGCCCCAATAAGTGAATTTGGCAAAACAACAAGATACAAAGTCAATATTCAGAAGTCTGGCATTTTGGTACACCAACAATGAAATACCAGAAAGAGAACTAGGGAAAAAAAAAAACATTTACTATAGCAACAAGAAAAATAAAGTACCTAGGAATAAATTTAACCAAGGAGGAAAAAGATGTGTACTCTTTAGACCCTGTACTATTTCTACTTTGTTTTTATGATAAATGGGTGCTGAATTTTATCAAATGATTTTTCAGCATCTGTTGATATGATCACATGATTTTTGCCCCTCATTTTATTTATATGGTATATTATGTTTATTGATTTGCAAATACTGTGCCATTTTTGCATCCCTGGGATGAATCCCACTTGATTATGGTGTATGATCTTTTTAATGTATGGTCAGATGCAGTTTGCCAATATTTTGTTGAGGATTTTAACATCTATGTTCATGAGAAATATTGGTCTGTAGTTTTCTTTCTTTGTTGTGTCTTTACCTGGTGTTGGAATTAGGATGATAGTGGCCTCGTAAAAGAGTTTGGGAGTTTTCCTTTTTCTGGAAATTTTTGGAAGAGTTTGAGAAGGATAGGAGTTAGCTCTTCCTTAAATGTTTGTAAAATTCACCTGTGAAGCCATCTGGACCAGGGATTTTGTGTTCTGGGAGTTCTTTGATTACTGCTTCAATTTCACTAGTTGCTATAAGTCTATTCTGGCTTTCTGCTTCATTTTAATTCAGTTTTGAAAGATTGTAGTATCTAGAAAAATGGCAATTTCATCCAGGTTGTCCAATTTTTTGGCATATAGTTGTTCACGGTAATTTCTTACAATTCCTTGTATATCTGTATTATTGTTTATAACTTCTTTTTTATTTTTGATTTTATTTATTTGGATCCTCATTTTTTCTTGGTGAGTCTGGTTAAAGGTTTGTCAGTTTTGTTTATCTTTTCAAAGACCCATCTCATGGATTTTTTGATCTTTTGAATTGTTTTTTTAATTTCTATGCTATGTTATTTAATTCTGTTCTGATCGTTATTGTTTCCTTCCTCCTACTCACTCTGGGCCTTGTTTGTTCTTGTTTCTCTAGTTCTTGAAGATGTACGGCTAGGTTTTTTATTTGAGATTTTTCTATCTTTTTTTTAGGTAGGCCTGTATTGCTATGAACTTCCCTCTCAGTACTGCCTTTGCTGTTTTCCATAAGTTTTGGTTTGTTGTACGTGCATTATTAATACTTTCCCAATACTTTTTGATTTCTTCCTGATCTTACTGTTGACACACTCATTATTTATTAACATGTTATTCACTCTCCAGCTATTTGGATATTTATGAGTTTTTTCCTTTGAGATTGGTACCTAGTTTCAATGTATTGTGACTTAGTGCATGCTTGATATGATTTTAATTTTCTTGAATTTGTTGAGGCTTGTTTTGTGTCCTACTATGTGGTCTATCTTTCAAAATGTTCCATGTGCATTTGAAGAGAATGTATATTTTGCTTCTTTGGGGTGAAATGTTCTGTATATATCAATTAAGTCCACTTCATCTAGAGTGTCATTCAGTGGCACAATATCCTTGTTGATTCTTTGGAAAATTTATCCATTGTTGAAAGTGGGTGTTAAAATGCCCTACAATGACTGTGTTGTGTCAATATTTTTCTTGAAGTCCTCCAAGATTTTCTTTATATATTTAGGTGTTCTTAAGTTGGGTGCATTTATATTTACAAGGATTATATCCTCCTCTTGGACTACTCCCTTAAGTGTTATGTAGTGACCTTCTCTGTCCCTTTATGGCCTTTGTTTCAAAGTCTCTTTTATCTGATATAAATATTGCTACCACAACTTTCTTTTCACATTCTTTCGTTTGTAATATTTCTTCCCATACCTTCACTTTCAACCACTGAAGATCTTGTGTTTTGAGGTGGGTTTTTTGTAGACAGCATATATACAGATCATGTTTTCTTATCCATTCAGCTACCCTATGTCTTTTGAGTGGCACATTTAATCCATTAACATTTGAGGTTATTATTGATAGGTACTTATTCATTGCCATTTTTTTCTCTACGTGCACTCTCTTCTCTCTCTCTCTTTCTCTCTCATTCTCTTTTTCTCTATTTCTTCTCTTTTTAGAGCAGTCCCTTTAGTGTCTCTTGCAGTGTTGGCATGGTGGAGATGCACTCTTTTATCCTTCTTTTCTCTGGGAAGCTTTTATTTCACTCTCCATTTTAAATGGGAGTCTTGCAGAATAGAGTAGTCTTGGGTGTAGGTCCTTGCCTTTCATTTCCTGAAATATTTTGTGCCAGTCCCTTCTGGCTTATAGTTTTCTATTGAGAAATCAGCTGATAGCCTTATCACAGCTCCCTTCTATGTTACTAGCTGTTTCTCCTTACTATCTTTATGTTTCTGTCTTTGCCTTTAAAATTTGCCATTTTAATTATTATATGCCTTGGAGTAGGTCTTTTTAAGTTCATCTTGATTGGGACAGCCTATGCTTCCTGAACCTGCGTGACTTTTTCCCTCTCCAAGTTAGGGAAGTTTCCTTTCATTATTTTTTCAAACAGGTTTTCTATCCTTTGCTCCTTATTTTCTCCTTCTGATATTCCTATGATGTGAATATTGTTATGTTTCATGTTGTCCTGAAGCTCCCTTAAACTATGCTCATTCTTTTTAAGTCTTTTTTCATTTTGTTCCTCTGACTGGGTATTTCTTTTTACCTGCTCTTCCACCTTGCTGATTTGGTGATCTCCTTCATCCAGCCTGCTCTTAATTCTTTCTAATGTGATTTTTATTTCTGATATGGTGTTCTTCTTTCTTCCTGGTTTTTATTCCTAGTTACCATGTTCTTTTCTATGCTATTGTTGTTCCCAGTAGGTTCCTTATACCTCCCCAAAATTTCCTTGTAGTCCCCACTGAGTTCCTTGAGCATCCTTATAACCATTATTTTAAATTCTGTGTCTAATAGATTCCTTGCCTCAACTTCATTTAGCTTTTTTTCTGGGAATTCCTCCTTTCCTTTCTATTGGGGGTTAGGTCTTTTTCTCCCCAGTTTAGGTAACTCCTTTTGTTTATTTCTGCATCTCAGGTTGCTCTGTTTTGTCTGCTTGTCTTCATTGGGTAGACTTCTGTGGTAGTAGTTCTGTGGGACTTGGTGGTGCAGTCTCTTTGATCTCCTGATCTGGATGCTCTTGGGTTGCCTTTTACTCAGTTTATGTGGGCTTCCTTGTTTTACTTGTGCTTTTATTATTGATGGCTTATTCATTGGTTGGTTCTCTCTTCTGGCTGCCTGACTAGGAGTCACAAACCCTGCCACATCTTGTATGTTGTTGTACAGATACTAGTTAATAAAGCAATACTACCCAGACAACCAAACCCACACAGCAAGTATACCCACCCATCACATCAGCAATATCAATAGCAGTTAAGCAAAGACTAATATAGGTGGTAATAGTTTAATAATATTATAAGATAGGAAAAAGGGAATATGAGATGACTAAAGGAGAGAGAAACGATTTTGGTGGGGAAGATGGAGGAGAAATAATAAGTAGGGAATAGAAACAAGGAGAGGAGAAGGAGAAAATAACATTTAAAATGTAAGTAAAACAGAGAAGTGCAATGGCAAAATGGATTAAAAAAATGAAAGAGTATAATATGAGGTCTAAAATAAAATTTGAAAAACAGTGAACCAAAGGGAACAAATTACAGAAAAACCACAACAGGGTCAATAACAATAATATCCATATAGAGATTATTAAATATGGAAAGAGAATAAGAATATTACATGAAAGAGAAAAGATAAATGATTTTGAGAAGATAGAGGGAGGAGAAATAATAAAAGTAAGGAACAGAATCTAGGCTAAGAAGGGACAAAACAAAATTCCAAACTCAAATAAGTGAGAATAGGAGAAAGACAAAATGGAGTAAGATAGGGGAGAGTGACCTGTAAGATTTGAAGTAAAAAATAAATTAGTGAACAAATAGGAATATACTTGAAGAGAAACAACAATAACCATAATATTCATGCTAGGCAAGTCACAGTTTACAGAGATGGAAAGAAAATAAGAATATTATAAGAAGAGAAAAAAGAATGTAAGCTTACTAAAGGAAGGAAGAATGATTTTGAGAGGATAGAGGGAGAAAAAATAATAAGAGTGAGGAATGGGATTAAGACATAAAATTTGGGAGGAAATAAAATTTACACAAAAATAAGAAAGGGCAAGAAGAAGGCAAAATGGAAAAAGACAATGGAAGAGTACAATGTGAGATTTGAAATAAAAATCTAAATAAAAAGAATAAAAAATAAAACACAAAAATAGTAAAGTAGTTGGAATACAATTGAAGCAAAAGAAGAAATATTAAAAGGTTATGTAAAAGAAAGAAAAAACACTGCAAATTCTGAAGAAGAATGAGATGGAACTTGTCTCAGCAGTTTGGCATTTGTTTTCTGTCTTCTCTTTCTGGATCTGCCTCTGGCTTTTTATCATATCAAGGTCCTGGAGTGAGTGGTCCAATTTCTGGCAACACCAACTGTTTCACCTGCACCTGCCTTTAGAGGAGGCTTCTGCTGCAATCATCAGGGTGGGACCCCTGGATCGTCTCTCGGGAGGCACTGTTCAGTCTTCTGGGAAAATTTTATGTGTGCTTCTCCTATTCCTGCACCACCCATCTTGGTATTTTCCAGCTCATTGCCAATAATGTACAGTTTCTGGTGAACTAACTGTTCACTTCAAGTGAAGGGCCAATCTACGTAAAAGGGTCAGCTTTTTCCTGCCTGGTGCTGATGGCAGCTGTGTGTGGGATGGGGTCTTGATTCCCTCTTGCTATACTGACTTCTGATCTCCCTGCTTTGCTGGCCTCAGTGGAATAGGCCCTAGGAACAAATGTTTTTTGCCTCCATGGGAGAAGTTCAAAATGAGCCCTTTAGGTATTTCTCTTTCTGTTATTTTTCTAATGGATATGCATCTGCAGGGCATTCTTGAGCTTGTCCTGCCTATTTTGTAGAGCTTCCCCATCAGATGCAGTCCTACTGACAATCTTGCAGGAGGTGGGGGCTGGGTGAGCCCTTGCCTTCCTGGAAGTTTGATCTCTGCCAGCCAGGGAAAGGAACTCTGCCTTGCTGTAAGTAATTTCAGGTGCCCAACTCTTGCTGTTTCAGGCCCCAACACACTGTCCCTGCAGCAGACACAGTCCTGAACTCTCCACTCTGTGCAGCCTCTGGTCTGCTAGCTGTGCTTGGCTGTGGCAGAGAAACTCCCTTGCCGTCACCTTTCTGATCTCTCTGCCCAGCTGTATTCAGTGGGAGCAAACTGTGCTTTTCAGTCTTTTCCCTTTGCTGGCAGGGCAGCTGCACACAGGGTCTCTGACCAGCAAGCTTCATCTCCCCTTTTAAAAAGTCTTTCTGTGCACACCCATTGCAGTACTGAGTCACCATCTGGTTTTTCACACACACTACCTCTCCAAAAAGCCAAAAGTCTCTCAAAGCCATGGCTGGCCATGCCTGCCTCAACCAAACCCAGGTGTAGATAAAATCTGTCTCTCTCTCTGGTACTCTCTCAGCTGGCATTTGCCACTTCAGCTATGGGTGTGATGCTTGCTGTGTATGTGTGTAGCCAGGCTCTCACCTACTTTGTGTATCCAAGTCACTCCTGGCTTCAGTTGGGTGCTTCTCTGCCCTGAAAGGGGAGGGAGCTGCAAAGTTACAATTTCTGACTAGTTTGTCCATGGCTGCAGGCACAACACAAGAGTATTTCCCTTTCAACCTGTAAAATTTCCTTACCAGTTGTTATGCAGCATCTTTTGTTCTCCTTGGCTTCTAAACTTCATATCAGTTAGATTCTGTGGATTGTTCAGTTTGTTTGTTGACAGATCAGCAGAATATCTGAACTGGGACAAGAACAAGTGGACTCAGTCTCCACTTACTTGGCTGCCATCTTCTCTCTCTCTACCAATACTGTTAACTCCGACTTTTCCATATGAATGGCTGGTCTTGGCTCATACTTCATAACTTCCTACATCCTATCAAACAAGCAACAAAAGGCCTCAGCAAGCTCCCAACCCCTGTACCAAGTGTCCATAGGACTAGTACTAGCAGCAACCAGCCTATATACACAGCTTGGCTTTGACTAGGAATCTCTCAGCCCATCACAACTAGCAGCCATCTCAGCTTGCTTTATAGCTTATGCAGGGTGGCAATGTTTAGAACACAGGTAGGGGCTTATTTTGGCCTGCACCATCTGGGAATCCCCAGAGCCTGTGCACCAAGTGATTAGCTACAGACCATGTTGGAGCACCACCACCCTGCCCCTGCACACCTGATCCTCCACCATGGGTATAGGTTGGTGGTCAGAGGTCACAACCAGTCCTTACAGTTTACCATTCTGGATAAATCCATCCCATTTACCTGCCAACAACAACCAAGCCTCAACTACAAGAGGAAGATGTACTCAGCCCACACAAAGGGTGCACCTCAAGTACTCAACTCTGGTGATAGGGGTGACTGTGCCTTTGGATCCTATAGAACACCTACTATATTAGGCTATGCTACCAAGACAGGTAGCAAGACTGCTACCAAGACCATAGCAGCTCTACTTAATACATAGAAACAAACTCAGAGAGGCTGCCAAAATGAAAACACAAAAAAACATAGCCCAAATGAAAGAACAGATCAAAACTCCAGAAAATGAAATAAACAAAATGGAAATAAGCAATCTATCAGATGTAGATTTTAAAACATTGGTTATAAAGATGCACAAGGAGCTTGGTGAAGATCTCAACAGCATAAAAAAGATCCAATCAGGTCCTAGCTGGTGTGGCTCAGTGATTGAGTATCAGCCTGCAAATCAAAGGGCTGCTGATTTGATTCCCAGTCTAGGGCACATGCCTGGGTTGCAGGCCAAGTCTCCAGTAGGGGGCACGTGAGAGGCAAGCACACACTGATGTTTCTCTCCTTCTCTCTCTCTCTCCATTCCCCTCTCTAAAAGATAAATAAATAAAATCTAAAAAAAAAATCCATCTAGAAACAAAGGATACTCTAATTGAAATAAAGAACAATTTACAGGGAAACAACAACAGAGTGGATAAAGCTGAGAATCAAATCAATGACTTGGAACATTAGGAAGCACAAAACTACCAATCAGAACAAGGAGGAAAAAAAAAGAATCCAAAAACATCATGAAGATAGTCTAAGTAGTCTCGTGTACAACTTCAAGCATTCCAACATTCACATCATACTAGTTCCAGAAAAAGAAGAGAAAGAGAAAGAAATTGGAAATTTATGTGAAAAAAATAATGAGAGAAAACTTCCCTATTTGGTGAAGGAAATAGACATGCAAGTCCAGGAAGCACAGAGAGTCCCAAACAAGATGGATCAAAGAGGCCCACACCAAGACACATCATAATTAAAATACCTAAGGTTAAAGATAAAGAGAGAATCTTAAAAGCAGCAAGTGAAAATCAATTAGTTGCCTACAGGGGAGTTCCTGTAAGACTGTCAGCTGATTTCTCAAAAGGAACTTTGTGGGCTAGAAGGGATTCACAAGAAACATTCAAAGTCATGAAAAGCCGGGACTTACAGCCAAGATTTCATTATGCAGTAAAGATATCATTTAGAATCAAAGGGCAGATAAAGGGCTTCTCAGACAAGAAAAAACTAAAGGAGTTTATCATCCCCAATCCATTATTATATGAAGTGTTAAAGTGACTTAGTTAAGAAAAAGAAGATCAAAGTACGAATGATGAAATTGTAAGAAATACATATCTATTATCAATTGAATCTAAAAACAAACTAAGCAAAAAAGAAGAAAGAGACAGAATCATGGATATGGAGACCATTTTGGTGGTTGCCAGATGGGGAGGGGTTATGGGGGAGTGGGTGAAGATGTGAGGGGACTAAGAAATACAAATAAGTGATTATGGAATAGCCATGGGGATGTAAAGTACAGTATAGGAAATGGAGTAGCCAAAGAACTTTAATACATGGACATGAGCAATGGACAAAAGTAATTGCCTGAGGGAGTGGGGGGTGCTGGGTGGAGGGGAGCAAAGAGGAAAAATTGGGAAAAGTGTAATACCATAATCAATAAAATATAATTTTAAAAAATTAAAGAAAGGAAATATACTCCTAAGGGCAGTGACATTGTCAGCAGCAATGAGAGCTGACATCTTAGTTCAAGAGAAAAAATAATTATGAAAAAAGAGAAGTAACCACTAAAATTGTTTTCTAGATTTTTTCTAAATTTTATTTAGAATTCCTCTGTTTTAGAAAATCAACTAATATATGATATATTTTTAATTTTTATATTCCCTTTTATTAAAACAAGTTCCAGTATTGAATCAACATAAAATCTACTATATCTGTCAAGTTACAATTAATGCTCAATTCATCTGCAAAACATTAGGAGCTAACCAAATGACATCAAGGTAATGCTTAGTTCTGAAATTCTCTTTATCAGTGTTCCATAATTCCATCATGTTTTATACATGCTGCACCAAAATCTGGGCTCCTAGAAGGCCTTTTCTTACTTACTACCTGCTGTATTTCTTATGGCTTGTATATCATGCAATCTAACAGTTGTTGAATGAATAACTAAGTGAATCAGTTAAGGAGAGTGTTTGCCTTCCCTTCCACAGAGGTTCCTGCTTTAATTTTTTTTTTATTGTTGTTCAAGTACAGTTGTCTCCATTTTCCTGCCACTAATTTCCCATATTCTAAATATTTAGTTTATATTTAAAAAAAATAGCCCTGGCTGGTATAGCTCAGTGGATTGAGTGCGGGCCGTGAACCAGGCATTGCAGGTTCGATTCCCAGTCAGAGCACATGCCTAGGTTGCAGGCTATGTACCCCAGCAACCACACATTGATGTTTCTCTCTCTCTCTCTCTCTCTCTCCCTCTCTTTCTCTCTCTCTCCCTCCCTTCCCTCTCTAAAAATAAATAAATAAAATCTTTAAAAAAATATTCCTTACTGGTAAGCTATTATTTGGGAAGTGTTTATGCTGAAAGATTATTCTCTGAGACTTCTAGATAGCCAATGTTTTACTTTAGATCATTTGGTATTTTGTAACTCATAGTTTCCTGTCATAAAGATCAATGTTATTCAAACATACTTTAAGCTATATAGATAAATAATTTCAAGCAAGGGGAGAATATCTTTGCAAGTGAATCTGTTAAGCAGAATTACATAATGATTTTTATTTAATTCATTATTGTCACTTTAATATTTTTAAAGGTACTAAATTGAGAAATGAATATCTTATTCTAAATTAAGTATAATGACTTTGTATTAATTTTGTAATCAATAAAACTTATTGAAATCAGGTTTATGCATGAAACATTGTGCTACATGGTGGGGGTGGTAATTAAGTTGATTTAATACTATGTGCTTAGACTGAGACACTCACATTCTAGTTTGAAAGTCATAACACAGCCATAAAAGATTACTAAAGAATAGTACTTCATGAATAAAATAGACAACACATATGTGGAGAAATCAGAAAGAAATCACTAGACATGCAGAACTTAAAAAACATCAAACTTATCCACCCCTATCCACATTGCTGCAAATACTTTTTCAAATTTATATTTGGAGTAAGAAAAAATTAGCAACAGAAACTGAGAGACCTTGGTTTATTTAATATTATATGTAATTTTGGGCATTCTATTTCACATACAGGAACTCAATTTTGCAAATCAGGATGCCCCCTTTGATGCTGAAAATATACATTTCTATTGATTTCCACTAAAATTGATAGTTTTCTGACATGAACACCTTTATTCATATAAACAAGTCAAAGTTAGAGAGTGATTTTGGGGCCCTGTGAAAGCCATTTGCATGCATGATTCCTTAGTTGTGTTATTATTAATATGAATCTCATACTACCTTCTTTGCCTAAAGACAGGAGCTCTGCATGCTTGTAAGGTCTCTTTCAGGTCAAGGGACTGTGGGTCTGTGAAATCATTAACTATGTTCAGGCAGAAGATTTTTGACTTGATGTGTGGCATGGAAAAATATATTCTCAAAATAATGTTTAAGAAGGCTGCTACTCCAAAGCTGATAATAGCTTCAGATTATTTTACTTTGAAATAAAATGCCAAAACACTGATACATTTCTTGAAAGGAATATCTCACATAATACATTTGGGGACAAGAAACCAAGTACTCCTAAAACCAAGATATCAGTCTAAAAATTTTCCCTCCCCTCCCCTCCTCTTCTCTCCCCTCCCTCCCCTCCCCTTCTCTCTCCCATTGTAGGTGCTTCCATTAAGATCTCTTAAATTACATTAAAAGGATTTAAGTGTCAACAGAGAAAATGCAGTGGAACATTAACCCAAATTTGTAACAGTAGCTTAAGATAAAAATTTTTTAAAAGTAAATATTGTCAAGAAATATACATTTGTACTTCATTTTGTATGGTCACATAAAATGAAGCAGATAAGTTTTGTAAATCAAATTCCATTTTAAATTTACTAATGTTCTAGAAAGATAATTTTATTGGAAATTCTGTTTAAACAATTGCTTAAATTAAGTAATAACTGCCTTCTTTATTTTTTAGGAAAACTTCAATAAAAATATCTGATTTGTTTAGAGAATTTCAGAAAAGTTAATTACCCCCAGGCATCAAACTAAAAAGAAATGTCTGGAACACGTAGTTTTAGTCCATAAACCTCAAAAAGAGCAGCAAAGCTAGAAACTGCACAATTTAAATTATCCCAGAACTGTGAGGTTCCTTTATCCACAGTCTGTATTCTAAAAATATATTTATATGACAAAGCAACTTCTGAATGGTGTAGACAAAAAGAAGAAAGATAACAGGTAGAAGGAACATTTTGTAATTGACCAAGGTATTAGTATAGCTCTCTGATTTTAATTAAGAAAATAGATAATTAAATCAAAATCATCTAAAATATTCATGATATCATACTTAAAATCAGACCCAAAGTACACAACCAGAGGGGTATCTTGTACTGATGCATATGCTAGCATTAGTAAACAGCACAAAATGTTGTGAAATTAGATGTAGTTTGCCCTCCACTAACATCCAACTTAGAGACCTGTGCATAATACTTGAACTCTATGACTCTATTCTCATCTGTAAAATGGGACATCTATGCAGGATTGTTGAGAATATTTGCTAGTATGAGACATGAACCTTACACACCATTGAGATCTCTTTACCACCTAGCTAAAAACCTCCCATTAAAGGTGTAAAGTCATCCAATTTCCACTAAATTCTAGAAATCTCAGAGAATATGATGGATAAACAGTCTCTCAATTTTCATGCATACATTTTACTTTTCTCATCAACCAGTGAGCTAGAGAAAAATTTCAATATAATCTGTTTTTCTTACTTGTTTTCAATTTTCTTTGTTCTTCTGAGAATTAGTGTCTGGAAGAAATATTCAAGTAATATTTCAGACAGAAACCTGTGTTCTTGTGGTACTGTGAACTGGTTTGCTGGTTTGGTTTTTTTAGGCAATAATTTCTTGACAAGCCATAAAATTTTCTGAGTCTTATGATTTAGTATGCTAATATGGTATCTTGACAAACTACCCCTAGCTATAAACTTGGAAATGTGTGTGAAATAACCTAGTGATAAAGCAATTTGAGGGTGGTCAGAAAAGTTTCATTTTAGCCTCAGTTTTGTCATTATATTCTGTGCGACCCTGAACAAGTCTCAGTGATTCTGGTTGTATTTTTCTCCACAGGAAACCCTAGTTGTACTGGTAATTAAATGGTCCTTAAAGGGCCTCTAATTTTAAAAGTCTAAGGGGTATATAAGGAATACCATAGGAAGAGATTTAGTTAATAAAACCAAAATGTATTTGGAAAAGTATGGCTTATTCAGATAACATGTATACATTTTGAACTTACCTTTTATGTATAAATTTGTAAAAGGAATGGTTTCCTTCTGGCACTTTTACTGCTTTTAGTAACATATAGGAAATTTATCTTTTTTGAAATTTTATACTATTTAGATCTGTTGATATAAGTAATGGTATTAGTTATGCTGTATCCATACAAGTCATATGTTAAGACTTTTTTAGGACAATATTAAACTAGATCAGCATAGTAGCTAAGCCAATAAACTGATGTCTTCTACTAGGAAATATTTAGTTAATTAGTATTTACAGTTTTGTTCCTGTATAGTCACTGGGTATTGTTTTTTCAGAGCTTTTTATCAGCAGAGGGTAAGATGATGCCATCAATTCTTTTTCACAGTGAAGTGTTGGAAATGGTCACTTCTGCAATAATTTAGGTTCCCTGAGCAGTAGCTGGAGGGTCCAGTGAGATGGGTTTCATGTTTGTGTGTCATTTTAATGAGATTGACAGTAAGAGTGACAACGAGATGAACATTTTGGTGGGACTGACATGATGTCAAACACATATTCCAGCAGAGAGCAACTGCACACAGTCACACATCTGGACTGGTATCACATCAGAAACTTTTGTCCTTTTTTCCAATGTTGTAATTCATGTATGGTTTATAATTTTTCTATTTATTATTTTAATAAAATCATGAAAAAATAAGTCAAAAGTATCAAAGCTTTTCCCCCAGCTTTATTAAGGTATGTATATATAATTTCTACATAATGTGTATAATCTGGTGAGTTGAAACATATGCATATATGTGTGTCATCATCACTGCAGTCCAGGTAATAAACATATCTGTTAGAGTCTTGAGAGGGAGAAAGAGAACAGAGACCCAGCCAGTGAGAGACACTCAGGATGCTGTCCTTCAGGCATGGTTGTTGGTCTCTGTGCTCCTGACAGGAGAGCTGTGGATTTTGTCATCTTGTAAGTGACCTTGGCATGAGAGGACAAGTTAACTGTTGGGTACTTGATTCCCAGTGTGAGAGCCCCTGAAGATAATTTGACCAAGTGTTCTTATAAACTAAAATTATCATTTAGATATTTTATCTACAGTAATGATTTTTATTCTCTTCAACTGACATAGCAGGGTTTGGAGCTAGAATTTCTGATTTCATTTCTTGCCCTTTCAAATACTGGCTGTATGATCTTAGAAAAAGTTAGCTTTTGACTCTCAGTTACAAAAAGAAAATGTAAGAATGGAAGATATTATTATTTTCCTGACTGGTTTCCTCCCATAGTTAAATGAAGGCATTAGTATAAATCATTGTCTGGCTAAGATTTGTTCATTTACTATTTCATGATTATCATCCTTACATAGGTAAGTAACATGGATGAATATGTGTGTGTGTGTGTGTGTGTGTGTGTGTGTGTGTGTGTGTGTATTTCAGAGAAAGGGGAAGAGAGGGAGAAAGAGAGGGAGAGAAACATCCATGTGAGAGAGAAACATCTATCGCTTGCTTCTCCTCAGCACCCCAACAGGAGACCAAAACCGCAACCCAGGCAGATGCCCTGACCTGAATCACTTTTGCTTTGTGGAAGACGCCCAGTCAACTGAGTCACACAGGTCAGGGCAACATTACGTTTGTAATAATCTGCACTTTGGGAGGTAGACATTGCTTGCATCCATTAACACAAAATATGATAACAGACCAGACCATAACTAAAATTTAAGAAGCTGAGAAAGGTAGAGAGCTAATAAAACTGTAGTCTTTATCTCCCCATCATTGTCACTAAAAATAAACAAACAAAAAAAGTGAGGAAACAATACCTATTAGTCAGCCAATGGGCATTAGAGAGGATGCTGTCTTTACAAATTGTGGGGAAATTCGGCTTTATAGCCCATGTTTCCAAATTTTCCCTGTAAGACAGGAAATATCACTACCTCACCCAGCTGGCTGAATTGTTGATTAGTTCTGCCTAGACATTGGTTTTGAGGGAAGAGGCCCACTGCTTTCTTAAGGTTCTAAGTGATCAAGAGCAACACTATAAATCAGAAAAAGATTCTCTGAAAAAAGTTTCATCCTCGAAGATGCTTTCCATCTGGGAGGGAGATGTACACAGCAGCCTGTTACTATGTAAGTGCATTCACAGGATCTGCCAGCTGTGATTAACAACATAAACAAAAATAATCGCTGACATTTGGGAAACATAGACTAAAAGATCCCATTTTGTGTGTGATTTGGAAAGGTACTTTTTGTTATCTCAACATTAGTTAGGAAAACTTTAGGATGACGGCTTTGGTATTTTTTCCCCCAGGTTGTTTGTTTTTTGCACAGGAAAACACATCGTCCCTTCTGGCTTGTCCTGAGAACAAATTACTCTAAAATGGCTCAGAGAATATGGGAGATTGCTTATCTTGCTATATTTAATAGAATAATACAGAACTGTAAGCTTTGACTACTTAATAAGGAAAAGATCTTCTGCCATCATGTGGAATGTTGGAGAATCTTCCCTTGTTTGGTGTTTTTGTCCCTTTGCTGGCTTCTCTGTGGAATACATTGAATTTCCTGACAGAGGAGTAATCATTGTTACCACAAGTAAAATGTTTAAAAATCACAAGGCAAACAAAACAAAGATACTGCAAGAAGTTAAATCTTGATAATTTAGATTCTATCTTTTCCATAAGACAAATTTAAGGAAAAAAGAAACCTTACAATTCAGAAAAAAACAAATTAAACAAATCAGAAGTACAAAATATCTTTCATCTGATCTTTATTCCATTGGAGAATTTTTTTAATGGGAAAATCTTTGCCAGTCTGTCTCAATTGATTGAATGGCTACTCTTATGTTTTGCTTCTTTCTGGGGATATTATTACATAGCCATAAGTATTTGTTACAGTATCATTCGGTGTCACCAGTAGACATTTTTCTCTCAGCATTCTCCATCTCAGCATAGGTAGTAAATACCTGTCTCCATTTCCCTCACCCAGATCTTTCTCTTCATCTCATCAGCTATTTTCAGGGGGGTTCAGAGAAGTGACCCACTTCTCTCTAATAAAGGTTAGAGACATCAGCTAGCTGAGAAAAGCCTCCTGCAGATAAAATGATAATATTTGATTGTACCTGCCACCTAGGACCCGTTTCAAAGGAAAATTTTGACCAAGCTGTCATTCAGGCTTAATTTATATGCTAGAAAGAGCCTTAACCAGATGCCACGGATTTCTGGTTGAAGTGACTCTTCGTATTCCACAAGTAATGCAGTCACCTCTCGTGTGGGAAGAGCACTGGGAGAAATGCAATAAGGACAGGAACAATATTAAATGAAAAAGAGAACGGGTCCCAATTATCCATTATTATTGGGGTGAAAAAATATGATGTTGGCAGCAGCAAAGACATTGTTAAGAATTGCTGCTGATTTTGCAAATAACATTTCCAAAAGGAATTTCCAGTTTTCATGGGGAAATATATCTACATGTAGTAGGGCTTGTAAGGCAGGTGCTACTTTTCACTCCATCTAATTTTCCACATAGATTCATGTCTCTTTCCTCCTTTAATAACTTATGAAAAACTCACTTTCCCCCTGAATTATAGAGTTCTAGAAATGAAGGAGTTAAACCTATTTCTTTAAGTGAGGGGAAAGTTGTTTGCTGCAAATACATCTCAGTAGCCGAAGAGAAATGTTCCACAAGATTAGGGTGATTGAAAAACTCCACTGATAAAGAAGAAAATGAAGAAGAAGGATCTGGAACAGTTTCCCTCATCTTCTCTGGAAGCCTGTGGTCAATCTGTCATTTTAAACTATTGTTCACAACTCACATTTTCAACTATTCTCCAAATAAATTATATATGATCCACATTATTAATACCCAATTCCTTACCTTCTTCAAATAAATACAATTTATTTTTAAATATACTTGTCAACATGGGATATGCATGTGTATATATGTGTGTACATATATGTGTGTGTATGCACATGGTTTTCTACAGAACCAGCTAAGCCATATTTATGACAAGTGAAACATTAGGAATAATGAACGGTTATTCAAATTTCATTCAGTATATCAAGTTCTTTCCCCTACCATTCTATGTATTCAGTATACTGTTAGTCCCTGGCCTATAGAAATACTTGTGATGCCTAGTTACCAAGGATTTATCAAATGGTTGGAAATTTAGGACTAATAGATGTAAGCAGTTGGTTGACATGCTTATGGAGAGCTTCTCTTCTTTGCATATTTTACAGAATCAATTTCAATGTCTGTTCCATAATAAGTGCAAGAATATAACAATTTATCAAGTGGAGAGGAGCTTCTCTTCCTATTTAGAGTTCTTACAATTATTTGTCCATCACGGTCCTCTGACCACCATCAGACATGTCACCATGAGGCTAAACTGTGTTTGGAATATATTCTGTAGTTTCAGCTTTTATGAATGCTTTTTATCTGGAATCTTTAGTTATAGCTAAGTTCCTCAAAGTCAAGGGCGAAATCCTCTCTATTTCGAGTTATGCGTTTGTAGTGTTTAGTAAAGTGTTACAGCAACTGGAGGTACTTGGCATATGTTCATCACAATGCCTCTGTGATAAAAAGCTAAGAAAAAGTGCACATGTGCTGCAGAATTGCTTGGGCAAAGGGGAGAAAGACCAAAGAAGATAAATATAAAAAGGCAAAGAAATACTATTGGAAAGGGCAAATTGTTGATATTTGTTGTCATTGCTATCACAGGGAGACCTATTTAAATTGAAAGTTACAGATGGGAGTTCGGTAACAAGTAAATTTTCTCTGTGCTCCAAAGTCATTCTTTGATAGAGAAATATTTGAAGTCACTCTTGACTTTTGATATATGACTTTCTGACTTGAACTGATAAACCCTGTAGACAGAGATCTTACCTTTCTCTTGCTTTAGTTCATCAATGAACATAATGATCCTGTGCTCTCGTAAGTAACTCATAAAGATAATGCCCACTTGTCCTGAATTTTTGGTTGGTTGGCTGGTGTGGCCCCTGGATAGTTTTGAATTTTCTCAGTTCAAACTTAACAAGCTGTCAATGTGCATCTTTTACAGTAAAATCAATACTTTTACTTTTTTTGCGTCATAAATCAGGATATAAACATGCACAATTATCATTTCTGGAAACCATAAGAATTACATAGCACTCAGAAAGATGGGGACTTGGTCATCTACAGCATCATTAACTTTAAATAGTCGGTATCCATGAGCCTCTTCCTAATGTTTACAAAAATAAATCTCTGTTGTTATATATGAAAGTTAAAATATTAACCTAAGTCACTAGTGGATCTTCATAGATGAAAAATGAAGTATTGAAGCCAGGAGAATCTCCATAAAACAATTGTTATTACTCTGACAGGAACATGTGAAAATGACAACATTCTTAAATGGTGTGTTAGGACGAATTTAAACAAATTAAATTGTAAATGATTTAAAAAGACAATAGAGCAAAACTAAACTACAGAATGTAACATAATCTTGGATGTCCTTTTGAAATAGTGTTTACTACTCTTTGGCTATTTTTTTCTGTTAAAAAGAGCTGGTAGGTCAATTACAGTAATGTGGAGATTTTCAGATGTGACATTGATGACAAAGGGAGATCTGGACAACTTCCCTTAGATAAGCTCTGTAAGAAATAAACTCTGCTGGATTTATACTTTTGAAATACAATGTAGGAAATACCTATTGATTTCCATGTGGCTGTTTACCTACCTGAGAGAATTTGTAAAAGTGTCTGAGCTGAGCACATGTGTACACACACGCACACTTGGGTAGCACTAGGCCTGAGTGAAAGAAAAATGGAAATAAAGTATAAAAGGTTTACATCGATATTTTCTTTCTCAATGCTGTGAAATAAATAGTTAGATTTTTCTCATTATTAGTTCTTAAGTTGAAGCATAGAAAGACAAATTCATTACAAATAAAATTTTCCTCCTAGGATTTTTAGACATTACCTTGACAGGTAAGATGGCTTATGCTCCATGTCAAAGGTTTTATAATTTAAATCAATAGACAAACTGGGGTATTTCAACTACCATTAGACTGAGGAGCACAAACATTGACTGATGGGCAGTCACTGCTCCAGCAACGGAAGCTGCTGAGTCTGTGCTGTCTCTCAAAGGTTAAATACAAAGACCAATAAGAAGCATGTTGATTTGGTGACACAAACTGCCTCTGGTCTATTCCCAGTTTTCACAACTACTGTCTAAGTGTTTTTGAAGACTTCAGATTGCATTTTTTGTGGCAAAGTTCAAAGGCAAAGTTTACCATTAGGAAAGTAAGAATTACATATTGACCTGGAATCAGTACAGAAATGTTCAAGAATTTATGTTGTAGCAAGTCCTTGGCAATGTGTCGGGGCTGTGTGTTTTTTTGGAGTGAATGCTAACACAGGTGTTTTGAGAACACTATGTGCTTCAGCTCAGAATTGCTAAGTAACTGTAGCCAAGTAGCTTAGATAATTTGAATTTTAAGTGGTTTTCAATTTTAAATTATGATCATAAAAAAATGAACAAAAAGTTATCTTGGAGTATGTATATAGAGGTAGTTGTCTTTGTGAAAAAGTAAAGGTCAAATCCCCCATGAGAGAGAAGATACTTATTACATAAACTTGAGTTAATTAATTAATTTTCAGTAAAATTTTAGGTCTTGGGAGAGCAATGATGAATAAGATTAAAAAGCTCACAACTAATTGTGGAAGAAGAATATGTAAACCAACAACAGAAGAATATGTATATGGAACATGTAGAAGCAAAAAAAATACATTAATTATGCCTGGAATGAGTGTCATGAGATGGCTTGTCAGCAAAAGCTGCAGTATGAATAAATTATTTTATTTACAAGTATACTTTTATATATATAGTGATATATACATTCATGCACACATATATAGTTATGTCATATATATTAGTTAGGGTTCAATCAGAGAAGGCCAACCAGTAGGAAATATGTATTGAGACATTCACTATGTTATGCTAAGTGACATAAGCCAGACCAAAGGACAACTATATGATTATACTTATATGCAATAGCTCAAATAGTCAAACTCATTTAGACAGCATGTAGAATAGAGGTTAGCAGGGGCTGGGGTAGAGAGAATGGGGGGTTATATCTTAATGGAAGCAGAGTTTTTGCTTGGCATCATAAAAAAAGTGGAAAAAGGGGAAGGATGATGGTGACAGTAGTACAGTGTGAATGTTCTTAATAGCACTGAATTATATACTAAAAAGTGTTAAAATGGTAGATTCTATATTGTGTATACTTGACTAAAATAAAAATAGCATAGTTTTCCTTATTTAAAAAAGAGACTTATTATAAGAAATTATTTTATGATATTGGGGGTTTGGCTAGGAAAGCTTAAAATTCATTGTGCAGGCAATCAGGAGGGACATGCTAGAACTCCAGGCATGGGCTGAAGGTTCTCTCCACAGATGGAATCTGTCCTTCCTCCTGGCCACCTCAGCACAGCTCTTACAGCTTTCAACTGACTTAATCAGGCCCACCTGGATTATCAGGAATAATCTCCTTCACTTGAAGTCAATTGATCATAAGCATTAATTGCATTTATAAAATATCTCCACAGGACACCCACATTAGTGTTCAGTTTATTAACTAAGGCCTGTAGCTTAGTCAGATTGACAATTTGTAAAACCATCACATCTTAATTCTAAAAATATGTGAATGTCACCTAAACAAAAGGAGATACAAGTAGGCAGAAGCTAGTGTGGTTTTTAGGCTCTTTATTTGAGTGTTAGAACATTAAAAAAGATAAATAGCCAAGTGATGGAAGCAACCCAAGTGCCCATCAGTAAATGAGTGGATTAAAAAACTGTGGTACATTTACACAATGGAATACTATGCAGCAGAAAGAAAGAAGGAACTCCTACCTTGGTGACAGCATGGATGGAACTGGAGAGCATCATTCTAAGTGAAATAAGCCAGGTGGTGAAAGGCAAATACCATATGGTCTCACCTTTAAGTGGAACCTAATCAACAAAACAGACAAGGGAGCAACATAGAACCAGATACATGTAAATACAGAACAAACTGACAGTGACCAGGGGGTGGAGGGAGGTGGATAACGAGAGAAAGAAGAAAGATCAAGTCAAGAAACTTGTATAAAGAATCCATGGACAAAGACAATGAGGGTGAGGGGACAACTGAATGTGGGGGGAGGGGTGGGCAGAGGGGAGTAATGAGGGAAAATGGGGACATTCATAACTGAACAATAAAAACATTTAAATCAACCATTCATATGAAATATCATAACCATGCTAAGTATGTTTTCAAATAGCTATTAGATCTAGTTGATAGTGTGTCTTTATCTGTGTGTGTTTGTGTTTGAGGATCTGTGTTTACATACATGTATGGACTTTCTCAAAGCTATGAAATATTTGAAGACAGTTGTTGCTGTAGATTTTTTTAACAAATCTTATGTTTTTTATATTAAAATATATTTTAAAAATTAACAGATTTACTTACAGATACTTGACAACAATAATTTGCACATTTAAAATATCCAATTCAGGAAGTTTTGACATATGTATGCACCCATGAAACCATCACTGCAGTTGAAAGTAAACATATCTATTACCTCCAAAAGTTTGCTTATGTCCCTTTGTACTCCCACCTTATCCGTTTATCCCCATCTCCTGAAACTACTTATATAATTTCTATCATACTTTACTAATCTTTTAATCTTCATTAATCTTTTAAACTATCATACTTCATTAGTCTAGTCCAATGCTTGACACACAAATAAGCCCTTAATGAATGTTTATTGAACTAAGCTGAATTATTCTATATCCTAGATGAGTATGTTAATCAGTGTACTTCTCCTTTCAAATGTGAGTATTTCATCTTTTATAGAAAGAATATAAACCATTTCAAAAATTGTCTACTTGGTTATTCAACAAAGTAAATTTTTTTCCAAAATATAAATCTTCAGTTATATCCTTTGATATTAAAACCCTACTTTTCTGTGGTTTTTCTCTTCTATTTTGGCTTCTAATTTGTATTCACTTGATTTATAAGTCCCATTGGCATTTTTCCTCTTTTAAAAAGGCATTTTGTCTATCTAAATTAAATCTCATTCACTTGATTTTCTTTTACATCTTAAACTCTCAAGATCCATCTGCAATTTTTCTGTTTTTAACTTTCTAGCATTGAGTATGTAATCTCCTCATTTGCAATCATCTCTAGGGTTTACTCAAGTTTTTTTTTTTCTTCTTCTTCTCTTCAAGTTAACATATTAGAAGGATATTGACCATAGGATTAGTTACCTTTTAAAATCTCTGCTTAATTTTTGGGTTATACTTGACTATTATCATCAGGATTTACTACTTTCAATACTGAAGCACCATTAATATGCTTCATGGCTATAACAAAGTAAAAAGCTCCTTGCTTGTTTGTATTTCAGGGGGATAAAAAGGTGATTAATTCAGCCTAAATTTGAAAGGATCTAGGATACTGCCAGAGATAACCCTGCCATCCACAGAAGCACAATCTTCAACCTTTGAGACTGACTCTCAATGACTACTGAGTCACTAAGATATTTTTTTTAAATCAGAGTCCTTTCATACCATTTCTTCATTGTGAGGAGAATGTAATTTTCTCAAGCAAAGGACAATTATTCATTCTAGATCATCATTTAGGATTTGCTATAAAATATACTTTAAAACATGATCTGTAGGCACATATTTAAATAGTAGTTTATTAAATTTGTTCATGTATGATGCCTTGTACTCTTCAGAGATAGAGAAGCTTCTCTATAGCTTCTCTTGTACCAAGAGATAGAGAAGCTATGCAGGGATAACAAATTCAATGCAGCCTTCTCACCTTATATATAACAACTTTTTATCAAAGTTCTACAATTCAATTGTAATTTTTAACCTAAGTACTTTAAAATTATAGCAATAACTATACATATTATTTCTAATGTTTAGAGGAATAACTTATGTGGGGCTAATGATGCTTTCCTGTTGTATCAAGGGTTCCCTAGTTGCTATGAAATCACATGACACAGGCTCAAATTTTTTATCATTTTTTATGTGGCAAAACAGGCTGAAAAATACAGAGGAAAAGAAGTATATCACCTAATAGAGCATGCTTATGAAAGAGAAAAAAAGTAAATGGTTCCTGTAAGACTTTAATGGATAATGTGTGAAACTATTTATAAAATTACAAATAATAGACAAACAAAAAGAGTTATTACTAGTCATGCTCACTGTTAGTTTCCACTCCAAACCTCCAACTGAAGACAAGTATCCCAAAGTCTTCTTTTCCATGAGGGTAATTCAGCAAATTAAAATGATACTAATGATATATTAATGTAATAATAAGAGTGAAAAGAAAACTGTTATTCAGAAGCTTGTTTTTACTCATACATTTATTAATATTTCTATTGCAGAACAATTTGGTTCAACAGACATTCATTAAATAGTATCAGTACTGTGTTTGACACTGTGACTTAGATATATAGATATATGTCCCTATGTAGAAATTACAGTGTTTGGGGGGTAGACAGATAATGATGGTTGTAAATAGAAAATAACATGATGTGGTAACATGTTATTCTCATTTGACAGATTTGCTCAGTTGTCACAAAATAATTATGAGCACTAACAAAATGCTAATTCTTGTATAGGCTCTGTGGAGACATAACACTGAACACAAAGTCAAGGTCTTCAGGCTAAAGGAAATGATTTAGGTAAAAAAAATGGATCTACATAAACAAAAAAAGAGCACCAGAAAAGGGATAAATGAAGGCTAAATAAAATCATCTATTTTTCTTATTCTTAATTGAACTAAAAGATTATTATTTAGTTATAAATATATTGTGTGATTATAGCACATGGATAAATGAATGTCAGAATGGATGGGAACGAGGAATTTAGAGTCTGTTAAAAGATATTTGCACTATTCATGAAACAGTATAGTGTTATTTGAAGGTAGACTTGGATTAGATAAAACCCTAAAGTGTAAACTCTAGAGAAACCACTGAATTCTTAAGTAAGTATTTGATATTATAATAAAGGAGATAAAAGGGTATTGTATACAATGCTCAATTAAATCAATGAAGACAGAGAGAGAAAAAAGAAGCAAAGAACAAATGCAACATATAGAAAAGTGATACAAATATGATACATATTAATTCAACTATAGTAATAGTAATTTAAAACCTGAATGGTATAAATATACCAATCACAAGACAAACTCTTGTCAACATGGATAAAAAAAGACTTCAGTTAACTATAAAGGGAAGAAGAAGGACATATTATGCTAACATGTATCAAAAGGAAGCTGGAGTAGCTATATTGATTATAGATAAAGCAGACTTCAGAAAAAAAAGAAGATGATCAAGGATATAGAATGAGATTATAAAGTCATAAAAGTGTCAATTTTTCAAGAATACATAACCATCTTAAACTTGTACACACCTAATAACTGCAAAAAGAAATAAGGAAACCTACCATTATATTTGGAAACTTTAACCTCCCTCTTTCCATAAAAGAATAGATGGATGGCCTGAAAAACCTTATCAATCACTTGATCCAATTGACATTTATGTGACTTTATCCAAAAACAGCAAAAAACACACTTTTCTAAGGTCACATGGAACATTTACCAAGATAGACCATATTCTGGGGTATAGCACTCCTTGACAAAATTAATAAAATAGAAGATTATACAAAGTATGTTCTCTTACTATAATGGAATTAACCTAGAGATCAATAACAGAAAGGTGGAAAATCATAAATATCTAAAAAATTATAAAGCATATTTCTAAATAACCCATGGATCAAAGTAGTCTCAAGAGAAATTTAACGATATTTTGAACTAAATAACAATGAAAACAGGATGTCAAAAGTTGCAGAATGCAAAGACAGCAATGTTTAGATGAAAGTTGATGGCATTAAATATTTTTTAAAGAAATGAAGATTAAAAACCAATAATGTTAGCTTCCACCTGAGAAAACAAGAGGAAGAAGAACCATTTAAGCCTAAAGCAAGAAGATATGATAAGATTTAGAGTAGAAATCAGTGAAATTAAAAAAAATACAGAAAAAAAAGAAATTGACTCTGAAAAGATTTTCAATAGTATGTTTAAAAATGTTTGATTTGTTATATGCCTCTAGATAAGCTAACCAAAAAAATAGACCAATATTTTTCATGAATATAGATGTAATTTTTCAACAAAAGATTAGCAAATTGAATCCAATAATGTAAAAAATAATATAACATGACCAATTAGAATTTATTTGAGGTATGTAGGATTGCCTCAATATTTGAAAATCACTCAATGTAACCTATTATTTCAATAGGCTATAGAAGAAAAAAATATGGTTATATCAATCAATGCTGAAAAAGCACTGACAACAAACAATACATTCATAATTAAAAACTCAGGAAGCTAGGAATAAAGTGGAAGTTTCTTAGCTTGGAAATGATATCTACAAAAACCCTAGCATGAAATACACAAGATGTTACTTCCTGGCACTACTGGAACACCTTGTAGTATCAGAAAGCAACAGTCTCAAAAAAAAAACCAAAACCTTACAATGCTGAGAAAGTTTGAGAAACTTTCACAACCAGAGAAGGTGATGAGGAAATAATTGCCAAATTTCATGGGTATCTTGAATTGAATTGTGGAACAAAAAAGAAAATAAGATTTAAAACCTATGAAATATGAATAAACTATGAATTTTAATTAATGGTAATGTATCAATATTGCTTCATTAATTGTGACAAATGTACGTGTTGGAAACCACTCTGCCTGGTCTCAGGAAGCTATAACCCCCTGTGACTTAGGCTGAGTGAGAGACCTCCGGACCAGGAGCCACTAAGGAGAAAAAACTTATTTCCCTAGCATGAACACTGCCTGTTCTGTGCCTGGCCTTCAATGCTTGATCAGTTAGCCAATGACAGGTAACAATTCTCTAGGAAAGAGAATGAACCTAAGATAGGCATGATCATGAGAAGGCCTCTGGGAAGAGACTCAGGGCTGTGGAAATGAAGGGGTGATCGACATCAACCCCTGCCCCCTCAGCTTTGTCAAAGCCTGGGACTTTGTTCTTAAATGTGAGAAATCTAAGTCTCCTGGCTGCCTCTGTCTCCTGCCCAACTCAGGCCTGCGGAAATAGCTAAGGGGGCAGCCCAGACCAGAAACGGCGAACTCCCGGGGTAATCAGGCCTGGGACATAGAATATACAAGATCCCATGAGATCTGTTTGCTGGAGGGTGTTATTAACTTGGAATTTGAAGGCACAGACAGGAAACCTTTGGAACCTGTAGTTCTTTCATATGTTAAAACTCCAATCTCTGCCCAGAATCACGGCAGGAGTTCTGTTAGCATCTTTGTAAGTCACCTGCTCACTTTTGATCCTTTCTGCCAAACTGTAAATCCACAAACTAAGTCTGCTTTCTTAATAAAAATCTGCTTGGGAACGGAGACGAGGTGCTCCCCACTAGAGAGAGTAGCCATTCCATCCTTACTTCCCCACAGAAACTTGTTTGTGTCTGTGTGTGTCTTTCTCATGTTTCAATGAGCCATCCCCAGCACTCCATGCTCACTGCAGGCCGGTGAGCATGTGTCAGTATGATATAATATAAGATATTAATATAAGAGGAATCTTGGTGTGGGATGTATGGGAACTCTCTGTAGTAGCTTCCTAATTTTTTGTTAAATCTAAAATTACTATAAAACAATTTATTAAACACTTAAAAATTAGAAAAATTATAGGAAGGACAAGGCATATCTAATGAAACAAGACTTCAAATGAAACATAATAGGATGGAAAAAAGAACACATATGGAAACTCTGATCTTGTGGAGGAAGAAAAACACCTTGCACAAAATGGAGGTAAAGAGGAAAATGTAAATAATATTGTGATGGATGGATTAATGCAGTTTATTTTTAGTGATCTCAATTTTCATTATGAACTATCATGTAGATACATTTCAAGATCAAAACAAGTGGAGACTGGATTAAAGATTTGAGAGGAGTGCTGTCATTTGGAATTGTAACAGTCTAAGGAAAGAGTTAAATAAACTCTAAGAAAAATATAAAAGCATTGGTGTCTGGCATTGTGTGGTCAGAGGTTGTGTGGTTGAGATTAAAACTCATTAATTTGTGGCTTCATTCACTGTTTTAATCTAGGGAACATATTCCACTGTAAGAGTACAAACACAAATTGTATGACTTTTCCAGAAGGCAGGTGTTCCATGCAGACATTCGGAAAATCACGGGCACAATGTGGTTATAGACATCGGTGAAATGTGCTCAGATGATCAACCATGGGGTCCGAGTTCAATGAATAAGAAAATTACAGAATTAGAGAATGACAGACTCTAGGAAAACAGGAAATGCATCTATGAGGTAAACGTCAGGCGCCTGGCAAGTAAGGATGCAAGAAATGATGCAGTAGGAGGAAACTAATTTTCATTCAGTGGCAGAAGTAATCCAATAACGTGAAAGGGAACATTAAAGAGACCTGTTCCCTGTTAATAATAGAGGGCTTATGGTCAAGATTGCAGTGTATGTAAATGTGGTATGCATATCTTTTCAAAACCACATCAAAATTGCAACTGAACCATAGAACAACTATCATTCAGAGATATCTAAAATCTAGCTGAATAGAAGTCAAAAAATGAAGGCTAGAAAGATGATGCATTGATACTGTTAGAAAGAAGAAGAAACATGGAAAAGCTATTCCCATACCCACCTGTGGTAGGTAAAATTCAGGAGGGATATCTTGGCTGGAGCAAGTGGTTCCAATCCCACACCAGCACCCTCCCCACTCAGGGTTCCATTGTCAGGAAGAAAGGTCCCCATAACTTCTGGCTGTAAAAACCAGTGGGCACTGTGGCTGAGTGAGATGGAGGGCTTCTGGAGTCCCAGGTGTTCCTTGTGAAGGGTCTGACATAGACTCATTGGGACTCATGTGCTCTGAGCTCTAGCTCAGGTGCAGTAGCTCAAGAGGCACCAGGAACATACAGGGATGAAATGAATTATCAAGCATCAGGGTGAGAGCTGAAAGGACAGTTTTCTGCCAGACAGAAGAGCTGGCGGAGACCATTGTTCCTTCTCTGAGCTTTCCTTCCACAGAGCTGACAGGTGGTCATCATATCTGAGTCATCAACTTGGCTATCACTATTTTCCCAGCTCTGGTGATTCTCTGAGGCCCTAGCCTATCCAACTTGTGGCCCAACCCTAGGTGTTTCCAGTGGCTTTAGCATATAAATGGCAAGTCTTGGCTCATGCTTCAGACATTCCTAAAATCTCTCAAATAAGTAGTGTCTGACCTTGATGTGCCCTATACCTTTTGTTAAGTGGCACCAGGCCTGGTACTAATGGCAGGTGACCTTGGTTTGCATTTGGCTTCTCTTTGGCATCTTTAGGCCCAGCACAAGGAGCAGCCATCTGCATATCGCTTTGTAGGCCAGGCTGAGGGGCCCCTGGTAGAACCAGGTGGTAGCTGATCTTGCCCTATATCTCCCAGGAGGTGCCAGAGCCAACTCAGTCTGTGGAGAGCTTCAGACCTCATTGAAGGGCCATCCAATACCTCAATAAAGAATTGAAAACCTATGTAAAAAAATAATGAACTTCCAGCCAAAATGGAGACATAGGTAGATACGCTGTGGTTCCTTGCACAACCAAAACAAGGACAACAATAAATTTAAAAACAACAAAAAAAAAATCAGAACAGCCAGAAAATCTAACTGTATGGAAGTCCAACAACCAAGGAATTAAAGAAGAAACATTCATACAGACCAGCAGGAGGGGCAGATGCTGGCGACTGGGGCAGAGAGGACTCACAGCAATGTGGCAGCTGGCAGAGTGGGTGGTCCCACATTTGTGTGTGGATAAAACAGGTGGAACAACTGGGGAGCGAGACAGACCACGCAACCCAGGGTTCCAGTGCCGGGAAATAAAGTCTCAAAACCTCTGACTGAAAAAACCTGTGGGGGTTGAGATGGCAGAGGGTGAAACTGTCAGCCTCATGGGAGAGTTTGTTGGAGAGACCCTAGAAAATACACAAGGTCCTAGAACATAAACAAACTCACTGCCTTGGAATCAGCACCAGAGGGGCCCAAATTGCTTGTGGGTAGCAGAAGAAGTGACTGAGAGCTGAGCAAGCAGCACTGTTCCCTCTCTGACCCCTCCCCCATATACAGTGCTGCAACTGTATGGGTTCCTCTACCCTGGCAAACACCAAAGTCTCTTCCCTTTACAACATAAGAGGCAGGCCAAGACAAGGAAACATGGCTCAAATGAAAGAACAGATCAAAGATCCAGAAAAAATACAACTATGCTGTGAAGAGATAGCCAACCTGTCAGATGCACAGTTCAAAACACTAGTATCCAGGATGCTCACAGAAATGGTTGAGTATGGTGGCAAAATAGAGGAAAAAGTGAGGGCCATGCAAAGTGAAATGAAAAGAAATGTACAGGGAACCAACAATGAAGAGAAGGAAACCAGACCTCAAATCAATGGTTTGGAGCAGAAGGAAGAAATAAACATTTAACCAGAACATAATGAAGAAACAAGAATTCAAAAAAATGAAGAGAGACTTATGAACCTCTGGGACAACTTTAAACATTCCAACATCTGAATTATAGGGATGCCAGAAGGAGAAGAAGACCAAAAGATTGAAAACTTATTTGAGAAAATAATGAAGGAGAACTTCTCCTATCTGACAAAGGAAATGAACTTCCAGGAAGTCCAGGAAGCTCAGAGAGTCCCAATGAAGTTGGACCCAAGGAAGCATAAACCAAGGCACATCACAGTTACATTACTGAAGATTAAAGATAAGGAGAGAATCTTAAAAGCAAGAGAAAAGGAGACAGTTACCTACAAGGGAGTTCCCATTAGATTATCAGCTGATTTCTCAAAAGAAACCTTACAGGCAAGAAGGGCTGGAAAGAAGTATTCCAAATCATGAAAGTGAAGGACCTACATCCAAGATGACTCTATCCAGCAAAGTTATCATTTAGAGTGGAAGAGCAGATCAAGTGCTTCCCAGATAAGGTCAAATTAAAGGAGTTCATCATCATCAAACCATTATTATATGAAATGTTAAAGGGACTTATCTAAGAAAAGAAGAAAATAAAAAAATATGAACAGTAAAATGACAACAAATTCACAGCTATTAACAATGGACTAAACATAAACAATGAACTAAGCAAATAACTAAAACAGGAACAGAATCACAGAAATAATGATCACATGAAGGGTTTTCAGAGGGGAGGTGGAGCAGGGAGAATGGGAAAATGGTATGGGGAATAAGAAGCATAAATGGTCTACAATATAGGCAGGGGGAGGTTAAGAATATTATAGAAAATGTAGAAGTTAAAGAACTTATATGTATGATCCATGGACATGAACTAAAGCAGGGGGAATGCTGGTGGGAGAGGGGTGCAGGGCAGAGTGGAATAAAGGTGTGAAAAATGGGAGAGCTGTAATAGCATAATCAATAAAATATATTTAAAAAATAATGATGATAAACTTCCCTAACCTGGTGAAGGAAATAGGCATACAAGTCCAGGAAGTGCCAAGAGTCCCAAGCAAGATTAACCCAAAGAGGCTCATGCTGAGACACACCATAATTAAAATGCCAAAGGTTAAAGACAGAGAATCTTAAAATCAGTTGAGAGAAAGGTAGTTAGTTACCCAACAAGGAGCTCTCATAAGACTGTCAGCTAATTTCACAGTAGATACCTTGTAAGTCAGAAGGGATAATTAAGAAATATACAAAGTTATGAAAAACAAGGACCTACAAGCCAAATTGCTTTACCCAGCAAAGCTATTATTTAGAATAGAAGAATTGATAAAGAGCTTCCCAGACAAGAAAAAGCTAAAGGAATTCATCAACACCAAATCCATATTGTACAAAAGTGTTAAAGGGTCTTCTTTAAAAAGAATGAGAAAAAAAGATAAAAAATAATAAAATGGCACTAAATACAAATCTGTCAACAATTGATTCTAAAAAATAATAAATAAATAAATGAAAAGGCAGACCAGAAATGGACTCATAGATACAGAGAACATTTTGAAGGTTGCCAGATGGGAGGGCCTTTGGGGGTTGTGTAAAAAAGGTGAAATGATTAAGAAGTAGAATTGGTTACAGAGTCATCATGGAGATGTAGAGTACAGCACAGGGAACAGAGTCAACGATACTGTAACAACTATGTATGGTGTCAGATGGGTACCAGATTTATGGGGATAATTACTTAGTAAGTTATACAATAGCTAATCACCGAGTCGTATACCCGAAACTAGTATAATATCGTATGCCAACTATAATTGAAAAATTAAAAAAAAATTAAAGTAAAAAATAGAATTGTTCTATGCTGAGTTAAAAAAGAGCTAGAACTCCCTTTGTGCTTATGAAGATCAGATAAAATAGAACATTTCCCACTTCCTACATGCCAAGTCTTTACTACAGCTCCTTGAAGACTAAAGCAAAATGCATGTCCTCATTCTCCATTTACTGAGCAGTAAAAAGATCTGTGTTTTAAGAAAAACATTCAGAAGAAAAGAGTTAGGAGCTATATCCTGGTTCTACTATTAATTCTTTTTTAATGCTTTGCCTGGGTGCATTTCTTTTGTGGGTTTCAGATTGTCCATAGATAAGTAATTTTGATTTTAGAAATATTGGTAGCATTAGGGATATGATTTGCGTAGTATGTCTTTGACTTAATGTTCTTTGAATACCCCTAACTTGAAGCTGCATGGTACTGCACTTTCATCATTCTAGGTCTCCTTACTAATGTTCCCTTTGAGTGAAATTTATGCTGTAAGGCTCAGTTTCCTTAGCTTTGAAATGAGGATATCAGTAATACAAGCTTCATTGGATTGTGATGAGGATTGCATGAGATAATTCATGGAAAGTCTTTGATTTTTTCCTGTTATATGGAAAGCATTCAGGAAATATTAGTTGTGGTAATATTGGCAGTGATGATATTGATAAAGATGATGGTTTAATTCCTAAATCCTTCACATTTTCTGGCTTCAAAGAGATTTATAACCAGTGAGAAGAAGCTTTCAGACTTACAAGTCTGTATTTACTCATTCTTTTATATGTTCACTTTCTTTTTATATAAAATCTAAAATCTTCATTCTAGTAGTCAGGGGTCACCTAGACTTCTTCCCTGACAATTTCTGCTTAACTAACATGTTTCCCATGTTGCAAACAACTTTCTAATTCCTGTCTGCTTTTCATAGTCTGTTTACACAGCCCTTATCTGAGACATACTTACTTTAATAATTATACAAAACCACATTTCTTTGGGGCCCAGTTTCTACTAAGCATTACGTTGGGGACTATTATATACTTCCCCCACCCCCTAATATCTATGCAAGGCTTATATTATTGTGCCTATTTTCTAAATGGGAAAACTTAAGCTCTCAAATAACAATGAGCCAAAGTAATACAGCTGGCTAGTATGTGAAGAGCTGAGATTGAAATCAAACCCACTCCTTTTTCTACAGGGTTATATTGTCACCCATAGTTGTGATTAAAAAGGATTTCTCCACTAAGATATTATTCTAATTACATTAGTATCTCTCCATTTCAAAATTATTTGAATAGCATTATATTGAGTTTTTTCTTTGCAGTAGATTTTAATCTCTTTGTCGTAAGATATACTTTCCTCCAATGATTCTACTGTTCTATTAATTTTAACCAACCTCGACACCTATGCCGTTGCTGGAGCTAATGAATTATTTCCAACAGTTCTCCAACTTTAGCTCTCAGATGACTTTTCTTCTCCTCCCCAGCTCATGATTACACTACAAATGTCCCGAGAAACCTTTAATTATTTTTCATTTTACTGAATTTATTGGGGTGACGCTAGTAAAAAGTTATACAGATTTCAGGTGCATGATTCTACAACACATGCTCTGTACACTGTATTGTGTGTTCACCACCCCAAGTCAAGTCTCCATCCATCACCATTTATCCCACATTTATCCTGAATGGTGCTTCACATCTCCCAACCCTCCTCCACTCCCCCGCAATCACCACACTGTTGTCTGTGTCTGAGTTTTTTCCCTACATTTTCCTCTTTCGCTCAATCCTTCACTTCCCCAACCAGTACCCACCTGAGAGCTGATAGTAGACGACCTTCATACACAACACACAAGAATAAACTCTAAATGTTTAGACTCAGACCATAAAATCCTGGAAGAAAACACATGTGGTAAAATCTCAGACATTCCATGTAGCAATATCTTTTTCTGACATTTCTCCTTAAAACACAAATTTTCTTGTTTGTCATCACACCATAATCTAGTAATTTCACTCTTATCTGGTTTCTTTAAGGGGCCCTATTCCTCTGTTCATGTTTCATGTAAATTTATTCAGATTACACCTTAGGCCATTTTCCCCTGGAAGATCACATTCACATAGCTTCAATTATTGTCCATAAATTGATGACTCTCCCTAGGAGATGACGTTCACCTTTATAGCTTGATTTATTTTTCATAAATTGACTATAAAACTTTAAGATCTATGTATTCAGTTGAACATTGGATATCTCCACTCAAATGTTCCATTGATATGTAGATTAATATATGCAGAATTGAATTCATCAGCTCTCCTTCCTTCTAAGTACAAGACCTACTTTCTCATTTTTTTCCATTTCAATAGCTATCATTCCTGTTTACTGAATCAGAAATCTATGTATCATCCTTGCATCTTTATTTCCTTCACTTACACAGTAATTCTACTCATTCTACCTCTTAAATGTATGAAGAACCCAGTCATTCCTATCCCACACAAATTATTGACCTAGCTCTGTATCTAGTTTTCCTGCCTTCATTTTTCTTTAACTTCTACTCAATGATAGATCATTGGCTAGACATTAGAAGGAGATGCATTCCTTAGTTTAGATAAACATTTTCACTTCTTTTTATAGCTCTTCACTATATTTTGAAGGCTTGCTCACTTTTCTGCAGGCTCTTTTGACATGTAAACTCCATGATAAGAAATACTATATCTTATTTGTAATTTTATTCCTATCCAGCTTAGTGCTGTGCATTGAAAAATGATAAAAAATTGGTTAAATAAAAATGTAGGAATGTATTCAGTAATTGCATAGAAAATAGCTCGATGGAAAGTTTTCTAATTCTACTTCTTAAGAGCACTTAAAAATTTTTGGTTCAAAAAGTTTTTAATGAAGTACAGTGTCCAAAATCAAAACCACTCCTAGGAATACAATTTATAGAACTTTATTTACCAAATGGGAAATTGAGAGCCATATTGAGAAGAATTTATGGATTAATGCACTAGACAAGGTATAGGGGAAAATGGATCTCATCTTCTGTAGCACTGTTGGTATTATTAATGATGTTATATCTAATAATTTGTTTTTCTCCTGTTAATCTGTTTTTATTAAAGGGAGATCTCAGACAAGAACCTAGCAGGATAAAGAAAAAAAAATATTTTCCTCCCCTGCAATTTGATGTCTATTGGATAGAGAGACACCATTGGAGCTGTCAGTTGAAACCTGCCCATGATTTCATTACATTGAATATTTATATATTCTATAGTCTGGGTATTGGGCTTCATAGGTGTCTTGCAAGTGTTCACAGCCCCATGGAAGATGCATATTTTCATCCGACATTTTCATTTCAATTTATTGCAGAGTTTATAATGATACTTTAGACTAATTTAAAATTTGGCTTTCTGCCATCATTCGTTGATTTATTAAAAAAGATAAAACTGAGCCCCATTGATCCTAGAAGTTTACAGTCAAACTAATAAGTAATTACTACATGTTTTGATTGGTGTTATGACAGAACTATGATAAGAGCTAAAATTCTATACTGTCTGCTCAAAGAAGATTTTCCTGAGAAGATATTTTGAGGAAATTTCAAGGACCTGTAGAGATTAATAAAATAGAAAGAAAGGGTGCTCTGGGTAAGCTGAGTTAATGATAGGTAAAAAAAAAAATAGGAGAGAAAGCACAGAAAGAAGGGCATATCTGGAAAGTGCAGTATGATGCTCAAAGAATGACTGAAGCAGAAGGTATAAGAGAGAGAACGGGAGAAAATAGTTGGAGAAAATAGTTGGAGCTTTCTACTGATTGAAAGCCAGGGTCATTCTCAGTCCTTGTGCATGGTTATTAATAACACAAATTCAAGGCAATGGGAATAGTCTGCATTAGATAGCTAATTATTGACTCTCATTATTATGTGTCACAGTCAGAGCTGGTCACAAGTTCCAGGGAGAAGCATAAAGTCATCAAAAGCGGTCAGCTGAATCTGGCAAAATGAAAATGATTGCTGTAATATTTTTGGGTTCAGTTCAGTGTTTGAATGTTTCACATCTGTGCTTCCAACCAATTCATTTTAGAATTGGTTCTGAGAACAAATTGACCAGTTTATAGAATTTTCATAGTTCAGGGACCTGTTGTCAAAGTGGAAACAAGTAAATTTTGAAGGGTGATTTGTTGCATTTGGTATGTTGTTAACTTCTGAACTAGAAAAAATATAGAAAAAAACCTGGATGTTTCCTATGCACAAATAAGTAATCTTGGACTAACACAATTATCATCTCCTTTGAACAACAATAGTTTTGCATTTGAACCATCTTTCTTCCAAGTAAGCAGTCTGAAAACCTAGTATTTATAAGTTTATCAATTCTACATTATTATTAGTTGAAATGTTCTCTATTCATTTTATGGAATGGGGAAGCAAATAAGTTTAAATTCTAAAGGCCTAGATTTAGAATGTGAGATTAAAGGATTTTGTCTAATACATATTCCTCACATAAATTTCTGTATCATTTTTTCACTTTCAATATATTATGTGTAATATCATTAACAGCATTAATTAAAATTTTAGGGCCTGAATTCATTATTGTGTTATCTAAACCACAGCTTATTTCATTGATTTATTTCAACTTGTTTGTCACTTTGAGCATTCTGCTGGCAGGACCATTTGGAGGTTAAATTTTAAAGCTGGAATTCACCTTTATTTTTAGTAACTCTCTTCCCTGGCAGTGCATTTCTTGACTGTCCTTTATGAAATTCATCCTCTTTGTATCTTGAAGAGCAGCAGAATTTGCCACTGCAAAACATGTCTCTTTGGCATAAAGATGAATTTTAGGCTAATTATTTTCAAGAAATAGCAGAAATAGGAATTGCTCTAGAAACCAAGTAAAAGCTACTCCTTTGTAAGAGACATTTACATTTATAAGAGAAATCTCATTTTGTTAGGGTGTTATCCTCTCTGTACCAGGACAAGAAGGATGACTAACTCTCTAGAAAGTCATCAACAGAGAAGGCAAAAACTTAAATCTTCTTAACAATCTTACCATTGTTTCCTGTGCTTTTCCTGATAAGCTCCCATAACTGACTCCCCATCCCCCAATATAGTTTTTTGTATCTAGCTGGAGACGGTATTTAAGATAGTGCTTGGACCATTTGGTACTCAGTATTCCTGATATTCTGATGTATATAGAAGGTATACATATTATTAAACTTCTGTTTATTTTTCTCCTGTTAATCTGTTTTTGTTAAAGAGAGGTCTCAGCCAAGAACCTAGCGGGATAAAGAAAATATATTTTTCCTCCCCTACAACCTGATGTCTCTTGGATAGAGGGAGGCACCATTGGAGCTATCCATCAAAACCTGCCCCATGATTTCATTAAATTAAAGCAATTTTTCATTAAGGCTACTCACTTCTTCACAAGATTTCTTTACCTATAAACACCAGCCAAGCTGTTCTGTCCTCAGGACTCTGGTCCTTCAACGATCTTCCATCTCTATATCACACATTCTTCTCTGCATGTTTTGAATCTAAAAAAGCCACACTTCAGAGTTAATTAAACAGGAGTTTATGGTGCTAGTTCCAACCTAACTATTACTAGTGCAATGAAATTTGGCTACTTGACCTCTTTGGACCTCAATTTCCTGAGCAGTTAATACAAATTGGAAATTTTATTCTTCATTCTGGATTGTTCCACCTAGAAATTTCCAGTAGTTTATCTCTGAGTTTCATAAAAGTGTAAATATATGGGTGTTTTGAAACACCAAAAGCTACAATCTCAGGCTCATTGACTGTTTTCAAAGGGCAGAATGTTGTGGTAAAATATTTGCTGTGTAGAGAATTCAGAAGCCACATCAAGGGCTTGCTTCATTGGGGGTCTCTTGGTACCACTCAGCCTCTGTGGCTCAATTTTCATCCCTTTTTAAATAAATGAAATAAACTGGAGTTTCTCCAAATCTTCAGAACTTAGATGTTTTGAGATACAATATAAATTTAAATTGTTGAAATTGACATTACAGGATACCAACTCCCACCTGAACTGGTTCTTTTTTTCCATGTTAAAAGGTAACAGTTAACTTAAATTTTTAAAAAGTTTTTAAAAATTTTTGAGACAATTAAGTGAGAATTTGGCTAGAATATGGAATATAAGGTATATATTTTTATTGTTTTCTCAATTAATTCTCATGATTTTCCTGAAATATATCCAAATAGATAAATCATGTTGATTTTAGTATATTTCAGCAACTCTTTACAAATCCAGTTGAACAAATAGATGATTATAAAAATATTTTTTCTCACTGAAAAAAACATTTTTTTAAAATTCAGTTGTTATATATGTTTTCTTAAGTTGTCAGAGTTTGGGGAAGCAGTAGGATATAAAATTAAGACTAAAAAATAAAAACTAGGGGAGTTGGAAATGGTAGGGAAGTGGGGAGGGCTGTGGGGGTTGGCTGTGATGGGAATAAAAGACAGAAAACTGTACTTGAACAACAATTAAATTTAAAAAAGAAAAAATATTATATACTTTCATATAAAAAGTTACCATAATTTTTTTTAAAAAATTGATTAATTTTTTTACATTATCTTTTAGTCCCCTTATACCACACTCCCCTCAGCAATCAACACACTGTTATCCATGTCCATGAGTCCTATTTCCTTTTTGCTCAATCCCTCTGCCCTCTACTTTCCTCTACCTTAGGTGTCATCTGCTCTCTATCTATAAGTCTGTCTCTATTTTGCTCATTACTTTGGTTTGTTCATTAGATCCCACATATGAGTGAAATCATAAGATATTTGCCTTTCTCTGACTGGCTTATTTCAGTTAGCATAATATTCTCCAGGTCCATCCACACTGTAGCAAAGTGTAAATTTTTTTCTTTTTTATAGTCAAGTAGTATTCCATTGTGTAAATGTCCTGTAGTTGTTTTATCCACTCATCTATTGATGGACACTTGGGCTGCTTCCATATCTTGGCAATGGTAAATAACACTGCAAAGAACATAGGGGTTCATATGTTCTTTCAAATTAGTATTTTGGGTTCCTTAGGATATATTTCCAGAACTGGGATCACTGGGTCAAAAAGCAGGTCCACTTAATTTTTTGAGGTATCTCCATACTGCTTTCCACAGTGACTCCACTAGTCTGCATTTCTACCAATAGTGCAAAAGGATTCCCCTTTCTCCACATCCTCACCAGTACTTGTTTGTTGATTTGTTGATGATAGCCATTCGGACAAGTGTGAGATGGTATCTCACTGTGGTTTTAATTTGCATTTCTCTGATTAATGATATTGAGCATGTTTTCATATGTCTATTGGCCATCTGTATGTCCTCTTTGAAGGAGCGTTTCTTCAGGTCCTTTGCCCATTTCTTTCTAAGACCAATTTAGTATCTTGTAGCTATTTTATAACTGATTTTAATCTTAACAAGACTAAATATCTTTCATAAAAAATATTTTTCACTAACTTGAAGGTTACTGGAGAATTTATTCTTGACTTCTACCTCTACCCTAGTTACACATTTTCAAGGATATATATATATATATATATTTTTTATTTCTGTAACACCTCAATACTGAGGATATAAATTAATAAGGGGAGCACATTCTCAAGTAGCAATATCAACTCTAAGATCCACAAAAGATAGCAAAATCCTTTCACATGCTTTCTCTTGCATTTTTGCATTCTTCTTTTATTCTCTTTTCTCACCCCTTCCCAGCCCTTATCCTTTAAGTTTGTACTGTTCCACCCCTTTCCATGGTCCAGTGGCCTCACATCTCTCCTTTTCCAAATCTGCTTTAAAAAAAGAGTCTATGAAATTCTTCTTTTTTTTTTCCCCTGGGATACAGCAGCAACTGTGAGTATTGCCATGCTCAAGAGATTTGCATTTAAACAGGGATCAAATGCTTGGGGCTAAGAAATGAAGTTTTTGCTATGTAATTTTAGGCATCAGTAAACAGATGGGACATTTATTTGGGTAGCCTGAAGGATTTTCTTGAACTTCTGGAACTTTGCGGGTCTTCTCCAATTCAGTCTAGGTAGAAATTTTTTTTTTCCAGATATTGCTAATATTATCATCATCTGCATCAAGCTTTCAACTGTAATATATCTCCAAATTTGACAAATTCACTCTCCAGTATCATCTATGAACACCTAAAATGTCCTGGAAAATATGTCAAGTCCTCATATTACCTCTCATACATCTCTCCTCACCAGAGTTATTTAAATATATCAATGCTGGTTTCCTGATTTTTATCTAATTCATCCTACTATCTTTAAACAGAAGAATCATAGTTGAATAGAGATTAACATAAACTTGATAGGGAGAGGAAGAAGGGGAGAAATAATCTATCAAAAATGTGAACAGGCAATACAGAGTGTGGAGAACATTATTTTGCTACTTAGCATGATTTATAGTTACCATTCAGTTATTTTAGTCAATGTCACTTATGGTAACAGACCCTTTGAATCAGATAATGGTCTCAATCTTGCATTTCCCTATTCTTCATATAGATAATAACTTTAATAGTCATGCCCCTTAAAGCATAGTTAAATTGACAACATTGAGTTTGCTTTTAGAAGATCTTCCAATGCATGCCAAGACATAGAGCACCTAAGAGCACACTATGGAAGTACAAAACAAAACAAAACAAAAAAAACTAACCCAGCAATATGAAGGCAGTTAACTCAGAAGGAAAGGAGAAGTTTAACTGGCTGCATTGCTGCTATTGCTAATTGCTAATCTCATCATTGGAACTACCTTTATGATTCTGTGACCATGGAGCTGCCTATGTGAATAGAGTCAGCTCTATTGTGAATGGATCAGAACCAATGTGCATATAATTGCTGAAATGAATATATAGTGTCTTAATCCACATAATTATACAGACATTCTTTGAATGACCATAGTTTACTTGCAGTTACCTTTCTAAGTTAAAAACCTTATTTCTGAGTTATACTCTAGATTGCCCTGGCCTTTATATCATGTTTTGTTCCCCACTCTAATAGGTTCTACAGAATAGTTACAATTTAACCTTCCGAAAGGCTACATTTATTGTGTTATATTATTCTCAAAAAAATCTTTCATAGAATTCTGGTTCCTAAAAGATAAAGATAAGATTATTTAGTGTACCATTCAACACCCTGCCATCTACCTCCATATGCCTTTCTACTTCATTTCTTATAAATACTGTGTATTAATTTTGTACACTACATTTTTACTTATTCTCTAAATTTCCCTGGAATTATCTCACTTCATTCACTCAATCACTAGTTCTGAGATTTCTTTCTGCCCATACATTTTAATTATTCAATAAGTTTTCAAGTCATACTTCTTCTAAGAAGCCTTCTCAGACTATCTAGCACTCAAATATTTCCTCTTATTTGAAACACAGAACTCTTGTTTTCTTTATTGCTTAAATGGTAATTAATCTAGTGTTGCCTTGTGATAGCACAGAAAATGTATTTATATAAAAATATTTGCCTCTTCTTATAATTATGCCTTATAATTTATGCAGCTTGTTCCCAAAGTATACAGAATAAGTTTTCACATATAAGAGCTATTTGGTAAATATTTTGAATAAAGAGATGATTCATCAAATATGGTCAGATTGAATCCATTCACTTTTAGAAAGTAAAACATACTTACCAGAAAGTATTGAATTTTTTGTGCTACCATTTGTACAGATCCATAAGTTTGTTCTTTTCCAATTTATTGCAAGGAACCACTAGAGTCCGTATAACTATGTCTTCAAAAACCTTTTTGTATAGAGAAAATTTGTAGGAAACTTTGAACCTTCATTGAAGTATGACTTGAACTTTTTCTTTAGTCACATAAGCATGTAGGCATTTAATTTGTATTGTGAAAATAACTGAGCATCTGTTTTGGTAAGTTGAATTTCTCAGTTTTTTTTTTAATCTGTAAGATATGGGGTAATTAGAGGATCTTTCTTAGCAGTTTATACAGTTTGTCATATTAGTGGTTTTCAGCCACGCTGGGATTTTTTAGCCCAGGAGATATGTGGTAAGGTTTGGAGGCATTTTTGTTTGTCACACTTTGGGTAAGGGAGTTTGATACTGGAATCTAGCAGGTAGAAGACAGAGATGTTACTAAATATCTCATGATACACAGGATGGTTTCCTCAAAATAGAGCTATCCAACTGAAAATATCAATAGTGCCAAGGTTGAGAAAGCCTGCTATACATAATGGATTTGGATGTAGATGTACATAATTTATTGAATAAATTATGCTTTATACTTGTGAAGTAGGCCAACTATCTCTTGTGAATTACAATTTCCTGTCAACCAGTTGTGGTTAATCTCCTTGATCTACCTATCATACCTGTGGTAAGAAATAGATAGTTAATGGGGACAGGCTGGATAGATTTGAGTTGATAAACCCTTCATTATTTTGTATGTGATAGATAAGATTTATTACACAACCATTAACTAATAATATATGAGTCATATGCCTACTATTATCATGATAGGAGTTTCAACAGATATTGACTCCAGTAATCTACAAGTATTGACAAGAATATTTTTCCTAAAGATGGTCAGTCCTGATTGTTATCAGAGAGTTGACTGCCAATTGAGAGCCAGCTGAGATGGCTGAAAGGTGGCATATTCCAGTTGGAAACAGTAAACTGTCAATATATATTTATGCAACCATTACCAATGACATTCAGACATAGTATTAAAAAAGAAGAATTTCACAAATAATAACTTTTACATACAATATGAATGAATATTTTTAACTTGTTGAGTAATTAAATACCCTCCTCCAATTCTTGGCTCTTGGCATAGTTAAGAGCTTCCTACTCTAATTCTATAATATCCTGGAATTTCTCTCTTTTCATTTGTAATTGTATTTACTATTATAATTTCATTTTTTGTATTTAATTGTTACTGTTTACTTTCTTGTGTTTTCCTTTCTGCCCCACAACTCCTCAGCCCCTCCTCCAACAAGACTGTGAGCTCCTCCAGGCAGGGTCTCAGACATGTTCATAATTGTAGCCTTGACATATTGCAGAAAAGTAGGTGTAATATTCATTGAATGGCTGAATAACTATATATGATATACTGAATTATTGTTTCTAGAAAATAATGCTGAACATGAAAATAGTAGATTACATCCTGGCAATATATTAAAGGGATATACAATTGACCCTTGAAGATGGGTTTGAACCACACAGGTCCATTTATAATATGTTTTTTTCCAATAAATACAGTAAACATATTTTCTCTTTCTTATGATATTTTAAAATGTATTTTCTTTTCCAAAGTGTACTTTATTATAAGAATATAAAACATAATGCACACATAACATAATAGGTGTAAATCAAGTGTTTGTGTTATTGCTAAGGCTTCTGGCGAACAGTAGGCTATTAGTAGTTAAGTTTGGGGGAAGTCCAAAGTTAAATGTGGATTTTCTTTCTTTTGTTTTTAAATATTTTATTATTTATTTTAGAGAGGAAGGGAGGGAGAAAGAGAGGGAGAGAAATATCAATGTATGGTTGCCTCTCACATGGCCCCCATTGGGGACCTGGCCCACAACCCAGGCATGTGCCCTGACTGGGAATCAAACCAGTGACCTTTTGGTTTGCAGCCCATGCTCATTCCACTGAGCTACACCAACCAGTGTATATGTGAATTTTTAAATGTGCAGGGTTAGGTGCCTCCTAACCCCCACTTTGTGCTGTTCAAGGTCAACTGGATTTGTTCTTTAAGAACTCAGTGAGGGTTTGGCATCTGGATATGACTCAAGTTTCTTATGCTCATAGGACTTCATTATTTCAACTCTAAAATAAAACTTACATAGAGTAGCAAGCCTGACAAAGGCCCTGATTTCCACAGAAAATTTCCCTAGCTTTTTCATCATTCACTTCATTGCCAGCCTTTAAAATGGATGGTGGCCTGGAATTCCCCCATGATTCATGAATGACAATTGGACAGGCTGGAGGCAAAGAGAGACAGCCTGAGTTTAATGGACCGCTGGTATCTTCTCTTCTTGATTAAAGTAGATGAAAACATGCCTGTTTAAATCTAACAGTCAAATGGCCAGGAACTGATCATAAACATTGACAAAAAAGCCCAAAACATTTAACAGTTACAATTCCAAAAGAAGAAAATATTGTTTCAGGGGACAAAATAAAAGACATTCCTGACAAAACCATCAGGTATGTGATGAATGATTTTTATCCCATATGATGTATGGTACATGTTGTATGTGATATATATGACATTAAGACATATATTATTGATGACTGTGCATGTGGTTGGAATGAATGGGTGTGTTTTTGGAGGTGTAGGCATTAAGCTTGCAGATTTAGGAGCCAAACTGCTGGGACTTGAGTTTCTACTCTGTCATTTACTAGTTGGCTCCTTGGGCAAATCATTTCATCTCCATGCTTTAGATTTCTCATCTATAAAATGAGAGCGAGGCAGTACCTACCTCATATTATTATTGCGAAGATTAAAAGTAAAATGTAAAGCACTATTTCATAATTATTACATTATTAAATATCAACAACATTGCAGAGTCAAACAATCTAACTTTTAAACATTGATGCACATTGTATATTCAATCTTAAATGAGTGGTTATGGTCTACCTTCCCTTTTTTTTCTGAATAATATCTCTATGTAGAGAAAATTCAGCTCTTTATACTTCTTACCTCTGCTATCTGTGGAATTAGATAACTTGACAGTACAATTATTAGAATGTTGTTCTCCATTTCCAGTTTATTCTTGTCAGTCATTAATGTGCCTTTTCCTTTCCTAAATGTTTTGGTGTCTGTGTAATGTTTTAGAAATAGAAAACCAAATGATGGATCTCATGGATTAGGTGAGAGAGTCCCAGCAATGAGGATAAGAAAAGAAAGGGAAGTGTATACTCTCTCAAACAATACTATTTACTTTCTTGATAAATATGGTGTCTTTGTGGAACATTTTTCTCCTTCTCCTTCTTTCTCCACTATCTGGCTAATATAACTGAGTTGTTGCAAAGCTGCTACATCTTTTTTACTTTTACCCCATTCTCTTTCTTTTTCCCCAGAACACTACTGTCTTCCTTTGGAATTGACAACTGGATCAATTGCTTTCTATAATTCAGGATTAAAGGCAGCTGTTTTCATAAAACCTGTCTGTGATTTCCCCCTTAGAGGTTTTCTTCAGTCCATTAAAAAAATAGGGAAGAAGGAAAGCAAAATTTAAAAAAGGAAGGAGGGACAGCAGGAGAGAGCAACAGGATAGAGAAACTATCTGTGATGAGAATCTGAAAAGAAATCAAGTAAGATTGATTGCCTGACTCAGTAGTGAGTCAAGGTGAGTAAAATTCTACTGGTAGCCAAATGTTTCCTCACAGAGAGCAGTTAACTCCTTCAGGTTAGCAGGATGATGGTTATGCTTACCACTTTCTAGGAAGGATTCAAGAGCTAAAATTTCAAGAACTAAGAATCTATTATGATCCAGAATCCAGATTTCCATCAGTCCACAATTTTCATATAAACTGAATTCTACATGAGGGGATGGAAGTGACTAAAGATGTGTAAGAAAAACTTAAAAACTTGAAAGTACTATGCTCAAGTAACTTGAGAGCATTATGGTCAGAGCATTAAACTATCATTTAATAATTAAAGAATAAGGTGCTATATTAAAAGATGCTGCATTATGTGGCATATATAGTAAATGCTTTAGAAGGTCAAAATGAGAAGAGCGAGGCTAATGTGTGTCAGCATCATCAAGGCAACACACTGAAATTTTGGAACACTTTCCACCCATTTGTTAAACAACCATCTATTGAGCATCTACTACATGCAAGGCACTGTGCTACATGCTTCATTAATGAAGCATGTGAAGATAAGGTATGTGAAATTCTCAGCATAACTTTTGCAAGCCAGTTCTTAATAAATGCTAGTGATGATGATGATGATGATGACCATAAAAGTCACACTGTGTATTGATTAGAGAATAAAATTTGTATATGAATTGTCTAGTTCAAATTCTGATTCTGTTACCTTCTAGCTATATCTTGGGGAAGTTATTAACCTCTCTGTACTTTATATGTCTGTAAAATGAAAATAGTTGTACCTCATACCTCCTAGAATTTTTATGAAGATTATAATTTTGAACTTGATAAAGATTTAGAATAGTACTGTTTCATATTAATTACTTTAAAAATATTTATTGAACAAAAAATTAGATAACAATTATTTCACTGAATTCTAAGCCCCAAGAGACTGGTAGTCCATATATGTTTTATCATATGCCCTGCATTTAGGAAAGTTCATGGTTCTTATGAGACACTTGATAACTATTTGTTCAATGACAATAATTGAACATTATTATTTCTATGCATATATTTTTATACCAATTAATACAAGTATTTTGACAGAGGCAAATGTTAATGTTACAAGTATGGCCAGAATAATACTCTATCAAAATTGTCTACATTTAATAACTGTTTTGGGTGTTGTGTATGAGAAGTCAGTTAAAAAATTATATGGCTTCTCATATTACACCAAATGTAATTTTTATACCTTTTTGACATTTGGTGTAACCATGGCACATACACATATACATCTACACTTATTTAGAAATTAATTGAATGGCTACAGAATACTGAATAATGTTAAAATAATTATATCAAGTTGATATACTCATCACCAACTAAGTGAATTTTATGTCTTGTCAATTTATAATAAATGATCATTGATCTCATAAGACAGTTTCAAAATAAAGACTTTGAATAAAGGCCATTTATGACCAATTCAGTGTGTGAACTTTACATAAACTAATGTCTATAATATGTCTTTTATTTGTGGTAAGAAATGATTTTTTAATTATTTTAAAATTATCCAGAAATCATTGCAACTATAAATTACTTCAGATTACATACAAAGCTGATCTGGTGGAATAAGGGGCATATTATATGGTCCTTTCCTCTGCTTGAGTACAACATACCCTCAAGATCGAGGACATGATAGGAACCATGGCCAAACAGCACTTACAAACTTTAACGATCAAACTAATCCTTCTTAGAGAGGGGAGAAATATAAAACACAAACTGCTCCTTGACAGAGAGATCCTGGGTCAAGAGATGAACAGGCCGTAAAGTAAAGACATCTGTGTGTGCTATTGATTCATGACTTGTTTACTTTTGGAATTTGGGAAATACAGGTATTGGCTTCAGGAAAAAAGAGCTTTGGTCTCTTCTCTGCAGTATATTTTAGTTTAAATGTGTACTTCATATTAAGGATCTTCTTTGGAAAACAGGTAAACATTTTCAAATCCTAACAGCAGTACTTTGTGTTTGCTCAGTAATCTGTCTGCTAGAACAGTTTCTCACACTTAATAGGGATTGGTAATTATTTGTAGAATGTCTCAAGTTTTATGAAGATATCCTAGACCTGAGATATTCAACAAATAAATACCTAGATTGACCAGTTATTTACACTTTGTCCCATTTGCATTAGCATCTTCTTTGTCTATCTCTTATTTATATGAACCATTTAAAAGAAAGATAAAGGTAATATCATGCCCTTTTTACCCTAAATACTTTAGAATGGATTTTCTAAGAATAAGCACACTCTTTAATATAACCACTGTATAGTTATTATAATTAAAAAATTAACATTAATATAATTATAATTGCCCCAGTGAAATTCTTCATAGGATCCAATCCAGAATCACACGTTGCATTTAGTATTTATAAGACTTTAATCTCATTCAACCTAGAGTAGTTCCTTAGTCCTTCTTTGTCTTTTCTGATGGTCCTGTCTTTGAGTGATGAAGGTGAGTTATTTTATATTATTGTCCTTGATTTTGGTTTATCTAATATTTCCTTATGATAAGTTTCAGACTATGTGGGTTTTTTTTCCCAGGAATATCGTAGATATGATATGGTGTTCTTCTAGGATTTGATATTGGTTTGTTCCATTATTAATGAGTAATTTTTGTCACTTCATTAAGGTGGTATCTACCAGTTTGCTCAATTTTATCATCACTATTTTCCCTTTTGTAGTTAGTTAAGAAATTTGTGAGGAGCTACTTTAAAATTATATAAATCTTTTCTTATCACCAAACTCAAACCTACTGATTTTAGCATTTATTGATGATTTTCTAACTCCATCATGTTATTTAAATAAATTATTGGCTAATTATAAGGAGAAGTTTAAAAAATATTTTCAAGTGGCCAGCTATAGTTGCATATACTAAAAAATTGAAGTTACATTAAAAAGAAATGGATGCATAGATTATATCCACAGAGGTTAGAAAACAAGATACCATTTTATCTCTGGGACACTTCTTTTTCAGAATTGAAATCCTTCCTTCATAGCTACAGCATCAAACTACAAACCATTTGGGTCTGGTTAGCCCTTGACTCATTGTGTAAATGTGAGTAAATTAAGTCACTTGGATTTTGATTTTTCCTCTTTTAAAATTGGTATAACAATAGTGGACCCTCCTTTATTTCGTAAGGATGGTGTGAGTAAAACAGACCATTATTGTGATAGATAATGGAGCCCCGTGATGAAAAGTAATTTATCACTTCTATAAATATCCTTCCTGTTTCTAAGGGCATGCACGTATCCTTAAAATCTCATTTTATATTAGACACCACTGCCAACTCCCATGACCTGATTTTGGAAGAAGAAACAGCTCTTGCCAAAAGAGTGCAATACAAATGCAGCCTCCTCCAGCCTCCAGTCTCCCTTATTCACACCTCTTTAAAAATATTTCTGATTGATGCTCAAGGCATCTCTTTCAAAATCTTAATTTCAATTTTCCTCACCCTTAGGTGGGACTCTCTCCTGCTGATTTTGCAAAAGTCCAACTTTTCCTATTTGCAACTAGATTGGAAAGGGCACTGGGGCTGCAGCAGTAGCACTGACTGCAGCTTCCCACTGGGACTAGCTCAGTTCAGCCTCTGCGTACTAAGAAAGCTCACTGTAAATTCAGGCAGCAGAAGCACAGTCTGCACATGGAGATTTTCTCAGCTGATGTCTCTGCAGAGAAGATATACAGAGCATAGGTACAGAATAATACAGAGTATTCTGGACTGTTCTTTGAATTTAAGAGAAGTAGCTATGCTGCAAAGTCTCTTAAAAAAACATTTCCTTAGCCTGCAGATTTAACACATGAAATCAGCTTGCTTCTGATCATCCTTTGTAAAACATGGAAGGGGAATGAGAGATGGTAATTTTCTCACCTAAATATAGACTCACATCTTTTAGTCAAGCTTGATTAATCCCCTTAAGCCCTCTGTAATGGGGATTGCCTGGACTCAGTTGCCAGACAATTCTTGCAATTGGTTCTTGTCTCAGCAGAAAGCATATAAAAGAAGCTTCATAGCTAAGTCAAATTGTCTTCTGTGTTATTGAAGACCAACTGTGCTATGTGATTGGATCGCCTGGCTTCATTCCTGTTTGCCTCTATTCACCTGGGTGCCCTGACATCTCCTGGTGCCAGACCTGGTCAGTTCTACTGTAACCATAGACAGACTCAATCTCTGCAAAATTTATTGGTCTTGACCTTCCATGGACAACCTGACCTCTGTTTTTTTGCGTCTATTTTGTGTGGCTCGCAGTCACAGTGCAGCATTAGAAAGCTCTGTATGACAAAGGAAACCAAAAATGAAAGCATTAAAGAACATTCAAATTTGTACTTGGCTGAGTGCTATCAGCTCCTTCCATCTAAGAGTTCTTTGAGCATTTCTGGAATATCTGGGTTCTCAAAATTAATTTGTTCTGGAAAACTGTTCAAGAGATTTGTTTGAAAACTGAATCACCTTTGTCACCTGAAAAAAAATGTTGATATCATTATGTGACTGATCACAAGGGGTCAGCATGAAAGGGTTGTTGGGTGGAGAATCAAGAACCAAAGTTCTGTTTGAATACTGAGACACTTTTTCCATGAACAACTTGGTCGGGAACTGAATTGTTCAAGAACCGAGATGTTTGAGAACTGAGGTTTGAGTGTATACTCAGCCACTCCTGTAACACAGGAATGAGTATTTGCTGTATACTTCTTAAGTCTTTTATTTATATAATGAACAAACTCTATGTATTTTCTATTTTGGCACAGCTAATACTAACAGTCTACAGAAAGAGGTGATGATGTAAATGATCAGGTTCCTTCAGTTTCTAATTAAATTCTGTGGAAAACCCAAACTGAGGTGATCATATCACATCTTAGCTTAAGTAGTGATTTTTCACATTAGAAAAAAAATTATAAATGAGGATTGGACAATTTATTCTAATCCCAATCTTCAGTTTTAGCTCTTAATAACTTTAAAGACTAAAGAAAGAGAAAAGGAGTATTTAAAAAAAATAGTTGGCTTTAATATCTTACTATCAGCATTCCCACTGCAATTAAATACAGATATCATGCTGAGTGATTTGGGTGACTGTATGACTTAACCTCAGTTGTCCTTAACCCAAATGAATTGGAGGGTATATTGAAAGGCCTTTAGTGGTTTTCTAAAATGAGTTCCCACTCTTTTTATTTTGGGATATTTACATCTCAGCTGTATCATGAATTTGATCCTATGCATACAGATGGCTTATGTTAAGTGTGTGTAAGCTAATATATTAAGTTATGCATAAATATTGTAAAATTAGAAGTGGCAAAATAGTGTTCTAAGTAATTAGTCCAAGGGATTCAGCCTGAAAATGACACCAAAGCAGACAAAGAATGAGTTTCTTTTCACTGCATTTAATATACTTAATATACTTTCTTGAATTACAATCACTGTTGAAATTCTCTAATATTCTCAATTAGTTGTTTTAATTATAAGAAACCCATTTGATCCTTTAGTTTGCCAGATGAAAGGTTTCAAAGTACTCCTCATAACTAATGTAGTTTTTAAAAAGCATTCTATGAGTAAAGGTTAATGGCATTTTTCATGCCAATAAGTGCATGTTCACTGCCAAAGCGAATGCTCCAGAGTACGATATAAAGTTGTGCTCCATTTCAGGAAGATGCAAGGCATTCTTACGAGTCGAGGACAAATTGCCCAGTTTTCATGACATTTTATATTAAATGGTTGTGTAACGTTGGCTGCTCTTCAGAAAGAAACGGATTTTGGATTTTTACTGCAATCTCTTTTCTGCCTCTCCATTCGTGGACAATACCACACACACACAGCTCACATGAATTCAGGAAGAGGTTGTCTATCCAAAATGTGATTATTTCTGATATTTTGAAAATTTTCTAAACTGAACACAATGTAGTTGAATGCTTGAAGGACCCAGGGGGATGGAGCTACAGAAATATATTGCACTTTTTCCAATATAGTTTAATTCATTAGGTGAGAGATTATTTCCAAGCTATGAACAGAAGAGGAGAAAAAGAAAAAAAAACAAAAAAATGTTTAGGCCTTTTATATACTAGATCTTTTTTCATATCAATGATTTAGTATGGCATGTAGTTACTATAAGAGAACAAAAAGTAGGATATTTACCTATATCTATCTACCTATCTATCTATCTATCATCTATCTATCTATCTATCTACACACACACATATGTATATAATATATATGTTTTTTTCTATTTACAAAGTTCTTTGTACAGACTCTTCTAGAAATAATATATGCTTTATTTATCTTCAGTTAATGTTTAACATATATATGTACATATATATAGTATTTTGCTAAATGCCATATGCTGAAAGTGAAGTATGAATGGAAAGTGATAAAGAAATAATTTAAGTACAGAATGAAGATGATTTGTCCATTCTAGCTGAAAATACAATAATTTTATTCTAATTGGGAATCTAGTTATACAATCTCTTCACATTTAATTCCTTTTGAAAAATATAGCTATGTGCACTCTTAAGAAGGCAATTGCTTCTCCCCAAAACATGTTCTACTTCTTTTAAAGCCTCTGGTAAAATTTTTATCTAAGCCATCAGATTTAGCAATTTGTAACTGATCTAATCTCTCCACACAATCCTTGCTTACTGAAATTGCATCCAGCAGTTCCTCACTATGAAACTGAATGACAACCCGTCTTTCCTTTTTCTGTTCATCTCTTGCAGCTTTTTTTTTTACCCACAAGCCAAAAATTAAATAAATAATCAGAAATCATGAATCATTTATGGCAATTGCCAATTATTACATTATAAAATAATCATAGAGTTAACATTATAAAAATAAAGAACCACAATATCAATGATTATCAAATAAAATTAAAATAATTATATTATTTTTATATGGCCCCAATAGTATAATACTGTTTTCAGGGAATTATAAGCAAGTGTCATTGTCTGAAGACTTTCCTTCATTAACTCAGTTTGTAATTCATTCGCTCATTTTTGTAAATTTATTATTTTCCATATACTTAATAGTTTTGTAGTTCTGGATGGTATTGTAAAAAACAAAATATGTTCATGTTAACTATTTGCTTAAATTAAACATAATATTGTTTCAATAATTGTGAGGTAGAGCAATGTAACATTTATTATGTGAACCTATTTTGAATAGGCAATTTTTATTTGTCATTGTATCTGCTATACATTAGATGCTCAGCTAACATGTGTTTAATGATGAAATTTGTTTGGGTATTAAGTTAAAATCATTGATCTTTTGGATTTCTAAATTCCACCTATTACAGTTTCCTGAGTTCTACATTTTAAGTGTGTAACAAGGGTTTCATTTGATTATAAACCCAAATTTTGGCCAATTCCTATATTACTTCCTGAAAATTATGTGTTGGGTGACTTGAATTCTATGAATTTTATAATTATGTCTGGATTCTCCATCAGACCCTATAAATGTCTAAACTAATGTGTAGAAACATGCCAGTTGCAAGATTAGGGACTGAGAACCCAGGTGATTCCTAACAGTAAATAAGGTCACCCCAGTAAAGTAGGAAAATTGTAATCTTTCTTAGTAGCAAGGAAGGGAATATGTCCTCATTCTGTAAATTGTCTGAAGTTCTGCCATGCCTTGAACAATTAGCTATAGAACAATGAGATATCATCTTGAGAATGAGCAGGAATTCCTTCCTTTTCTGTGTCCCGTGACACTTTTCGCAGAGGACATTCTATGGCTATATATGGAGCAGGTGGTTGATTGACTGAATAAAATCCTTTTTGTAAGACAGTTAATAGGAATACTTGAAAATATGTCCACCAAATGCTGCTCTGAGATTTTCAAACATGATTTTCAGTGCCACAACCTTAGTATATATGATGCCAAAAGGTGAGTCTACTTTACTTAAGTAAGTATTGCATGTTTCTCTACTCATTCCTCCCTTTTCTACTATTCTGCTCAGCCCAAGAAAAGTTGTTGTCCAGGTATGAGATGGGTGGTGTACTTCTGCTTTACCTTTTTTTCTGATGTTGTAGCTTTCTCAGGACTCAGCTAAATGGGGAAATGGGCGCATTCTGGTAATATTAATATATGCTACATTTTCATAGCTAATATACTAATATTTGTTAATAAATATGCTGGTAGTTGTAGTTTTTGCATATATTGGATATGTTAAAATATTCTGTTTAACACTGACAAAGTTTTGATTCCTTTGCTAAGAGTATCTTACCTTCTCTTTGATGTACTAAAAAGCTCTTGAACAAATTAATCTCCAGAAAAGCAACTAAATTTTGAGTGTTTAGAATATTTTCTTTAAAAGGTTCTCCTCTCATTCTTTCTATATGCTACAGCATCATTTTCCATTCTGAATTATTTGCATTTTCCTAAGGTGATCATGTTACACTGATACCATTATCCAGATAAAGTACAATGCCAATTAATTCCTCTCCTCTAGTATTAATGTCATATGATTGTACTCACATATTCAATGCATATTTATTGGAGGTCTATTATGTGTTAGGTGCTATGAAAAAGAAATAGACAAGATACAGAAAATTTATTGTACAACTCTACTGCTTCAACTGTTTCCATGAAAGAATCTCTTTTTTAAATAATTTTTGAGAAAACTCTATAGTTGAATAGCTAATGTGTTGCTTTCCACATGATTTCCCTTTCGTGTGACACTCCCTAATCATTTCCCAATTATGATTAAATGAGATCGGGTGAATCAATGGTCTTTGAATTCACTTTTAAATAGCTCATGTAGATAACAGTCTAAATAGGAAAATACAGAATAGCTTATATTTCATGTCTTCACATTAAATATTCCTTAAGAACATCTCTACTTAAATGAAAACCACCAATGTTACTGTTTTGAGGAGGCAGGTTTAACCAAACAATAGTTGAATTGATTTATCTCTCACCTCCATTAAATTTAATGTTCTTCATCCTGAAAGTTTTTATTTCAGTGTAGTGTGTATCAGTTGAGATAAAGTAGAGACATTACTATATATAATATCTAGAACATTAGAAGAACCATTTTCCTTCATATATTGAAAAGCCTGAATTGAAAAATAATAAATTGCATTGAATAAACTAGGATATTGTAGAGACTTGAATATAGTTGGACTCCTTTACCTCCTATTATCCTATAGGTCTGAACTTAAACATTATCACAATTTGTAAGTACAATATATTATGTTCTAAATGTTCATATGAGTGTTTTTTAATCAATACATTCTTTCAAATATATTTGAATAGATTTCTTTCTACATTGAAATTCTAGGCTACAATGGTGCATAAAAAGTATATGACTTGAAATGTTATGCTTGTTTCCAGCAGACAAAAGGTTTATTCTTTTTTTTTAATGCTGAATAAATTATACTAGTGGAAAATTTTAGTTGTAATTATTGTTGTTAAGACTTCCTATGTAAACACGATTTTAGAACTGAGAAACATAAACTTTCATAAATTATCTCAGGGGGAAATCCCTGTGTAAATTATAGTTCAGATCTCATTTGATCATAACATTAAGTTTGAAACTTAACAATTCTATATTATTTCTTATATTGGAAACACCTTACAAAAGTATTAACTAATTAATCAAATTATATAACAATTCTGTTATGAAGTGAACATTATATCAAATCATTTGCTGAAGAATATCAAGATGGTATATGTATATATGTCACTTTTGAGGTAATAATTATGGCTATGTGCAGTAAAGTATTTATTATCTTATCTAATTAATACACATTTTAGCATGTCAGGGTTTGGGGGTAATTATAGTTTTCTATTGCGGTAATAATTTGTATGATTTATGAAGGCTATGAAACAACACTGTGAGCCAAAAAGCTGTCTGGAATAATTACAGTTAAGCAGCGTGATCAACAGGTATGCCCAGCCAAGAGAACACAGCCCTGAGGATAATAAGAGCCTCAAAGAAACAGAAGCAGTCTGAAGTGTTCACTTCTCAGCCTGATTTTTCTCACCTGAAAAAAAGGCCCACCCACTGTTTTAAGCTGTAATAACACAGATCTGATTGCTTAAAAGTGTATGTGGTTATTTTCCAAAAGATCATGTGCTGGTGTGGAGGACATCATAAAAAATAGAATTATTGTGGATTATATATACATTTGCAATTATTAAGGGAAAGATTAAATGTAGACACATTTAATTTGTTTTAAGAATACCAGTGCATTCTATGGCTATTGAAAACTCACCTAGAATATGAACTCATCTTACTCCAGTGAGGAATAGGACACTCTAAACTCCTCATCTCTGGCCAACCCAGTAAGCTCTGAGTGTAATTTCCTTCTGGAACCTAGACACCTGAACAAATTGTCCCAGTAGGAATGGAGAATGAGGTTCGTTTCCTAAAATCTTTGCTTATGTTTGAGAACTGACTATCAAAGATACTTGAGAGCTGAAAAGGGCTCAGCTATCATCACCCATATTTATACAATAGTTTTCAGGAAGTTGATGGATCGTTTTGGAAGATAATGCAGGTTATTCTTTATCAGAGAGTACTTTTCTTTTGCTAAGTGTATTTTGACCTTCCCATCAGTCATTCTCTTTTGCTCCATATTAATGCCCTCAAGGTAGGTAATGTTTTAATTGGCATTCAGCTCATACACAGAACCACAAGATCCTATCTTACATAAAGAAGAGGCTGGTAAATTTCTGCGAACTGTTCTCAATATGTGGGAAGCTCTTAAATTAGTTTTGTCTTCTCAGGAAAATGAATACATTTGTATCCTGTAGGAGTATATTGAATTTTTAGTTGTTAGCTCCAGATAGAGCCATGTTTTTATTATTTTTTAAACTTGAAGACTAAAAGATAATGTCAGATAATAGACTGTTAAAAGCAATGTTGCAGGGTATCCCACTTTAAAAAAATAATACTAAATTGTAGAGTCAGTAATTCATAACATCATAGATATTTTTCCATAAATTGGAAAGTTATCTTGCAAGAGAATGGCAAATGTTCTGGGAAAGGCGTGGAATGGAAACTAGAGATTTCTTGTGACACAATCCACTTGGCAGCCACCTTCACTGACCTCAACTTTAACAGACATTTGTTGTACGATAACTTCAGGCAAAGAGCAGAAACAGAGGGGACAAAGGGAGAATGCAAACGGAGGCTGGGGACATCCATGACACACACTGCCCAAACCCTTGCTTGGTACCAAACTGATTTTGGACTAGCCAGTACTTTCATGGTATAATAAAAGTAATCTAAAATGACCACTCCTTCATTTTGACCTTCAAAATATTTATTGTAGGGGAGAAATAGAATGAACAAAAGAAAAACCATAACAAAGAAAAATTTCTTCATTTTAAACCGGCTCTTTATGGTAGAATATGTGTGACTTCTAAGAGGATTATATAAAAGAATATAGTTAGTATTGGAGTTCTGAATTATATTTAGGCTCATTATATTGTACAGTACAAGGCAAACAAAGAGTTCAGGTCTAATGGTAACTCTAGAAAGGGAAAACTTCTATGCCTTTAAGCATTTTTATGTAGAACTTGATAGGTACATACTAGAGTAATTATGTCCAGTCTGTCACAGGGTCTGGCACCAAGTAGATTGAAACCCCTCCAACACAAAAGGTAAAATAAAGTTCAGAAGCCCAAAGATGCATCAGGTCAAAGAGCAGAATATAACCAAAAGTATGTCAAGATATATTGAGAGTTAAGTACAGAATGGAAAACACATCATTAACCCTCATTATTATAATGTTATCTACCTGCTCATCATGGGCTCGGGCAAAAAGTGTGATAAAACTGAGGCAGGAATTACTATGTGTTGTATAAATGGATATATATACACACACACACACACACATGCACATAGAAACAAATTTACTGTTACATATATTTAATCCTGTGTGAGCTATTATGTATACAGTTTCTAATAAAGAATACATTTTAAAAATAATGTTATGATGTTTTACAACTATTTATGTTTTTATTCAAGGGTTTTACATTATGATTACTTTAAATAAGGGGCTGTATTATATTTTCCTTTAAAAATTCTGGGTGTGTGGGGAAAATTGGTTTATTAACCATAGAACTTTGAAAATATAAAACTGACTAGTATTTAAAATACTGATGTTACCGTCCAGAATGTGAACCTCTTATTCACCTTGTCAATTTTTTCTATTAGCTTCTTGTCTGATTGCATTATTGGGTAATGCCATTACATGTATTTGCTCTGTAGAATGAAACTGATGCATGAGCACAGTCTGTGTCTCACATCTCTGGTCTACAGGGTTCTGTTGCTCTGACTAAGCATGAGTGGTCCACACAGATGTGCTGCTGGGAATTTGACTGCCTGTTCTTTCCATGGACTGTCAACTTTCCCCTCTGAGTCCAAAGACTCTATTTCATCTTGTTTTGCCTGCAACAAACTTCCTTCCCAGGCACTAGAAACACATGCAAAATCTTAATATATCTTCTGGAATTTTTCTTCACTTTGCTAGGGAAGTGTTTTCTGAAATGTAGCTCTTTGCTTTGAAGATGTGACATCTTTGGCATTAATTATTATTATTGCTCACTTTTTGGCAGCTGCTCCAAAAAAATCCAACAAAACAAAAAAGATGAAAATGAACAACCTGAACTGGACTCCTGACAAGTCAACAAGCCTGTTTTGCAAGTGGGATGACTCATCACCACAGCGCTATAGGCCAATTCACTGTGGAGCTTCTTCATTTCTTATTTTCTATCAGTTGACAAGCGATTGGGACCTGTGGTGGGGTCTGATTTGAGTCTTTCCAAATTTCAGTAGACCTTTTATCATTGACATCTATTATCATAGTGTGTTTTAGGGGTTTACTTTGAAATTTTTCCTGAGATAATGTTCTCTACCTCCTGACCTTAGTGCTTTTGTATAATTTCATATTGGATGGTGCCTAAACATGCAGAAAGAGGTGGATAATTATGGTGATAGGTGATTTCAAAGAGATTACAACTTCTATTCCCTCAATATTTTGGGTGTACTCCATCAAACTTTTGCTTGGGTATTTTATAAAATTTGATTATATGGTTAATTGAAATGCATTTTTATCTTCCTTTGTTGCCTCACAGACTAACAGAAGTTGGACACAGTAAACTTTAGAAAACACTTTTTAAAGTAAGATACATAATTTTAAATGTTAAGATTAAAAAATGATACAACTACCTTGGAAAACACTTTGGTAATTTCTTTAAAAATATAAGTATAGAGTTATAATATGACCCAGCCATTTCAATTAAAGGTGTTTGCCCCAAACAAATGATAACATATCTCTAAAGAAAAAGACTTGTATATGAACATTTCCAGCACCTTCATTTGTAATAGCCCAAACTTGAAGCAACTCAAATGCCCATGAATAGGTGAATGTAAAATGATTGTGATATATCTAAGTAGTTGAATACCACATAGGAGTAAAAAGAAGTGAACTATTAATATACTAAAGAACATGGAAAAATCTCAAAATAAGTATAATGCATGGAAGATAATGCAAAGTAATGTATAATGACGGAAAGCACATCAGCAGTTGCCTGGGGATGAAAAGGAGGGGCTGTAAGAAGAAGCGTCAGTGAGGAAACTGGGTGATGGGTATATTCACTATCTTAATTTTGGTGGTGGTTTCATGGATGTACATATTAGGACACAGAATCATATGTTTTAAACATTGGTAGTCTATTGTGTCACACTTATACTACATTAAAGCTTTTTTAAAATATGGTAACCAGAAAGGAGAATATATATCACAGGTATCCTTTTATTACTAGGTAAGATTTTTTTAAGAAATTGAGCTTGGAAGGCCCATCATTACTATGGTATGGGAGTTTTATGCCTTCCTCAATGCCAAGATTATCTGGAGATTTCCCATTCTCATCTTGTCCTCCACTGCATGACGGGAGGCAAGACTAATAGTGTAAGTCAATAATAAAATTTCTCAATCTTATATATGGAAAGACGTATTTCTCATGGGACATCAATAACAGCAATATGATTTCCAGGCTACCATGAATTTCCTAGAATATGTCCTCAACCCCTGTACTCTTATTTATGAATGAGAAGAACTAAGTGCAGTATTGATAGGATGGGGGAAAATAAGAAATTTACATTTTATCTAAACTATAATACATTGTTTGTCATCTCCTAGCTCGGGATTAAATGTTCTAATATCGACAGCAAGTAGAGAAGGCTGTATTCAACTGGAATTGTTCTTCTAAATAATTTTGAACATAGTAAATTATTTTGCAAATAGATCTTATTATATACATTTTTAAAACATATATATGTATGAACTATAACAATTCTATATTAAGAAAATTCAGTCAAATTGTTCTATCAATTGACAGTGGAAAACAATATTTGTTTGTTATTATTATTTTTTATACCTATGAGAATTTGGTGTCGCTATATAATTAAAAGATTTGCAAATCAAGCAAGAGTGGTATTTACTCCAGAAATACCTTGAAATTACATCACTTGTCTTTTTCTTCTGGAGAGAATTTTACTTTGACACCTTTAGTAATTATATATTTGGCATTAGATGGAATTGATTTGTATAGTTTATAACAAGAATTAATATTTCTCTACAGAAAAGACATCTCATAACTCATAATGGAAAATAATTTTTAAGCAATTCTGGGTGTGCTATGGCTCTAGAGGGAATATCTAAAGCCAAGTGTTATAGGAAATTCAAAATAGTTTATATATAGACTAAAAAATAAAATATTAAAGGTAACGACTTATACTTACTAAATCTTTACTACTTTCCAGGCATCATTCCAAACTTTTCTATGTATTAGTGTGTATAATCCTCATAGTAATCTTATAAATGGTTACCTATTTTCCAGATGAGGAACTTGAGGCTCTCCAGGTAACACTACAGCTAGTACGTCAGGGAGATCTGAACTCATTCACTCTGGCTCCAAAGTCCATGCTGTTAATCCCTATGCAAAAAAAAAAAAAATGACTTTAAAGCTTTTCTTTCTACAAATGGTAGAAACCACTGCTATGGTGGGTGAGGTTCAAGGAATTTTCTCCTAAGCAGGCAACAAGAACAGAGGCTCTCCTTTACAAATAGGAGATGACAGCTCCTTTAAACATGATCTACTAATATCTCAGGAGTATTTTCAGATGGGACCCAGTGGGTTCACACTGATGGGTTAGATTTTTAAAATTACAATGCATTTTGTTTAGAAGAGGGATTAAAGTATTTGCCAAAATGATTTGTGTTGACAAAATGGCTTAGTACATTTGGCAGATTTGTTTTGGAGAATGGAATAAATTAAGGTGTCTAGCAAAAGATGTGCTACAGCCACTGAAACAATTTTCAAGTATTTCAGAAACTCTATTTTTATTCACTTTGCAAAATGTGCTTAGTTGAACTGCCAGTCCCTGTTACATTTCCATTTCTAAGCAATTAATTAAAATCCCAAATCAGTTTTTTCTTGATCATGCCAGCAGGAGTTGGTTGCCATGGAAATAGGAAGATCAGTAGTATATGGAAGAGGGAAAAAAAATGGTTTGCATTGGTCTTTTATTTTGGAAACATTAGAGGTGGTCTAGAGTAGCTTGTTGGCGCTGCAGTAGGAAGCTCTGCTCCCCCAGCAGCAAGTGGGCAGCAAGCACTGGAAATTACTGACAGCCTGAGGATTATATTTCACCCCCAGGGATATCATTTTGCCAGTTGAAAAAGTCATTAACTCGGCTTCTTCTTGTCCTCTATCTATAGGTTAAACCCCCAAATGTAATTGATTACAGAGAATTCTATTGAGGCTAAGCAGGATTTTGAATCAATAATTGCTTATATTTTGCAAAGACCCATCAAAACCTATTTATGTTTTTTTTGTACGTCAAGCCAGCATGCTTTAGATAGAAAGCTCAAGTCCAGATAATAGCTCAGACTAAAAATGACTATAATTAAAACCATACTTTTTATGTTTTGGAAAATGGAAGCTTATGGGATATCACCTTTGGGTATTCAATTAAAAACCTGATTCAGAGGGCTACCTTCAAGTGAGTACTTTAATAAGGAAAGTACAATGAATAATACAAATATGGCTATATGAAAACAAATTAGTAGAAGTATTGAATCATTGTGTTGTATACCTGAAACTAATTTAATGTTATATGCCACTGATACCTCAATTTAAAAAAAAAAATTAGAATTGTACTGAAAAAGTCTAGGCCTTGTTAAAGACATGATTTTAATGATATAGAAGATAGTAATAGTAACTTTCAGCATTTATTAAGGGTTAATTATGTGCAAGGCACTGTTATTGTTCCTAGTATTTTGAAAGTATAAACTCAATGTTTCTTAACAATATCATGAGAAAAACCCTAATATTTACAGATACGGAGGCTGTTTTAAATTATCGAAACAAAGCAGTGTGAAGAGATTCTGTACTTTCCTTTGCTTCTTATTAAGCCCCCTATGATAATCAGAAGATGGCAAACTGTTTTGCACTGTGCTAAGGGTATACAGGTCCTGCCTGAAAATCTACCTTTGTTAGCTAATGTACTATTAAAAATATTAGGAAAAATTCAGATATTAAAGAGAAATAAGGAACAAATCAGGATTTCAAATTTTTAGCATGAAATCCTAGTGTAGAAATTTAGTCTAAAAACATCCAAAGAAACTACAGTCTATAAATACAGATAATAAGTAGGAAAGTGGGAATTTTTCAGTAAAGTTTTCCTTATTGTTGTAGGTAGTTAATATAATGTTGCCATATGTGTCTATTAAGTGTTATTACATTTTCCACTTATGCCTATAAATATTTTATAGTGATAATGATAAGATAGGTGGTAGTGGTAGTCTTTTAGTTAATCTCTGGAATAAAAAATAACAGTTGTAATTCTCTCTAGATGACGATGAACAAAAATGTTCCTAGACAGCTAAGACATGAACCAGATGGGTGTTTAGAATTCAGGTACCATATCACACACAATGTGCTAGTACTACAGATGCTGCAGGTCCCATAGCATCTCTCCAGTTAACTGCTAGACGGGTAAGCTGAGCTGTATTGCAAACATAGATGTGCAATGTAAAAGGTGATTTGATATGTGTATGTGTTGCTGTTTGACCCATTTCTGCCAGTCTAAGCTCTTCCTGCATAATGGTCTGGAAGCCTTAATCAGTATTTCCCAGATTCCCTTTCCTGTAGAATCCTGGTTTACATTTTCTTCTGTACCATTTCTAAAATCCTATGTATTTATCAGCCATATGCTAAGTAAATAATACCCCACTATGCACTTTGGAGAAATCCAGGAAGAATAAGATGCAGCTATTGATTTCAAGGAACATATTTTTTTTTCATTTCTCATAGCACATAACATGGTAATTTAAATGATAGATGACTTTGTAATTCTCATCACTACATTGATCTACAATGAAGTTCCCATAGCTATAGACAAAGGTAAATAAAATGTATAAACCAACATCTACTTATTTAATTTGCAAACACTTACTGAGCACACATTGTATTCTAAATATAATGGTTGATATTGGGAATGCCAAGATATATAAGATATTAAAGTGAAAGGCAGTATACCATAGTTATTAATATTAAATAATTATTTCTGATACCTGGATAACTGGGTTTAAATTCTTACTTCATTGCTTATTATGGACACTAATCTTTAAAGACAGATTCTTAATGAACCATGCTTCCCATAGTGTAGGCCCTCATCAACTACCTCCCCTGAACCTGGGCTGGTCCTGAGACTCACGTTTTGAGCAATAAGATCCAAAAGAAGTGATTTCCCAGATGAAGTCATAAAGGTCTTGCAGACTCCACCTGGAATTCTTTGGGTACTTTCTTTGTGGGAATCAGGCACTCTCTGACATATCTGATCACTCTGAGACTTCCTTGCTATGTGGAAGCCTCAAACTAGTCAATTGGAAAACCACATAGAGGGCGAGAGAGATAAGTTTGCCAAGTCCCCAGCTGTTCCAGCTATCCCAGCTGAGGCCCAGATGTGTGAGTGAAGGAGCTAACATTTTTTCCCCTCCCAGTTGGGCTTTTAGACACCTCTAGCCCGGCTACAATCTCTACAAACATAGTAAAGAATCTCTCACTGAGTCAGCTGAGCCAGGTCAACCTACAGAACAGCACGAGATAATAAATTATTATTTTAAGTAACCAGGTTTGGGGGTGGTTTGTCACATAGAAATAGATACTTGGGACATTAGATGTTGTACAAACTTAGACAAGTTAAATTCCCTTTGTTCTCTTACATGTTGGTAAAATGGAGATAATTAGCATCTTTATTTGGAGGGAGACACACAGCTTCTCAAATTCTCAATCAGAAAGAAAAAGTTTCCTCCTCTTACATGCAGTTTGAAATATCCTGGGAAATAGTGTAGGATGGTGACATCATCGTTGGATTATCACTGTGGGCAGAGATGCAATTCCCATTATATCCACATTATATGAAGGACCAGGAGAGAAGCAGTTCCTTTAAAAATGTGGACAATTTGGAGAAGAAGGGAAAAAAGAGAGGAACTGGTTAAAAAAAAACACATGTCCACTGTATTATATGGTAACCACCAAAGTACTCGATTTCATATTTTAAAGTATGGTGACATTACTGCTCTGTGAATTCTTCCCAATGATAACAGTTTAATAGTAAAGAATTGGCTATGCCTCTTTGATAGTGAAATGCACGTTGTTATTTTAAATGTGTGCATTTTAATACTGTTTAATTTTGGATAAGTCCCAATGAGGAAAGGAAGCAAGGATGCTTTCTGTTCCTGACATTGGGTTTAGCAGGGCGGGAATAATGTTATCTATTAATGAGCAGAGATGTTAGCTAAAGAGGTCTGGCTATGTTCCAGTTTAGTTAATTAAATCCTACCTGCTTAAATTCTGTCTCTATTTTCAAATGAATATTCACCATTATTTCTCATTTGAAAAATTATTTGATGTTGTGAGTTTGAGACCACTAATTTATTTGTGAGATAAAAAATTTCACTTTACTTCAAGTGTAAAATGTCCTAGCTTCAGCCCAATATTGTATTCCTTTTTTGTGTTGATTTTAAGATGCTTCTCTTAAGGCTATAGGCAACACATATTTTCTAATGATAGTACACCCTTTTAAAATAATTTCTCTATTTCTCATCAGTCATGGGAAATTATGTAACACCATGCTTGATTCAAGCTGAACTTGATCTAACCCATTAGATAAGGTACTTTTCTATACAATATACCTGGATGTTTTATAGTTTCAAGCAGAAAAATAATCTAATCAAGTCAAATTATCTTTATTTAGTCATTTATGTGTGTGAACTTATTTTAGAAATCCATTGTACAACATGCCGAATTAATATATTATGGTTTCAATAAAAGATACAAGTTATGACTTACTTTTCATTATTGTGATAAGAACATTTCCTCTTTTATTGAATTTATTGAGGTGACACTGGTTAACAAAATTATATAGATTTCAGGTGCACAATTCTACAGCATATTATCTAAACACTGTATTGTGTGTTCATCACTCCAAGTCAAGTCTCCTTCCATCACCATTTATCTCTCCATACCCTCTGCAACCTCCATCCACCCCCCTACCCCCATTAATCACCACACTGTTGTCTGTGTTCATGAGAATGTAAAAGACCTGTACTCAAAACATTATAAGACACTGAAGAAAGAATAAGTGAAACAGATATTGTGTTCATGAATGGGAAGAATTAGCATCATTAAAATGTCCATACTACCAAAAGCAATCTATAGATTCAACACTATTCCTAGCAAGATACCAATGGCATATCTTACAGAACTAGAACAAATATTCCAAAAATTTATATAGAACCAGAAAAGACCCCAAATAGAAACAACAATCTTGAGAAGGAGGAACAAAGTTGAAAGAATCATGTTACCTGATAGCAAACTATAATACAACACCATAGTAATCAAAACAGCATGGTACTGACATTATCAGATTTTTAAGTGTGCATTGCAATATTGTTAACCAAAGGTAAATATTGTAGAGAAGATCTCTAGAATTCCCTATTTCTGTTCCCCTAGGCCCTGGTAACCATTATCCTATCCTCTGTTTCTATTTGTTTTACTACTTTAGATTACTTATATAAGTGATATCAGGAGTATTTGTATTTCTGTGCCTGGCTTATTTCACTTAATGTCCTCCATGCTCATCCATGTTGTCACATATGGCACAATTTCGGCACAATTTCTTTTTTAAGGCTGAATAATATTCTATTGTGTGTATATAGAATTTATATATATACATGCACATATGTGCGTTGATATATACAGGAATGGCAAAAGTAGGTTTTTTGCTTGTGAATACACAAAACACAGAGTTTTTTTTTGCATTACTATTTATTAATTATTGTATTATAATGGAAAACCTACTTTTGCCCACATCTGTAAATGTGTGTTTATAATTTACACCTGTAAAATATATATATATATACACACACACACACACACACGCACACACACATACACATACATTGTATACATATATGTATACAAAATAGATATGGGGTTCCAGCTTGACTCTTAGATACTATACACACACACACACACACACACACACACACACACACACATATATATATAAATAAATATATATGGGTATGTATATATACATCCACATATATACATTATATATTTATACTTAAAACACATCTAATTCAGACAAGCCATGTATCAAGTGCTTAATAGTCTCATGTGGCTAATGATTATTGTATTAGACAACACAGCTGTAGATATTTAGCTTTAGTATCTGAAAATATGTGAGTGTTATTGAAATGGTAAAAACTAGAGAAAGAATAGAATTGTAGGGACTGACATCAAGAGTTTCCTTTTGATCCTGTAACATTTGTACTGCACATTAGACATCCATACAGAGTTGAAATAATTACAATTAAGTTTTGTTAATAACTGGTCAATATTTAATTATATAAATATAATTTAAATAATGCATTTATCACAAGAAAGTTTAGAAAATTATGCCATTACAAACTAGAGTATGCTGAAAACCCATGTATGTGTAACTTTGCTTAGTTTCTGAAATATTTTTCAGATATTATTCCTTGAAATAGAATTCATGGGTCTTATGTTGATCAATTTTTCTCCAGAAATAATAGAAAAATTTATTGTCTTTCCAGCAGTATACAGCAAAGCTATATTCTGCTTATTCTCACTATCACTGAGTATTATCACATATTAGGCCCATATAATGTCTTACAAAGCCAATTTTTCTGATGGAGAGTTTTTGATCTGATGTTAATAACACATGGTGAATAGAAAAGTATAGTTCCATTAGGAAGCTCTGGTTCTAGTGGAGGAAATTCTATTAGAGCTATATTCAGTTTTTAAAAAGTAGCTTTTTGCTTATTTTAATACTTTAATTTTTTTTCTCCAAGTCAACATTAGTTATCAATAATTCAATGATTTCACAGGATGAGGTGGTGAAATTAGCTTGTTTTATAAAATAGTATAAATTTTCATTACTAGACCAATGAGATATTTTTCTCTTAAGATGACTTTTCTCATTTTAAAAAGTACTGAATTAAGAGTACAATTGTTCTATAAATATTGTTTTTAAATATGTAACCAACTTTTATAAACATGAGGTCTATTTTTGTTATATCTTTGTATTCCTCCAGATTTTCACTTTTCTTTCATTTGCAATTCAAAAGTTAAAGCAAGAGACATTCCTTGGAGATGATGCTAATACTTCACTTCAAATTTAGAAAAGATAAATCTTCAAGCATGTTGTGTTCATTTACTCACTATACTAATATTTATTTTATAGTGGGTGTGGATAAATCATTCTGAACAGAAAATATACATAGTCTCTGAAATTTGGAAGCTTGAACTCTGGTGGTGCAGGCATTCATAAAGTAATTCCATAAGTAAATGTAAAATATCGATTTTATTATGTGATATAAGAGAAAAGTTATGATAATATAAAAGCCTAAAATAAATGAATTGCTCTAGTTATGAAGGTCAGAAAAGGCCTCACTGAAGAAATAAAAATCAACACAAATTTTTTAATTAAAAAACATTTTTATTGTTGTTCAGTTAGAGTTCCCATTTTTCCCTTTATTGCTCTCCCCTGCCTCATCCAACCCCCACTCCCAAAGACAATTCCCACCCCACTGTCCTTGCCCATGGGTCTTTTGTACATGTTCCTTGACTTGCCCCCCCTTTTTCCCATTATCTCCTTTCCCCCTCCCCTCCGGTCACTGTCAGTTTGTTATTTATTTCCAAGTCTCTGGTTCTGTTTAGCTAATTTGTTTGTTCTGCTTATTAGGTTCCATTTATAGGTTTACTGATGAGTGGGAGTTTACTAGACAGGAAGAACAAAAATTAATCCATGTCATTGGAAGAACAGATACACAGAGGAGGGGGAACGTAGCACATTGTCTCTATAGTATGGCAAGTGTAATTTGGGTGACAAGAGTGAGGTGGGTGTAGTGAGAGATGAGTCTGGTGAAGACAGAGGAGCCAAGCCATTTTGGGCCAAAAAGGATGTGTTGAGATGCATACATTTCTTCTAAAAGCAACAGGAAACCTTTGAGTTTTTCAAGCAGTGGTGTTTCATGATCAGATTTTGATTTGGAGAAGATTTTTCAATCTAGAGAACACTTGAAAGAAAGAAAAACATTGGGACACTTAGGAGAAAACATGCAAAAATCCAAAGAGAACGTTAGGCCAAACTTGGATTGGTTTAGAGCAGAGGCTGATATCGATGGGAAACATGGAGAGTAGTGAGTTTCTGAGAAAGGTAATTCTAGTGTATGTGGTTACAAAGTACATGAGAAGTACAAGTAGAAAGGAAGTCAGTGAGGGTAGTAGAAAAATAATTATCATGACACTTATTCAGATTACACATAAAGTAAAATTGATGGTAAAGAGATAGGCACAGATAAATTAATATGCACAATATTAGAGATAAAATAAGCATACATTTATGTATTTGTTAAATATATACTTTGTCTACATATTTAACAAATATATAAATATATACTTGTGTTATCTCTATTGTTAACACTTTTATTCATGCATAAACACATTAGGAAATGAATGAATAATGAATGATAATCAACATGCATACAAGTGCATGCATATAAATCTAGGAGCTTTATCTTAAGGATTTACAGCTAATGGAATTCTATGCAGCAGAAAGAAAGAAGGAACTCCTACCCTTTGCAACAGCATGGATGGAACTAGAAAGCACTGTGCTAAGCAAAATAAGCCAAGCAGTGAAAGACAAATACCATATGATCTTGCCTTTAACAGGAACCTAAACAATAAAATAAACAAGAAAAATATAACAAAAGACACTGAAATAGAGAACAGGCTGACAGTGACCAATGGGGAGAGGAGAGGGAATTTCAGGGGGAAAGGGGAAGGGTTTACAGGAACAAGTATAAAGGACACATGGACAAAAACAAGGGGAGGGTAGAAATGGGAGGGAGGTGGGGAGGGCTGGGAGGGACGGCCAGAGGGGTGGGCTGGGATGGGAGTAAAAGGCAGAAAACTGTACTTGAACAACAATTAAAATAAAATAATAATAATAATAAGGAGAAGAAGAAATAGGTTTATATAAAAAAAAGAGATTTACAACTAGTAAAGTTGAACTTTTGCATCTGGTTGAATGCCAGATACTCTGGAACAGTTGTTCAATTCATAGTCCATGTCCAAAGCAACTTAAATGTGTTAGAGTCTTAAATTTTGTTAAGGAGCTTAAGATCCACTATGCATCCAAATTCTTTTTATTTTTATCTTTTTAATTGTTGTTCAAGTACATGAACAATTACTCCATTCCTTCTTTAAAGGATAAAATGGATAGATTTTGGAGTGAGAAGTGTTCACTCCAATAAAAGGGTACTTCTTCCTTCACCCAAAGTTTCCACATGGAATAATGAAAAAAAAAATCTGGAGAAGCTACAGCTAAAATAAATTTCTGAGGATTTTTTACTTATTCTCAGTAGTTAGGTAAAAATATCTACCCCAAAATATTAAAGAATAACACAAAAGCTTTCTAACAAGGGGAGGACACTTTATAAAGTGTTTCCAAATAATGTCTCTACCTGTGTCACTACATTACATTTAATACCTGCTATGATCTGCAGCTGCCCAGGTGAATGCTTATATTCTATACAGGCTTACAAAAATTTGTAGAGGTATATCCTAGGAAAACTATAATGTCAAATGTAGAGAGACTATTCCTCTATTTTGAATTTAAAGTATTGTAGATGTACACTAATAGCTTGCTAACTTTCACCTAAATCTGTCTTAAACAGCTTCCAGTGCTCATGAGACCTATACAGTCATATGGAATTTTAATGAGATGACAAGATTAACATTTGTCATTCTTTTTGTTACACATTGTTACACATCTTTATTTCTCCTATTTTATACACCACATATTACATCTATATTTTGCATTTCAGCAGCAAATGCATGTAAATTTAACCAAAAAATGTAGATTATTTGCACATATAAAATTTTTACTTTATATTGCATAAACCCTACCTAGGCCAGTGAATTAGTGGGCTCAGGCTGCCACAACAAAATCACCACAGACTGAGTGGCCTAAACAACGTAAATTTATGTCTCACAGTTCTGGATGGTGGAAGCTCCAAATCAAGCTGTCAGCAGGGTTGGTTTCTTCTTAAGGCCCCGTCCGAAAGAAAGATCTGCTGAAGGACTCTCTCTTTGGCTAGTAGATGGCATTCTTCTCCCTGTCTCTTGACATCGTCTTGTTTCTATGTGTGCCTCTGTGTCTGAACTTCCCCCTTTTTATAAGGACACCAGTCATGTTGGACTAGGCCCCATTTTAACTTGATTATCTCTGTAAAGATCCTATCTCTAAATATGGTCATATTTCTGGTACTGAGTGTTAAGTCTTCAACATTGGAATTTTAGGATGCTCGTTTCAACCTATAACAGCCAGATTTGAAAACAGAACAAATCTATGCAGGTATATGTATAGGTATAGGTATGTGAGTGAAGCATCTACCTTCATATGTATACCAATTATGTGTTTTATATATGTGTGTATATATACATATGTACATATACATGTAATTTATTAATTTATTTTTCATTATGTTGTTTCTCTTGGAAAATCTAAAAGAAGTAAATGAAAATCTCAGACTATTAAGGTTTTCCATTTGCCTACTGCTTTAAAATTGAGAAAGCTACTGTATCTTTGATACCTCATCACATTCCATTTGTATATTTTTTTAAAACACTGATTTTCCTATGCTCTAGTGTAGAAAATTGAAGGATCAGCTCTTTCAAATTAATCCACCGATAGATTACCATGTGAAGAAAGCCCTGACACCAACAACTAGGAAATAGTAAGTGATCCGCCTCCCTTGGGCAGATCACTGCTCAATGAGAGTGTGTTCAAAATGGGTGGAATCCATAATAATAAACACTTTGGTCATTTCTACAGAACCTGACAGTAAACTGTATATTACAGGAAAGCTAGCACCAAAGACAAATTTGAAAAATATCTGTGATTACAGTTTCCATATTTGGAGTAGAAATACAACTGAATTTTCATAGCAGTTATAACTACTATATTTTGTTATGTATAATGCACAGTTTTTTGCCCAAATTTTTGACAGAAAAATAAGGATGCACATTTTACATGGCTATAATGATTACATATGATGGACATAATGATGGGTATGCTAATCCTGTGTATAGTATGCACAAAAACAGAGGTGTGCATTATACATGGCCAAGTATGGTAATCATTGATAACACAGAATAACATTTCAAATACTCTCCCTCCATGGTCACATATCTCACAAAGTTTACTCATGTTTGTGGTTTATTAAGCAATGTATTTCTTTTTATAGTTTTATGAGGTAAAATCTATAGACTATAAAATTAATCAATTTATAATCTATGTACTATGCATACATTTGCTTTGCCAACAGTATAGCATTTATGCTGTTTTCTAAAATAATTTCAATAGATATTTAGATAGCCAATGTTTAATCACAATGTCTCTCTTTTCCTCTTTAGTGGTTGAATTTTATCAACAAGTGAATCTTCTTTGTCCCATTTTAATCGGGGGAGGGTACACAATTTTTATATTTTTTAAAAATGTATTCTTCCTACTAGGTAGATAACAGACAGTAGGAAAGTAATAGGAATATTAGACAGACCACTCAGGAAGCTATAATAGTTGTCTAGAAAGAGAGGGTACAACAGTGATTTTGATGAGATTTGGATGAAATTGAGAAGAAAGTTGGTTTCAGGATATACTTTGCAGGTGAACTCAAAAGTGGATGAAAGAATTAGGAAATTGGGTAGGTAAGCATGGAGAAATCAAGATTATCTCTCAGGTTTCTTTGGAGCATCCAAATGGATGGTGTTACCCTATTAATAGTATGGAAAACCCCTTTTTGATTCAGGTTTGTGAAACTTATTAGGTATTCCTGTGAAGATAGTTGAAAATAAACACTGTTGATCAGGGTAGAATTCAAGGAGCTATAATTCTGGGCATCAACAACAGGCTGATACTATTTAAAGCCATGGACCTAGTGAGATTTTCTTGACAAAAGCGTAGATAAAGAAGAAAGAAGGATCTAGATTAAAGGTATATTTCACATAAGCAAACTAGGTATGCATTTAATGGGCTTTTAAAACACTGATATTTCTTAGAGAATTAAATATTGTTTTTCTAAAGATGAAATTCATATATCACTCCTCATGAGTACATCTAGATTAAAAGAGGGTCATTTTTACTTTGGACTTATTTTAGAATGACTACAAGTTCTTTTATATTCTCTCATTTATTTTCTGCTCTCTTAAATGCACAACCATAATTTTGCATTTCCCCTTTCCTTTTCATATATGGATATTATACCCAGGATCTCAAGTGGAGAAAATTGACAAGTTCATAGACTCTTGATTTCCGGCAGCGTGTAAAGCAGTAAATTACATGAAATAAAATAAAAGTTTTAAGGGACTTTGTATTTTTCTTTTAAATAAAAGTGATGCTGAGAAAAAAGATTTTCATTAAAGGCCATATCTGGATACATGAAAACACTATGTGTTTAAAAATACACCAAAGGTACCCTGGCTGGCATAGTTCAGTGGACTGAGCATCAGCCTTCGAACCAAAGAGTCAACATTTTGATTCCCAGTCAGGGTACATGCCTGGGTTGCAGGCCAGGTTCCTAGTAGGGGGTGTGTGAGAGACAACCACACATTGATGTTTTTCTCCCTCTCTTTCTTCCTCCCTTCCCCTCTGCCTAAAATAAATAAATAAAATTAAAAAAATAAAAATAAAAATACACCAAAGCCCATGTTGACAGAAAATAAAGTAGAGTGTTTGCATCATTTTAAAGACGGGGTTGATGTTTAGCACTCTGTTGGATACGTTCTACTAATCCCAAAATTGCAATTGGCCTTAATCTAAATAGTTCCAACCAGTTCAGTTGAAAATTATGTAATTACTATATTACAAATGCTATTGATTTTCTAATAATTAACATAATTCTGAAAACTGAATTCAGAATAATAACTGCATAAAGGCAACTTCACACTCCCAATCTATAAGAGTGAAAAAATGATAGTGATGATGGACAGATGTCATTCTTAACAAGAATAACATAAATTGGCTCTTTATTGTGCTACATTAAAATTTATAAATCAAAAACACAAATTGGAGTGGATTTATGCTTGGTACAACAATTTGATCATTCACATGTTCTCCCTCTCTTGAGTTTATTTATTTAAGAGCATATAACTTTGGGTTTTTATCTCTGCCAAAGATTCATCTGATCTGATGTATTAGACTTCATATTTCACAACTATAGCAAAAAAAAAATCTTTCATGGAGATACAGAAAATTTGAAACAAAGGTTTTTGTTATCAGAAAGACACCTACAAGAGGATTAAAGTTTTTCTTCCTAGATTCAATCTAGATGCAATAGGCATCGTGTAGCGGCAGCCATACCACATTTACAATAAAATAACTGCTGATGTAGTGATGAGCTATGATGTATGGAGGGTGGTTTGGGAATCAAATGAGACTTTATTTTTACTAGTAAAATATAGCATCTGAGAGTAAATTGTCTTATTTCCTCCAGGTGGATAATAGTAATGAAACTGAAAATGTTGGCAATGCTCTTAGCTTATAGTAAGCTTAGTTCCCAGGCACCTCTTCATGAATTCTGAAGAGACAATGTACTACAAATTCAGGTAAAGCCAGTCTTTGTCATCTATGACAGACATAAATAAACTTACAGGTTGTAATAATAGTGCCATGTTTCCTCAAACACTCACCAATAGTTCTGTTTCCCAGACCCCATTTCAAATTTTGAAAACACATGTTCATTCTATTCCATGACATCTAAGATCAGTGCATGGTCACATTTTTCAGCTACATGGGTGTGAAAACAATGAAATATGAGCACAGATCTACAACAGGAAGCTAGGTTAGGAGAAATGGAGGGGTAAGGTACACATAATTAATTCCTACTTACATCTTCTCAATATGAACTCGCCATGTGCCTTTATTTAAAACATGAATTTATACTGAGTGTTCATAGCCCTTCATACCCATGCATTTAAAGTAGGGTGAAGGAATGTCCTCATATGGCTGGGATAGTCTTGGTTTACGGCTATTGTCCAGACATAATAATCACTAGCACCTTCTTTCATTCTCAAAAGTATTCTCATTTGGAGAATAAATTTTGTTGGCACCCTATTTATGGGGAAGGCCATAGTAGAGGTGTCTGCAAGGAGCAGAATCACAAAATATCAACGCAAATATTGAGGTCAGTTTCTAGTGTTATTTTAACATAACTAATTAAGTTGTACTTTACTGAGAAGTGAAATTAGGCTTCCTTTTTTCCCCAATAATTCAATATGCTTGTGGCAAATGAAACAGGTTAAAAAGGAATTTATCAGTCATGGGTTCAGCCTTCGTGGAGACTGGTGCTAAAGAGAAGAGTAGTGATGATGGGGGAAATAGCAAAGTCAGGACAGACTTCTGAAATTATGGTGTGGTAGCTTAAGGGACAGATAATGAGATGACTCTTTTTTACTTGGGTATAATGTTTGTTTCTTCACCATTATTTTTTAATTCTCACCCACAGATATGTTTATTGATTTCAGAGAGAGAGGAGAGATCAATGTAAGTGAGAAACATTTATCAATTGTCTAAAGTACATGCCCCTTCTGGGGTATCAAATCTGCAACCTAGGTATATGCCTTGACCAAGGTTTGAACCTACAACCTTTTGGTATTCGGGGTGACTCTCCAACCATCTGAGCCTCCCAGCCAGGGTTGTGTAATGTTTTTAAAGAGGCTAAAAATGGTCTCAGTAATTGTAGGATAGATGTCAGGAAATAAAGCTATAGTGAGAATATGTGCAATAAAGGCTAAAAGACAATTAAAAAGAATTTCTGGGATCATCATAATCTAAAAATATTGGCTTAGAAATTTAATATCTATGACTAGCACCAGTCAGAATTGAAGCTTTAAAAATGGTGGACACAGTGGTGGAGAATATTTTGTAAGTTTGTAATACCCAGGCCAAAACAAACTATGCCTATCTTAAGAGAGGGCATTTACTTTTTAAATATATTTGATTTTATATTTTGTCATTAAAAATTATGTTCTCAGTAATAATTGCTTTAGAAAATCTCTAATTTTCTTTTAGTTTAATTAGGAAAAAAGGACTGACCACGTGTTCATTGTGTCCATGGTGAGTCTTGGTTGTGTTAGGCTGCTGTGGAATGTTGAAAAGTCACTGACTCTAATCTTGAGCAAACAACTATGCATCCGAGTCAAGTGGGAAGCGACATGAACAATCAAAAGCAGAGGAGGCCACCCAAGATTTAATTAGCATTTAAATCTTATTAGGTAAAATTCTGACTCGCCTGAAACAAACAAGAAAGCAAACAAAAGGCCTTTTTCTCTTTATGAAAAGACCCAAATGCTGTCATCAAAACAGGTAAGGACAATCACTAAATTGAACTAACTTGGGAGATTAGGAAGTGCCCATGAGGCAGAGGCAGATAGAGGGCACTGGTTGTAAAAGACTGTCATCTTTAGGCCTTTTCTAATTTGGTTTATGTACGTAAATCCTCATGTTTACAGATTAAGCATTCCAAGTGGAAAGCTTTACATAGATTAGGAGTACAATTTGGGTTTATTTTTTTGTTTTTATGTTCTGTGTCAGTTAATATCAATAAAGTATAGCAAAATGACGGGTTTGGGGAAGATGTTTGATAATGTCAGCTTTTTCAAGTGAAACCTTGTTAATGAAAAACTATTCCTATCTAGAAAGAAAAATTATATAAAAGGAGATTTCTTCCAGAAACACTGACTGACCTAAGATATGGTAGACTACAGAGTAAAACAGGATCAGACTATTAAAGTGAACTAGAAGAAAATGGATAAACAATATTTGGGTCATTCCAAAAAGTAAACATTTTTGTTTTCATTTTAAAAATCAAGGGTGTTACTCCTATTACATGAGCCATACATTATTTTAATTATCTCTTAATTAGAGATAAAATATGTGCATTAATTATTCTTCATGCATTTTTCTCATTTTTAAAATGTATATATTTTAAATTGATTCAAACTAAAGGGAATTATTTTGTAGGATTTTTCTTCATGAGTGCTGCTATTTTAAATGCAGTCTTTTTTATTTTTAGATACCACTTGTTACTCATGTACCCAGAGGCTCTGTAGTTGGCATTGTCTTATTGATTATTTTTTCCTCTTTCTAGCAAAAGACCACTGCCTCTGGCTTCCTCCTCTGTGAATTCAAAAGACCCAACACTGAAGCTGGTATTTATTCAGCATTTGGTGACATTATAAAATATACCTGGCTATTGGATTTTGATAATATTTAATTTCCAAGGAAAGCATGAGAACTAAAATGTCAATCTGTAAGGCATTTTGAAAGAATTGTTAGTTGTTTTTTGTTCTTTAAGCTTCATCATGATACAAAAGGCAGTAATCCTTGGAGAATCTATTTTCCTTCTACAATAAAAGGAACAACAACAATGATAAACATTTCTTTAATTCAAGTTGAAACTGTCTACAGAGAATCGCCATATGAAGAAGATAAATGTTAACTACTCAACATGGAGAAAACTAATCATAAATTCATGGGCATCCTAATCAATTATCCATGTAGATGGGATAATTTAAGCATTGATAAATCCTAAGCATTTTAAAATTTAAAATAAAAAAAATAATTTTAGCCCTGGTTGGCGTAGCTCAGTGGATTGAGCACGGACTGTGAACCAAAGCATCGCAGGTTCGATTCCCAGTCAGGGCACATGCATGGGTTGCAGGCCACAGCCCCCAGCAACTGCACACTGATGTTTCTCTCTCTCTCTCTTTCTCCCTCCCTTCCCTCTCTAAAAAGTAAATAAATAAAATCTTAAAAAATAATAATAATAATTTTAGAGAGAGCCAGGAAAGGAGAGGGAGAAGATTGGGGGAAAAGAAAGAGAGAGACTATGTATCAATTGGTTGATTCTTGTATAGGGAGGGGGCAGGCCCAAAACCAAAATTATCTTCTGGATAGTAGTACTATCCAGTACTACTTGTAGTACAAGCTTGTAGTACAAGCTTCAGCCCCTTGTAGTACAAGCTTCACCCACTTGTGAGTGTTCTAGGAACCCATCTGTATCAGTGTACCAGATGGTGTTGCTGGTCTCAGTGAATTTTTTTGAAGGCTCTTTCAACATGTTTGCCCATTTAATGATGGGGGATTTACAAGCACACCTCCCAACACTGTGCTGAGTGTTCAGAAGTTTTTGACCAAAAACAGTGTGATCCCTGTGCCCAACCCTCCTGATTCACCTGAACTCACCCTGAGAGACTCCTTGCCAACCACCAGATGAAAAAAGTCCTCCAAATGAAACATTTTGCCAATGTGGAGAGGTAAAGGAAAAAACAGCAGAAGCACCAAGAGGCAATATAATAGACAAGTTCAGAAACTTGTATTTTTAAAGATTTTATTTATTTATTTTTAGAAAGAGGGGAAGGGAAGGAGAAAGGGAGAGAAACATCAGTGTGTGGTTGCCTCTTGCGTGTCCCCAACAGGGGACCTAGCCTACAGCCTAGGCATTTGCCTTGCCTAAGAATCAAACAGATTACCCTATGGTTTGCAGTCCTCTGCTCAATCCACTGAGCTACACCAGCCAGGGCTCAAAAACTGTTTTGAACAGTGGGAAAAATATCCTGATAGATGTATTGCATCAAATGGAGAGTACTTTGAAAGCTACTGAAGTTTAAACATGTGAGAATAAATACATGATTTTTTATAAATAAATTCCAATTTGGGGGGTTCCCCCCTCCTGTGTGACCTGACCTGGGATCAAACCTGCAATCTTGACTTATCAGGATGATGTTCTAACCAACTACACTACCTGGCTGGGGCCTAACTGTTATTTTTAAATGCACTGTTATCACTTCCTTCACATTTAGCTTGGTTGTTGCCACATCACTATGTTCAGCTTTGATTGCTCTCTCACTCACAACACCACACAGAACTGGACCAGTTCACTCAATAATACTCTTTATGGTGGTTTCTAATTTGTCATTTGATTTTTTATTCAGGGTATGCCACCCACAGGTTACTATATTTCTCTGCCTTCAATGTAACAAGATGCTTCAGACTTTCTGTATTACTAATTAATCCTGTTCTGTATCATGGAAGACTAGAGTTTGTACTGGTATTCAGGTTTAGAAATAATTTCTCTGCTCTTTAAAAGCATTTGGCCTTTTATTAAATGCAATGATAGTACTCAACTAATTTGTTCATTATTTATTTTGATCCCTTAATTACTCAGTCTGTATCAATGTTTTGCTGGAGTTTAAGATGCCCAAAGATAAAGACTACTTTGGCTTAACTGACTTTATAAAGTGATTGATATAGTGATGCCATATCCTGCTAGGTATTTCATACAGACATTTCCAGGTTATGTGTACTTACTATCGGATATTGGTTAGATGCTTTCAAATAACAGGTAAACACTTCTATATGCAAATACTGAGAGACTGGAAAAACACCAACATATTCAACCTCAGAGTCCATCAAGATTTTTAGCTGTAAAACATCTGTAGATTCCTAGGTTAAGATACTCTCTTGACAGTGAGAAAGGTTATGTGGTAACATGAAAAATATTCATGATATAGTAAAAATAGCCACTTTTTACTGTGTATCTATTATGCAAGAGTTTTAGTTTTACAAAAATGCCTCAAGGGATGTACTTTTGCCATTCTCAAATTACTGATGAGGAGATAAATGCACATGTAGTCCAGGGAACTCTCCCTCGGTTGTATAACAGACACACAGTATTGAATGTTGAAACCAGGGCCCTTCAATCTTTCAAGTTCATAAATTTTTACTTCACTAACCAATATTAACACCACTTAAAAAATTAAATGGCAAAATGTGAAATGCTTCTTGCAAATCAATACAGTTTAGGAAATACTGCAAAAATTGGAAAGTAAAGATTTGATGTGATAGTAAATTTAACAAGCATTTTCTTTCTTTTCTTTATTGCTTTCGTGATAGATAACAACGCAGGAAAAAAAGTGAAAGAGGACTAGGACAAGTTCAGTATGGAGGCACTCGTTCTCTTCAAACAAAAGGACCAGGATTAATCAGGTGAACTTTGTATCATTTAATTTTTCTTAGAAGGGCATTTAATAACCTGCTCAGGATTAAGCAAGCATGGTTGTTAAAGGAAGCAAACTTCTTGATGATGATCTGAAAAAAAAGGACTGATAGGAAATGAGATGACCCTCAAAAGACTGGTATTATTATGTTTTTAATAATGAAGGCATTGGCGTAGCAATTGTTAGAATTTTATCTCTTCTATCATGAAATAAAGATCTAGATAGCATGCAGTAATTAAAGATTGACTTTGATTTAGATAATCCATTTTAATTGCATTTTTAATTGCAGTGAAAATTTCATGAAGTACCATCTGAAAATGCTGATGTAGAAAGATTAACTAATCAAGATCATGCCGTTATATTTGAATTATTAGAAAGGTACCATGAGAAGTGGATGTAAAATACATCTCTCAACTAACACGTGAGTCCCTGTAATCTCATCTCACTTCCTGGGAACAATGTATAACAAATTGGCAGCAAGATTCTAATTGATGAAGAAACAGCTTTTTAACGATCCTTGAACAACCATAGAAAATTTTAATTACTGGGAATTTTGAGAAAAACTACCTTAAGGGGATGAAATCATTTGCACTAGTTTTCTTGAACAACTCAGAGGTCCACTGGACACTTTCTGACCTATTTATACTCTGTTTAGTTTTGTTGAACAAATTAGGCAACTGACTTATTACTGTATTTGTTACTGTACCTGCCATTGGGATAGTAGACCATGCTAATTTCAATTACTTCACCTATCACCATATTAAATAGAATCAAACTTTCTTCAAAATATGATGGTTAAGATTCTTTTCAGCTTAAATCATCAGATCAGCAGCAACACTTTTTCATCTGCTCAATTCAATAAAACACTGGCCATTAAAGATGCTCAGCTGGGTGTGGCTTTTGCAGGGTGGGAGGGGGATTGTAGCTGTGGATGAGCCCAAAGTAGCCCTTTGTGGAGTTGTGTTCTAGAGGGCATTGGGAAATAATTTCTAGTATGATAATAAATCTTAAAACTTTCCGAAATAGTTCTATAACTTTAGGATTCAGTATGTGTTTAGGATTAAGAAATGCTACTTACATTATTATAGGAAACACATTGAAGCTCAAAAAGAAAGGGTATAAGCAAGACATGTTACATTTTCAGATTAAGTACATATCACTCGTAAACTTTGCAATATAGCAAAAATATAAGGTTTTGATGGGAGGTGATGATGTTGGAACAAGCATTCACTTATTCCTTCAATAAAATAGAAAAAAATGACAAATTTAAAAAAAGATAAAACTTTTTATCAATGTTGACACTATGTGAGGTATTCACATACCACAGATGTTTCAGCAATATCCCTTAGAATAGGTATAAAGTGAGATTGCTTCCTACTTTATTTCAATAAATATTTGTTGAGTATCATTTCATGCATATAGAATGAATTTATCCATGTCAGAGATGTTTAAGGAATGTCTGCTATACGCTGTATAGATTAAGTCATATTACTTACTTCAATAAATATTTATTGAGCATTTATTAAGGGCAGCAGAAACTTAGCACCTTCAGAAAGTGGTTATTGTCAGTGGAAATAAATGGAGGTATCTTTGTAGACCCTGCTAATTTATTATGGGAGAATGAAAGTTACCTTTGGTTTGGGCCCAGAAAAGAAAGGGATACTTCTACTCAAATCTTGTTTTCCAGCCACAGATGGCATTGTTCAGATTGCTTTGTCTGCCTGGAAGTTTAAGAAAGTCAGACCAAAACAAAATCCTGCTAACACAGGGCCTTTTACTGCTCTGGACAAGGGGGTCGCCATGACATGGGGGGCACTTTCCTAGGTTGGGATGTTGGATAAGCTTTCCATTTGCATTGTGGGACTGAGAAATCCTAGCACTCATCAGGCAGCAGCTCTGGGAATGCAGACACACACACACACACACACACGTGCACATACTCATGTATATGTATAGAGTTTTCTCTTCATTTTATGAAAATACTGTCAGAACATGCATGATTTCTTGAATCTTGTTTTTTTCACTAAAATATTGTACAAATCCTTCTAACTCAACTTATACAGTTGTCATTTATTTTACTTTAAATGACAGCATATTTCAGTGTATATTTATTATAGTTTATTCCTCTTGATGGGTTATTCCCTATTTTGTTTGTTTACTATTTTTCTTGTTTGCCATTACTATGAAGGTACAATAAACATGTACCCTCATACATACCTTGTACATATATAATTAAATGCTTGTAATTTTTTTTTATGGGAGAGATATCATAGGGGAGATTTCTAGGTTAAGTATTGCACTGATTTCCTAGGGCAGCTGTAACAAAGCACCAGAGACAAGAAACTTGTCTCTCACAGCTCTTGAGGTTAAAATCTGAAATCAAGGAATCATCACGGCCGTGTTTACTCTGAGACTCTGGGTAGAATCCTTTCCTGCTTCTTCCTCCTTGTTGATGATGGCTGTCAAACTTTGGTGTTCCTTGGACTTCAGCTGCAATTCTTCAATCTCTGCCTCCATCCTCACATGGTATTCTCCTCTGTGTATCTGTCTCTGTGTCTCTTCTCCTCTCTTATGAAGACATTAGTCATATTGGATCAAGATGGGTCCATCCTACTCCAGCATGTTGTCATCTAATTTGCATCTTAATTACATTTCCCAATAAGGTCCAATTCACAGGTACTGGGAGTTAGGATGTCAATATATCTTTTGGGGGGACACAGTTGAACCTCAGGAAATATATATGTTAATTTAAAAAAATTTAATAGATCTTGCTAGATTTTCTTCTAAATGATGCAACTGCTGGCAGTTACACTATTATGTATAAGTGTCCCATTTTTATCTATATGCTATTCAGTGTTATCTATTTTTTCTAAATAATTTGCTATATAATATTAGTTACATTAATTTCAATTTATCTGATTCATTGTGAGCTTGAGCGTCTTTTCCTAGTTTTTTACATATAGATTTGCTTTCATAAACTTATGTTCACATCTTTATTGAATTCTTTTTTAGGTCAACTTATATATGCTCTTTATAATGTATGTTGTAATTCTTCATAATCTTTGTCCATGAATCTTATTGCCATAACTATATTTCTACTGACTTTGTTCTGGTATCTTTTGCAATACAAACATTATTAATTTTTATATAGTCAAATATAATCTTATTAACTAATGTCAGCCCAATTAACTTATTAAAGAAAAGGAAAATATATGTCTGATAAGTGAGCATACACTTAACATATAAAGAGGTATTATAAATCAGTATGAAAAAGACAACCCAATGACATATATTTTCTCACAATTCTGGAGGCTAAGAAGTCCAAGATTAAGGTGCCAGCTGAACTGGTTCCTGGTGAGAAATCTCCTGCCTTCTGTGTCCTCACATGGCAGTCAGAGAAAGAGAGATTTCTCTCTTTTCTTATCAGGTCACAGTCCTATTGGTTTAAGGCTCTAACTTTATGACCTCATTTAATCTTAATTACTTCCTAAAGACTCTATCTTCAGAAACAGTTACATTGGGTAGAGGGCTTTAACATATGAATTTGGGAGGACAGTTCAGTCCATAGCACCATCTTTATGAAGTTTAAATACAAACAAAAGCAAATTAATGTATTATGTAGATATCTCTATACATTTAGAAAGACCACAAAGGAAACAATACAACAAGGAGAAAAGAAGTGTAAAATTTCTTCATGACACAGGGAGGAGGCCAGGGGATGGGATGTATTTGGGATAATATGTACAGAAAAAATTTATTATAACACACACCAATTGATCACTTTAGTTTTCTCTGCATGGTGAAATTATGAGTGATATTCTTTCTAATTTCCTGATTTTTCTATTGTCCCTAAAATATATGTCTCTGTTAAACAGATGTTTAAACAAAATAAATGTAAAATGAGTTCACTTCTAAAGACTAGGCAGCATGCAGAAGCACCATGCCAGCGTCATTCTTTCCAAGACAGTGCCACTCTGGTGTGCCAGCAGAGCAAGGTGGACGCCCTGGCAGCAGTGCTTGGGGCTGCTGGGGGTGGGGACTGCAGGTTTCTTTGCCAAGGCTCTTTCAAATCATTTAGGTAAAAATAAATTTTATTGCTAAATTGCTCAGTTATTAGACGGGAAATTGAAGGAGTTCTGGCTGTAGGTATTTCTTCATTTCTAGGCGTGACCATTTCTTGAGTACCTGTCAGATTAAAAGAACAAGCTTCCTAGGCTGGGTTTTATTTACTGTCATTATTAATGATCCAAAGGATGAAGTAAACACAGAGCCAGTTAAGCCTGGAGGGATTGCTAACACCTGGGAAAACAAAAGAACCCAGAAATTTCAGTACTGTTGCTCTACTTCTGAGTAACAGCTCAATTTAAAATCAGCCATTAAAACCCTAGTACTCTCAACTTTATCACCTTTTTTAGGGCATTCAACACTTTTAACCAATGTTATTCTGCTTTTAAAAATTATCCTAAAAGTCTCTTTATTTAACTTTCTTCTAAGAAAAGGGCCCCAGAGTATCTTACAAATATATATTGAGGGTGATGGTGTATACTTTGAGGGTGATGATGCTTCAGTATGTACAACTTTTCCATCTGAATGAAATGCATTCTATGTAATTACACTGTCTGGAAGCTGCCTCTAACTTTGAAGTCCCAGTAAGGAGGAAGGAAACCTCAGGGAAGAAAACATAAGCCAGTTTATGGGAGGACTTATGGGTTTTCAGTAGACAGACTTTTATCCTCATGGAGGATGAAGAAAGCCTTCTACAGAGCTTTCCAGAAATGAGGAATCACAGAGTCCATGGCTGGCTGTAGAGATGGTGTGAAAAATGATATGTGTGTATTATACGTTTATGGCTAGTGGTCATGTGATTTATAGCCTAGGGACAGTGCAATCTGTCAGGACCAGAAAGGGCATATTGCAGAGGGTAAGGAAAAACAAAGTATCTGCCACTGCAGACTAGATTCTGAACACAAGAAAACAGTTCTTTGAAATGTGGAGGTGAACATGATCTTGAGAATATCTCTGAGGTAACTGGAGTAAAGAACAAAAATTAAAACAAACATACAAGAGCCTTGTGGCTACACAGAGAACCTGGTTTTTCAGAGTACATGTACAGAAGACATAACAAAGACACACACCCTTTGACACAAAGAGGCAAAACCCCACCAGAAATGAATCAGAAAGGGCAATGCCCAGAATAAACTGAAACTCCAACATGTGAAAATGTCAACCTAAAGGACTTCAAAACATTTAGGTTGAAGAAAGAGTCATAACAGGTTTGTGAATGTATAATCATCCAATTTCCATTTTTACTCCTTTATTCACCAGAAGACTGGTATTCAATCTGAAGCGGTAGAACAACTTCAGTGAGGAACACATTTATGACTGAGACAATGTTAAGTGTGTACGACAATTTCATTCTTGTTCCTCCTCAGGGGGTCTGCATCCCCTCTCTACAGAGGGGCTGTGGTCCTCCCAGGGGCCAACCCTCTACATTCCCAGCCATGAGTCTAGTTCTAGGTAATTCAAACTGGCAAAGAGGTTATACACCAGGTTTTGTAGTGTGGGCTCTAAAAATCTCCTGTATGAGATGAGAGATCTTCAGTTGGCTTTTTCTTTGTTCTTTTGGCCAGAGGCAAGGAATTCAACAGAATCTATGAAGTCTCAAGGACAAAAAACGGCATTGGATGAAAGGATCTGCATCTTCAACTCTCCTTTTGAGGGAAGACCATCTGGTAGAGTTGCCAGATAGCTGTAATTCACATTGGAATTTGCATGAGTAAGAAATGACTGTAGATTATGTTGAACCATTGATTTGGGGAGGGAGGTGGCATTTGTACTAGCTGTTAGCCTACCCTATACTAATACTAAATTAAAAGCTTAAATAATAAAAATATCTTCCTTTTAATAAAACTAATGTATTTCAAAAAACTTGCAAATATATTTACAGAATGATCTTTAATGATCTTTAAGAAACATCAGGCAATGTAAAAAGTACCAAAGATCAATGAAGTGGCTAATGCAAAATTTTATAAGAAACAAAGATAATTTGCTAAGCTTAATGCCAATTTCTAGCAAATGATGTCTAATAAATTATTGAATAAATAACTTATGAGCAGATTAAAAGAAACTATTGATTACCAGCAGTTAGCTTTGATTCACCAAGAAGAAGCTAAGTTATACCTACCCATTTCCTGTTCAAAAATTGTTTTTAGGCCAGTGGTTCAGGGGTTGGAATATAGGATTCTCTCACGGATGACATGAGCAAGTGTATAAAATGGAAGCATTCAAACATGTCTAGTATCTTAAAACTAATGTTTAGGAACTCAATTTGATATGTAACCAGCAGTTTAAAAAATATTGGCTATATGAAAGCCGCCTAATTGTCCATCAGTAGATGAGCGGATAAAACAACGACGGGACATTTACACAATGAAATACTACTCGGCCATAAAAAAGAAGAAAATTTTACTTTTTGCTACAGTATGGATGGACCTGGAGAACATTATGCTAAGTGAAATAAGCCAGTCAGAGAAAGACAAAGGCTGTATGATTTCACTCATATGTGGAATCTAATGAATAAACTGAACTAACAAGCAAAACAGAGACTCACAGATGGAGAGCAGATGACAGCTATTGGGAAGGGGAGGTTACTGGGCGAATATTGAGCAAAAAGGAAAAAGGACTCATGGACATGGACAACAGTGTGGTGATTGTAGGGGGTATAAGGTGGTTAAATAGTAATGGAAAAATACAATAAAAATTTAATTAAAATTAAAAAATAAAAAATATTTGGCTTTTAAAAGTACAATAATACTCTAATGACTGCATGTAGTGCTGAAAATATCAGGGGGAACACCTTGTGAGGTATATGGTTGTCTAACCACTATGTGGTACACCTGAAACTAATACAAAATAATATTGAATGTAAACCATAATAAAAAGAAACTAAAAAAACCCATGAATTAAAATTGATTGAATCATGCCTAATATTTATACAATGACTTATAGTGTAAAAAGTATTATTATTTACATTTTCCATTTTAATTTTTATAACAATGAATAGGTGAGAAAATTAAGAGGAAGGTAACTGATTGAGACCACACAGTATGTTGCAGCTGGGATCAGCCTAGAGTTTCTGACTCTGCCTAATATGTCATTGTGCCTCTTATCTAAAGTCAACACTGAAAATATTTTATATTTATTTTAATGCTAAGTACTGACCAAACAAATCTGTTAGATAAGATTGCTATTGCATGATATAATAAGAAGTTACTCTAATGTAATGTTATATTATCAAAGAAATTTTTTCTCCCAAATTCACAGGTTGAAACCCTTCTTCCAACCATGTGATAATATTAGAACATGGGACTTTTAGGATAAAATTAGTATTAGATGAGGTCATGAGGATGAGGCTCTCGTGAAAGGGATTAGTGCCCTTAGAAATGTCAGAGTGTCCAGAGGAGAGAGGGTAGGGAATTTTGGGGGAATTTCAAGGGAAAAAGGGAAGGGTTTTCAGGAACAAGTATAGAGGACACATGGACAAAAACTGGGAGGCAGATAGAAATGGGAGGGAGGTGGGGAGGGCTGGATGGGTGGGCTTGGATGAGAGTAAAAGATAGAAAATTGTACTTGAACAACAATTAAAATAAAATTAAAATAAACTCATTTTCACCCCCAAATTAAAAGAAAGAAAGAAATGTCACAGAGAACTGTCTTCCTTTCTCTGCTCCCTATCATGATACAATGACACAATGATACAGGGAGAAGTTGCAGGCCTTGCCAGAACTCAATTCTGCCACTCTGACCTTGGGCTCTCAGCTTCTAGAACTGTGAGACATAAATTTTTGTTGTTTCTAAGCCATTTAGATGATGGTGTTTTGTTATAGAGCCCAAGCTGTCTAGGACATGCTTTACTAATGGTGCTCACATGATATGAAAGGTGGGAGGGCTTGTTTTACTACATCTGTAATCTGTGGGCTCCACGCCTGCGAGAGTGTCCATGATGTGAGTAGCTGGGTTATCCGCAAGAACTAAGTACCGATTGTAACATGTATAATGAGAATGAGCCAGAGCTAGAGCTTCTACCATCAGAATTCTTTCTACCTTGGAGGCACTTGCCAGTTTTAATTTACTTCTGCAGATGGCAAAAAAACCACTGAAGTACATTTTATGGAGATGCTTTATAACAGTGTATGAACAAATGCTTTTTCAAATGTGTGGAAGTATACTCTATCATTAAACCTTCACAATTGATACCAGCACACTCCATTTTTAGAATAGCATATTTTAAAAAGCGTAAAAACAGCTTGCCCTATTTAGGTAACGTAAGAAATTGCTGAAATGGCGAGTAAAGGTGAGAGTAGTGGAAGGTGAGGTCAGAGAAGTAAGGGGGGGGGTCATTGTAGGTCCTACAATTAACTTTGCTTTTAGACTGAGAGTGAGGAAAAGTTCACTGAGGTGATTTAAACACAAAAGTGATGTGACTTACATTACAATTAGGTCACTTTGGCTGCTCTACTAAAACTAAACTGACAAGGACAAGACTGGAGTAGAGAAACTAGTTAGGAGACTATTGCAACAATCCAGGTAAAACATGATAGAAGTTGAATCAGGCTATGGGCGCGGGAGGTATTGAAGAGGGATCCAGTCTGGGATGTATTTGAAAGGTAGAGCTACCAGGATTTGTTAATAGATTAAATCTAGATGAGAGAAAGAGAATCATTAACAATGACTCAAAAGTGGTTGGCCAGAGAAACTAAAAGAATAGAGGACAAATTGGATTAAGTCTGTGGTGCTTATTAGACATGTATGAGATGATACCAACGGGCTTTTAATTCTGAGGTTTAAGGTAGAGGTCTGGGGTGGAATTCTAATTTTAAGGTTCACTATCACATAGAAGGTACTTAAAACCTTGGGTCTAGAGGAGATATGTAGAAACAAACTACAGATGAACAAAGAGAAGATTCCTAAGGACTGAACTCTGATAAACTTTGAAGTTTAAAGGTTAGAGAGATGAGGAGAAACCATTAAAAGAGGCTGACAAGGGGTAGTTAGAGGGTTAGAAAGATATTGAGGTACCATTTAAGAGTGATTATTCCAAATTTTAACATTTCTAAATAAAATAAGCTCCAAGAATTGTGAAAGGAATACAGTTCATAAAAAAATAAACAGAGTACTTTCAGGGCACACCCATTATGGGAAAGCAAACCTCCATGTCCAGCTCTTCTCACTTCAATGGTGCAGCCCTCAAGTGTGATGGGAGTGGAGGAGAACCTGGCAATAGAAGACATGTGTTAAAGGGCAGTCAAGTGTTGAATTAATGATTTTGCATTGTTCGTGAGGCTATGGAGGGGCATGACATAGGGGAGGACTCCAGTCAAAACAAGACTCAGGGTGTACAATATAAGTGCTTCCTATAGAAACTACCTTGGGATATGTATCACTCTGAGGATCATATTACATTATGAACACTTCACCCCCAAACAGTAAAGAAATGCACGCACTCACATTTACAATTACAGAGGACCCTAGGGCCCCTAAACTGTGCATTTCAGGTGGATGGCACTTGGATTATAGAGTGCTCGTCAGCTCTGCCTTCTTCAAGGGAAGAGCTTCATCGGAGAATTGAGAGCTTCTTGCTTTGGGTTCAGAGTGACTCTGACGCAGTTACTTGGTGGCAGCATGATATTCTCACTGGTAGAGCTTAGTATCCATCTGCTAATAAAGGGACAATAATCATCCTGGGTGTCTGTGCCAATGGAACATAAAACTAAAAACAATTAAATCAAATTTTAGTTGTGAATTGTTAAAGTAGCTTGAGGCAGTGTCACTTACATGGCCTCAAATAATGTCTCCAGTGTTGCAGAAACAACTATTTTCTCTGCACTAGAAGAAGGGTTGGGTTTATTTTTTCCCCTTCTCTTCCCTGAGCAAATCCCCATAACAAATAAAGTTACACTTTAAGACCGGATTACTCAGACTATTGGCTTTGCATGCCAATGTTTACTTTAAGTAAAAATGATACTTCTGAGAATTCAAATAATATGTTTAAGTATTTCCAGGCTACAGTTCTGCTTGCATTTGTCTTGGCACTAGCTTGCCATGGATATGTCAGCTTTAAGAAAGATGACTCTTCAGTCATAGTTAAATGTCTTCATCCAGTATCTCACATGTGCTGAATGTGTTTCTATGAACTCCTTGACTACCATTATTTGATGAAAAGTTTACCCTCCTATTGGCTACACAGCGTCCTGATCAGAAATTCTCATCTCTCTGGAAATGGTCTCATTTTGCTTAAGAAATTAAAATTAAATAGAGAGGATAATAAAAACTCTACTAGACTAAATTAGGTGCTATACAATTTATAATAATGGAAAAATCATTAGTCAATTAACTCTCCCCAAACACTTCAGCTCTATCCTTGTCCTCATTTTAAATAAATTTATTTTACAAACATCATTAATAGATCCCAGTCTTAAAGATGACAATAAGTTTATTTTAAAGAATTCAGCACTTCTTTCCCTCTTTACTTTCTCTGTGTTCTCTAAAGCATATTATCAGATGCTGAGAAGAGTTCACATTGTCTGTGGATATCTATTCATACTTATGTGAAAGTATAACTTTATAAAGAGGAGAGACTAGTAACAGATAACTGATCTTTGAGTTACATGAAGCTTAAAAGATTTTTTTCTTTTTTATTCTAAAGGAACTATTTTCAGGCACCGAGGTCAGAATAGTGTGGGAGGTATTTCAGGGTAATCAAAGGTAAACATTACTAACTACATTTATTTACTTCATTATCAGCAAATGCATCATGCTAAGATTCTGGGTATTAGCACTTATGGATTCAAACATGCATGGTAGCTGTTCTCTTAGTGGGCAAGTTTCCAGCCAAAAACCTATATTAATAAAATGACCTTGGATATTTTACAATGGATATAAAAAGTTAAAGGGAATTTTGATTTCAGAGATAATTATTTTCCAGCCTTTCTTAGAATATATGATACTTTTTCATGAAAAATTTTAAAGTACAATATTTTGTATAATGCTCTGAAATATTTTCCTAAGGGTTAGGAAGTTCTTTTTATGTTTAAAATTCCACCTGAGTAAACCTATCTCCTTATTTTAGCCTCATTAAATATTGAGGGCAACCATGTACTGTTCCTTTGAGATAGATGTTTATAAATTTTAGGGATCCACTGTTTTGTTTATATATGCATAGGGAATGCCAAGAATTCTAACTTCCTAGAAAAAGCAATGTTATAGAGACAAAGAGCAAATCAATAACTGCATAGGGCTCAGGGTAGGAGCAGAGAATGGCTCCAAAAGGTGCTGTGAAACTTCAAAAAGCATAGGAGTGTTCTAAAAATGGACTGTGCTGATGGTTGCACAACAGTATAAATTTACTAAAAATTAGCAAACTGTATACTTATAGTGGGTGAATTTTATGGTGTGTATTCCTTAATCAAGCTACATATAAATATATGAAAAAATATATATAACCAGAAATATTTATATAGTTAAACCTGAATTCTATGAAAGATTGAGGAATCATGTAATTACCACATAATTATAAAATCTTAAATTCTATAATTCTTAAAACTTATGTTTTTTTCCAGTATAATTCAGCACATTTATGTAACTGCACATTTTTAAAGAATATATCATTTTATGACTGTTTGTAAGCTATGGATTCAAAAGATAAAGCATTTCTTGGGACAAAAAAGGAATTCTTCACAATAGATTGATTTATTGGGATTTAAATCACTTGAAGTTTACTTGTTCATTGTCAAAAGATCATTTATCTTTCCTTTGTTGAATTTAAAATGGGAACTTTTTATTCTTGTGCTGTTCAACAAGTTTGTACATCTCTCTGCCCTCTAGGTAAACACAAGGAAGGCTCATCCTGGTTTCTCTGTGATCGGGTAGCATCATGTGACTAGTTCTGGCCAGTGATCTGTGAAAAGTCATGCCTGTCATTTCTCTGCTGGAGAATTTAATTGCTGTTAGGAAGCACACTATCGATCTCTTTCTCTTTTCCATGGAAACTAGAAACTTATGAGATAGTGAGTGCTCCAGCAGTTGCATCTGAGTAAGGAGACACGGAGGAGAATTCCCAGCTAAGATGTGATGAATTTTATATATATATATATATAATAATCTTCTCACTCTGAGTTCTACACATATTATGAGATCTGGAAATTATGTGTATTTTTATACATTTAGTGCATTTTATATACACACACAGATGAAGAGAAAAGGAAGAGAGAAGGAGGCCCCCACAATTTTGGCAGGTCAAAATTTTAGCCTGACAAAAAGTAGGTAACACTATTTTTGTAGTGTAACCTAGCATATCTGAAATGAATGAGGGAGAAAGCATGCAGCAATGGTTGGTTTAGAGATTAATTGAATGATCCATGTAAGAGATGATGTTGTCTTGATCCATGGTGGTAGCAGTAAAGGTGGTGAGAACTGTTCAGACCTGAGATGTAATTTGAAGGTAGAGTTGATGGGATTGAGTGCTGGGTTGGATATACTATATGAGAGAAGAGTAAGGATGAAGACCAGGTTTTTGTCATAGCAACTGGAAGGTTGGAGTTGTCTGGTATCGTGATCAGGAATATTGATAAAGGAACAGGTTTAGAGTGGAATATCAGGAATCAGATTGGATGTCCAAGTAGACATGCTCATTGGCAGTGATGCACATAAATTTGGAGCTAAAGGGTGAAGCTAGGATTGGACACAGGAATTTGTGAGTTACCAGGTTAGAGATGGCATTTAAAGCCCTGGGATTAGATGAGATTGTCTAGGAATGAATGCGCTCAGAAACAAATCCCAGCACTCAGACTTACAGCGGCAGTTCACGAACCTTTTGTTTTAGGACCTATATACACATTTAGATATTATTAAACTTCCACTTATGTGGCTTATATCTATTCATATTTACCATATTAGAATACAAAATTGAAATTTAAAACATATATGTATTAATTCCTTTACAATAATGATAATAATTCAATTACATGCTAACACAAATAACATATTCATTGTACAAAGTAACTACTATATGTCCCTCACAAAAAATTCAGTGAGAAGTGTTGCATTACTTTACATTTTGTCAATCTCTTTAATGTCCAGGTTAATGAGAATAGTTGAAGACTAATATTTGCTTCTACCATCAGTCTGTTGGCATATATTGCTTTGATTGAAATATATTAAGAAAATCCAATCTCACAAAGATAGGTGATTAGAAAAGGGAGAAATATTTTAATAGATAACTCTTCAGATAATTGTGGATATTCTTCTTCGAACCAACATCCAGACCAGACAAGTGATAGTTTCTTAATGATTAATAACACTGTGGTATATGAAATCATATCTATTATAAAAATTCTTTGGTATCTCTTACACTTTGAATGATATTTTACTCACCTGTGATTTTTATAACATTAAGCATTCCATTATTTGGAAAATAGTTTCACTAAGTTATGAAGATCTTCCATACTCTTACACACATAAAAAACCACATTATTATTGCCATCAATTTCACAAGAAAATCCTTTAGTGAATTTTTATCAAGCTCATGGTGGCAGATACACATTTTCCAAAATTCTAAATTATACTGGAAAGCTCAAAGTTATCACTGGCACCAAATATTGCTAGATATTTTTTGAAGTAACAGATTCCCTTCATTAATTTTTTCAGAAAATGTCTACCAACATCACACTGTGTTTATCAGTCCTTCTTTAAAGTGAAAATAGCTTTCTATGAAAAATGCAGGTAGTTTGGTTTACAACTCAAGTACACAAGACTTTTTCCCTGACACTACCATCGTGTTTTAAATGCAACAGAAGTACTTTATGCATTTTTTGCATTTTGTTACACACTATTGAAAAAGTGTACTCATAGTAGGTATTTAATAAAATTAATAACTTCTCCTGCTTTATTCAGGACATTCTTCAGTGAATTTGATTTCTCTTCATATGGTCTAACATGGGTAAAGTACCAGCAGTTACCCACCACTACTTTTCATCATTAGTGCAAATGCCAAAAACTAAAGTGGTAAGTAATATGTTACTACTGTGAAACTACTTTTAAACTTGTGGCCCCTTAAAAGTGTCTCAGAGACTTCCAGATGTTAGAGAATCATACATTTAGAACCACTGGCTTAAAGATTAGCTTAAGAAATTCTTCCAGATATCCTGAGTTTGAATGGCATATCTGAAAAACTTACATCATACAGACCTACTGTGTATTTTTTTCATGTAAATGTATTTATGTTCCTTTTAAAAAGTGGAAAGATTCTGAATGTGGTAAATACTTTTATGGGATAGAAAAAATATCATAGTCATGTACACAAACCATTTACATAGTGAAGAATATGAATTAAACACTGCATGCAGGCCTTATTTTATCCTAAATAATGAATGAAAAGGAAAGTTGGTCAAGTTAATTAACACTTCATTGAAGAACAAGTAGAGCATAACAATAATTTTAGGAATGACTTGACACTAAGATAAAGCAATAAGTCATTAATTAGCTATTTTGTGAAGACTTTGAGGAGAATCCTAACAAGGTTACCATGACTTTGGCCATGACCACAGCTATATTGCACTCAGGAGTTTTAGGGAAGAAAAAGCACATAAAGGAGGAGGGAGATAAGAAAACTGGATAGGTAATTATGCAGAGGTCTGAGGTAAGGGTCATGTGATTTCTGGAAGGTTAAAAGTTAAAGTATGTAATTGAAATGGGTAAAATATTGGTTAACCCTAAATGTATTTGTTACTTTTCAAACTGACATCAAAACAAACTTAAAGGGCTGATAATGGTTGTAAAGAGATAATTAGAAGGATAGCCCTAGACCATATTAAAGGCAGCTAGATAGCAATGCTAATTACAAATGTATACAATCTAGGAATGCAAATGCCATGAAATAAGAACAACACTAAAACAAATGCAAAAAAAAAAAACAAAAGAAAATCTAAAATTAGTCATGGTGATTGTGATTTGTTTCTCACATCATAAATCAATATAAATATCAGAATTTAAAATCTTTGGCATAAGCTTGGCCAGTGTATCTCAGCTGGTTGGAGCACTGTCCCGTGAACCAAAAGGTTGTGGGTTCAATCTCTGGTAAGGGCACATGCCTGGGTTATGGGTTTGATCCCCGGACACTCAAAGGCAACCAATCAATATTTCCCATTCACATTGATGTTTCTCTTTTCCTCCCTTCCCTTCTCTCTAAAATCAACAATTATATCCTTGGGTAAGGATAAACAATAAATGTAAAATCAAATCTTTGGAGGTAAATTGGCAACCTTTATTTTTTCAAGTAAAAGTTCGCAACATTTTAGCATGATTATTCTTCTAGTATTAGTTGATTTTGTCATTGTTTAACATGTGCCCAGCTCTGTGCTGTTACTAGACAGGACATTCAAAAATATTATTTTAATATCTAATGCTAGCATAAACTTGGACCTGAAAACTAGATTTTTCTCTTTGAAGTTCTAAAATAGTTAACCGTAAACACTGTCCTTGTGTTTATTAAATCAGAGTGCTACTATTTGCAAAACCAATGATGTAAAAGCCAACATGCTTGGGGCACTTTTGTAATTAAATCCTTTGGGAAAAGGTCCAAAAGGAATGGCACACACGGCACTCTGCTTGTGGTGAATCCAGCTCTCCTTCTGAGCACCCTTTTAATCTGTAGGAAGAGCAAGTCTTAGGCAACAGGTACAAATATTTGATAGTTTAGGTCAGGGCTTCCCTTAAACTAGAGGAATTGACTAGTTCTTTCAACAATTAAAAAACATATCACAGAAAATTGGATTTGGAAGGTTTTATGTATCTGGACAATCAACTCTGCAAGGTTACTAGAAAACTTAAACTATAATCCTATGTGATTAAGATCACAAACATGTTTGTTTTGTTTTGGGTTTTTTATACTTATGTAGTCCTCTATATTGAAAATTTCACATTTAATTCCATTTATGAATCAGCTGATATACTTTTTACTTTCATTAACCTATTATCATAAACCAGGAGTTTAATTCCATCTTCTTGATTTCATGCCTTGATGAAAAATAATTTATATATCTCTTCTCTTTAATTCAATATTTTATATTAGTTTCAGGTAAAGTATATTATCTATTCTCTTAAATGTTATTATACTAAATTGCAGAAAATTTTGAGAAAGAATAATTGGAAAAAAGGGTTCCTTAAAAAACAATATTTTTATATTTCTATGATGTTTTTGATTCCCAAAAACTTTTGGTAATTTTTTTTATGTATCCACAAACACATTTAATTTTGGGAATTGACTAGATTAGGATAAATCTTTTGTGGTTTTTTTTGTGTTGATGGTGTGAACACAAGAAATAATTTTTTAAGATATGAAATACTTTTGTAATAACATATACTGAAAATATTATTTCTTAATAATATTGAAATATTTTGTCAGGTATTGGTTTCTACAGCATAGTATATTATTTATTCTAAAAATATTTTAGTAATATTTATCAGAGTCAGATTAAAGAATATAGATTAAAAAGAAAATATTGCTCTTAAAAGAGTTTAAAGGTCTAATAGTAAATAGAAATGTATAAAGTTAGAGTGAAAATGATGTATTGTGGTTTGACTTTTATTTCTAATTTTTGAATTATAATAAAAATTTGGGCTATTGAGAAAGCACAATACCCAGAAATGAAGACCAGAATAATAATACCAGCTTTCCTAATGGTCAATTTTCATTGCTTCTTCCTGTTCAACCCCAAAGATTCAAAACTTTTCTAATAAAGTAATATTATGTAGATATATACCAATGTTGCAATGTGTATTTCAGGGAATGATGAAGACTGGAGAGTGTATTAACCTGTATTCTGTGAGGAGAACATGTTTCTTTGTTTTAGATGTTGTGAAGATGGGTAAGGAGAAGGTTTATTAAGATAAAGATGTTGCCACACCTTCAGCTACGCATGATTAAAGGGAGCGATTTCTGAAAGGGAAAAAGGAAGTGAAAGAAATGGTATTTCAAATTGGGGATATATTGTGTAGTTAACTTTTTCTTCACTCTGTAACATTTACAAATTACTCTTGACTGCCCTTCAGATTAAGTAAAGCTGGTTCCCATAGAAACTGACTGTCTCTGATTTCACAGTCTATAGCACACAAATAACTCAACTTTCAGGAAACAAGGGTGATAGCTTGTGAGAGCTCAAGGACAAGCAGGAGGCTGTACAAGCACACCTGGACTGGGAGAAATTACTGACCTCTAATGTTGAACAAATGGTGCTTGAAAGACTTTCAATCAGAAAAATAACATGAGCTCTTATCCAACTTCTTTCTGTAGCCAATTGAGTTATCATAGGCAAGGATGAGCACATGTAATTTATAGAACCTTTTAAGAGCTAAAATCCCTCCACCAATGTTCACGCCACCTTACTGACAGGGGCAGAAGTAGCTGGTGCTTGGTGAGCTCCAGAGACAGCTCCCTCAGGCCCAAGTCCTGGTTCTCCCACTCTGCAACTCGATGATCTTCTGAAAGTCGCCAATGCTTTCTAGGCTTTTGTTTTATTATTTGTAGAATGGGATAAGCTCCTTGTAAATTTTTTAAAGAGAATTGAATTAGTTTCTTCATGTCAAATGATATAGAACTCTGTCTGCCAAGTCATATTAAGCACTCAACACATTTTACCAATTATTAAGAATTGGTCCTAAATCTTTTTAAGTCATAAAAGATTACATGCTCTTAAGCTAAATTTGGAATGTGGAAGAAAAATTTCCCGGTCTTTTATAATGTTAAAGACTATTCATGTATTTGGAGTGTATTCTTCCTATCTTCTCATGTGCATATTTGTTCTCAGACACACATAGATAAACTTCAATGGTATAATTTGGTATCTTGCTTTTTTCATTTAATATAAATATAAAAATTTCCCTAAGTTTTGAGTATGTATATTTCATAATATTCCATTATACTTAATGTCATTTACTGAATGAGACTTCTCGGTGATGCTACAACTACTTTAAATACTAAAGTCTGTGTATTTCAGTGCATGTGCGGGTGTGTACACTGGTCCTCCTACTTGGTTGCATTGGTTTACCACTTTAGTCTTGGGATAAAATCTTACTATTTTAGCGGCTAGGGGTCTTAATTAAGATCTTATGTTAATAAATTTGATCATTCATATATTTATGAATATGACACAGGTAGTCTGTTTGATTTTTACTTCCAGATGATTCACAAACAAATTGATATAGGTTCCAGAAACAAAAGTTAAAACAAAAAAAATGCCATTATTAGAATTTTACTACAGACTTGTATTAAATTGCATTTATATACAAAGGAAATATATTTTATATTTAATATTTTTCATTCCCTACTTAATGCTTTCATTAGTCTTCAAGAAAGAATATTTCAGTCTGTTTTCTTAAATAGTAATTTTTAAGACAATGGCAGTGATTCTTCCCGCTGTCTAGGTAGATGTCTCCATTCAGCAGTAAAGAGTCTTTCTTAACTCTCTGTGGCAGTGCCGGGCTTGTTTGCCCTCCCACACATGACTCATGTTTCCTGTGCTCTTCTGTGTATCACAGGTGGGCTGATTCACCTCAGGCTGGATTCCCCTGTATCAACTGACTTCGAAGAAGGAGTGTCTGGTGGGATACTGGGCGGGAGGTGGGCTTGGGGTTAAAAGAGAACATTGGGCATATGTCCTTCTTTGTCTCTGTTCTTAATGAAAACGCAACAGCGGTGATGTTTCATCTGTGGCTTTAGCTCTGGCCTGGCAGGTGCACCATCACTGCGAGGGAAGCCTGGACCCCATAGGCTCTGCTAACATGATGTTCTTCTTCCCCTTTAGCCGGGAGGTGATGACCACCGCCTGCGTAACTCAGCTCTGGGTTGCCTCACTACTCCTGTTTACTTTTCGCTTCTCATTCCCTAAGCCCAAACTCCTCTATTTTAAATTCTCAAATGAATTCTGTTGAATTCTGTTTCCTGATATGGAAAATCAGGAAACAGACTCCCTGACTGATCTGTCACTACTCCCCCAATTTGATTTTTATTTTCTTCTTAAATTGTTGCAGAAAATAATGTTTTGAAACCAATTGCCACTGAAAAACAGGAGATTTATAACAGTAACCTAAAAAGAATTTCACAACAACCCTACCATGTGCAACAGTGAGGAAAGTTGCTGGGACTTTGGTGAAAGGGGCGACAAATGTGACTTTTTCACACAGCGTCAGTATCTTCCTCCAAGAATGCTGCCACACGAGATTACTTAGAAATGTGGAGGGCCTTATCTCAAAAATTTGATAGACCAATTATACATTTTCTATAAAACTAAAAAGTCATCACTTAAAAATGGTGGTGACTATGTGTTCACTGGAAAATCCACTTTGCCAAAGCCATATTGATTGTCTTCATAAGAGACTGTAAGATGAAGACATCGCTCACTGGGTCATTTCCCTAATATTGCTTGGAACAGATCTAGTCTATTAAGCTTATTATACAAACAAACTTATTAAGATTAGGTGTACAATGGATATGTCATTACAGAGTTTCAGAAGTTGCTAAGATTCTGGGTATCTGAATCTTTCCATTGATAAAATGCCACTTCACAGACCAAACTGTAAAAGCATATCTGTGCTAATCACTACTGTACCCCCAACCCCTAGAATGCTGCTTCACACCTAAGAGATACTCAGTGAGTATTTGCTGAATAAAAGTAAATGAATAAATGAGTTATGTGTGGAAGGAGGGGCTATCTGGTTCAAAATGTGGAAATAGTCTTTCTTCACCTTCTTATATTTAGGAGTGGTCAGCTTAGCTTTACATGTGACTCTCCTCACTCCATATACCCATAGTAACAATCATCAGTTGTGTATTTTCAACAGAAGTTTCAGAGACGATCCCATTTTGCACATTACAAAAAAGAACACATCCCTGGTCAGGCGGCTCAGTTGGTAGGAGCAACATCCTGTGCACCAAAATGTTGCAGGTTTAATCCCCAATCAGGTCTGGGCACATACTTAGTTATGAGTTTAATCCCCAGTTGGGACTCATATGGGAGGCAACTGATCAATGTTTTTCTCTCACATCAGTATTTCTCTCTCTCTCTTTGTCCTGCCCTTCCTTTCTGTCTAAAAAAAAAAGCATAAAACATATCCTTGGGTGAGGTTTAAAAATAATTTTAAAATTTAAAGAATAAAAACAAAAAATAACACAATACAAACCAAACCACAACAAAAACACTGAAACTCACCACGTGCAGGGGCTTCTTATTTAATGCCTGGCACAAAGTAAACGTTTGTTGACTGGATGAAGGGCGCAGTTTCTTGAGAGTCAAAAAAAGGAAGCCCATTGGTAGGGTTCCTCCTACTTTATTTTTCCTTCTGAATTTATTCCTTTCCTTTCTTATTTTCTTAAGAAATTTCAGAGTCAGTTGAAGAATTAACTCTTAACAAATTGAATGACTAATTTTCAATAATTATTTACCACATTTCAAATGAATAAAGTAAAATTTAAGTTTTATAACAATACATTATAACTATTTCTTGTTGATTTATGTATATCAAAGTCTGGGTGTATCTAAAACAACCCAGTTACTGACATTGTCAATCCTTGTTTTGTTTGTAACATTGCAGTATTTGGGATTCTCAGTGCAATAGTTCCAACTTTTGCATTGCAAAACTGCACTGGAAATTTAGCAGAGGATCGGCTGGGACCACATTACACAGTTCCTTTAATCACCCTCTTTGTTCTCCCTTCATCAGCCCCCTTTTCAGTCATCTTTCTGCTGATCAATTGAGACCTACCAAAGCCTAAACTAGGCACTAGGAAAGGATATTGAATCCAGTGCATTGCAATATTTGCCTATCTACTGAGGACATTGTAAGTTTTCTCATCCATAAAAGAGAGTTAATTAAACCTGCACCCTTCCTAACCACAGGGGTGCATTTTGAATTAACAGAATCATATTTTAAAAACACATTGAACTTCATAAGGAAAGGACCTGAATAAATACAAGTTTTATCATTATTAGTGTGTTGATTTATCACTGAAACCACACCTGAGTCACCGTAAACAACCTGCCTTCTTTTTTGCACAACCCCACCTTTCGCACTGTTCTCTGCATTGCTCAGCTGTGGTGCTGCAGAGTTGTGTAACACATTCAGAGGATGCCGGGAGATGCTGCAGGCAATTTTACAGAAAAACAGGAATGAGCTGTGTAATTCAAAATAAATTATGCTCATATGCATTCTTTCTTCACTTCTGACCCCAACTGCTTTTGCTTTATACAAAAATGTACTATTTTAGAAAAGAAATTAGTTCCATGGTTAAGATAATACTGTCCAACCCTTTGTGGTCTATTTTCTCCTTTAAAATGCATTTGTCATTTTTTTAGATGATAAGTTTTATGTACATATTCGAATGGAGCTGAAAATGGACTAACCTTTGTGAATTAGTTAAAGCAGAGTAATTAATAATAATGCTTCCATGAAAATGTATATTGTGCATTGAAGGCTTTTTTGGCATCACCAAATTTGTTAGCAAATTTCTTTTTTAAATTAAATTCTTTATCAAAAATATTTAGTGAACCAGCCTTTAAAATTCCCATTAAAGTTTTTGAACAACTTTAATTAAAATCTGAATTCCTAGTGTTTCTCTTTAGTTTATGGAGAAAATACTTTGTACTAAACCCTCAGGATTACAGGGCTATAACAACCATTTATAATCACAGGTCCTGAGATATCTGTCACAGTGTTAAAGTCATCTCATCTTTAATACAATGTTTTAAGCTGACAAAAATGGAAATGGTCCCAATCAGGAAAATAATATTTCATAGAAACTATGACTTATTCTTTTCCCTGGTAGTGTTAATCAGATTTCATTTATTTTTATAGCATGCCAGGCATTAGCATTACCCTCGAGACACAGCCCCCTTTCTATTTGTCCTTGGATAAGTTATCTGCTGTATTAGGATAACTTTCTTCCTCAAGATGAATGTTTCCTGATAAAACAATATTATTAACCTGTAGCAATTGTGATGTGAAATAAATGCAGTTGTCAAGTCAACTTTGAAATGGGGAAAGAACTGTGACAGATTTAAAAACTGCAGTATTGTTCCTGCCTCTCCTGAGTTCATTTATCTTGCTAGCTATCATCCATGATTGAATGGTAGCAAAGGCACCTGCAAGTGAGAGTCAATGACAATAGATGTATTAGTATCATGCATGCACTCTGATGCTTCAAGGGTATCAATAATACTGCACTTTAAGTAATCCTGGTCACTTACCTTTGTCAACTGAGAGTTTAATTCAAGCGACCAATGGTTTCTTTTTCAACAAAGGAGGTGAAAGTGCTTTTGTATGATCCTAACTCCTCACAAATTAAATAGCTCTGTATGACCAGAACTTCCTTAGGTCAACTCTGCAGATCTTTAAGCTAGGACATACCCCTCCCTGGCCTTTGTAGCAACTGTCCTTCACCCATCCCAGCATGCATCTCATCAGAGCATCACAACATATTGAAAGCTAAGTATGTGCCACGACTGTAAGCTCATCACATTCTCATAACAAACACTCAAGACAGGTACTGATATCACCTGCATTTTACAAATGAAAAAAAAAAAGTGGTGTGTATAGAGGTAAAATAGCTTGCCTCTGGTCACACAGCTGGTAAGAAGAGTACAAATTTAAGATTGTACTACAACAGTGGCCTAATTCTAATGAACAGGTTTGGTGCCATAGTTGTCTATGTGTCTACCTTCACCAGTCTGTGAGCTCTCTGAACAGAGGGATTATACCTTATTTGCTTTTTCTTTTTGCTCTTGCATCCCAAATGCTTTGCAAAGTGGCCAGTGCATACTAGATATACAGTACAAGTTAGCCGGCCAAATAGAAAGGTGGGATATCAAAGGCATGGAATAACACCAAGATTTCACATCCGTTAAAGCTGCTCTACTTCCAGAAACTTTATGTAAAGAAGCAGCTCTTACATAAAATAAATACAACTTCCTGTGTGTGGGGGAGTAGGAACAGGACCTATGGCATGATGACGCAAGCTTCTCTTCTGCTTAAGGAGCACTTTCTATTATTTAGAGCATATCAAAAGAATGGTAAATAGCTAGCATATCCAGGGCAATGCCCTACTTATGTAAGTATTCTGACTTTGCTTGAGTAAGAAGGCAATGGCTTCAAAGAATAAAGAAGGTGGGGTAAAAAAACAAAAGAGAGAAAAGGCCAAGTTTGTGCATGTATAAGCAAAATAGCATTGCAATCTATTAAACATATTGCACAATCTGAAAGCGTGTCAGTAAATTGGAGTACATTTTTATTAAATAGGTGCAATGCAGGTTTCTTAAAAGTAGAATAGCATTGTTTCATATCAGCAAATGAGATATAAGTAATGCCATAGTTATTAGAAACACTACTGTTTACTATTAAATAAAATTGCTCTAGAAAGAGATATTAGGCAAAGACAAACCACAAAATTATCTAATAATTCACCTAAACCCACCCCCCACAGGGGATGGGTTTAGGTGAATTAAAATACAGATTGGCACATTGATCTCAAAGAGTTGTGAAAACTAACTCTAACCTTCCTGGTGCTCATAAACTAGACAACTCAAAAATTTGTTGCATCACAATTCCACTATATGACCTATTCACAGAAATTGTCCCAGAAGGAAGCTGGATCAGTGTCACTGGTCTCCCTTTCAGAACTTCCTTGTTACATGTTTTCTCTTCTGAATACTTTCCATGACCCCTTTCTCCTAGAGGAGAGAGAAATCCTGGGTTAAATGTATTGTTTTAAAATTGAGAATAGCATTACGTAAGTGGAAGAGTGTTTCTTGGTTCTAAAATTCTATACATAGTTCCAATATTATTTTATATTTTATTTATTGTATATTTATATATGATATTACCAGATATATATCTATTTCATCTCCATTAAGTATAAATACTTCTAAATAAAAATAAAGGACAGCCCTGGCTAGGTAGCTCAGTTGGTGAGAGCGTCATCCCCATACACCAAAGTTGTGGGTTTGATCCCAGACCAGGGCACATAGAAGTAGCACCAATGAATACATAAATAAGTGGAATAACAAATCAATCTCTCTCTCAAGTCAACAAATTAAAAATATTTTTAAAAAGGACAAAAAAGGTGTTTTCATAGGTGTCTCTCTTAAAATATGCACTATTTGCATATTTTTCTTGTCCTAGATGATTACTAGTATAAATATTTTTTTGCATGAGAAAAAATGTAATTCACTGCAAAAATAATAAAATACTTAAGATAAATTCAGCTACAGCTCTTCACACCTGTGATCCAGCATTGCAGATCATAATACTGCCTTATTTAATCCATAGATTTTTGGTTTCTTTTTATTTAATACCTGTGCTCAATTTAATTCATTGAGACCCGCCTTGGCGGGTCTCAGGGTCCCCGAAGGATGCACGGCTAAGGCAAAGCGACTGAGTTGAGACACCCGGTGGGATGCCGAAGGACAGCCAGGCTCTCTAGACCTGACTGACTCCCCAAGTAAAATCAATCTTTATTTTTATAGGGAAGGTTATACAACATTCAATGCATAGTGAAATTATTAAAACAGAAACGGTTACCACAGAAATAATATCTAAAAACACAGAAGGTTTTACAGATTAATCATATTAAACAAAAAAATAACCGAAAAGTACAGAAAGTCCCACAAATCAACCATATTAAACAAAGGTTATTTTGACCAAGAAGGGTCATTAATCAGTTAGCCAATGAAGCTATGTGGGCACAAACTTTCAGGTGCCAATTAGTAACTAGGTATCTATTATAATTCTAAAAATTGGTTTAAATTAAAAAGGTGAAAGGGGTAATTTATAGGTATATAGAAATTAAATATTATTCATTAAAATTAAATTTATCTCAATCAGATAACTAATTTTTTACCTATATATTTTTTGATTTATACATCTTGGGGGGCCATATTTTATATTTATTTCCATGTACAAAGATTATTATTTTCAACTAGAACTCCTTGTTTCTATACACTCCTATCCAGGGTATGGGAGGGGTAGTGGCTCTAATAAATCTTAAGCTTTCAGGTGGTGACTCCCAGGAAACATTCTAGCAACAGCTTCCTTCAGCGTTCTGGCAGTTGGTCTGCCCATAGTTTAATTTTGTCCTTAACTTCCCAGGTGAGGGAAACAGGCAACATTAGGGTTGCTAGGGGTCTCTATTCTGTGGTCAACAAATCACTTTGCACAGAATCAGAGGCATCATGCAGATTTTTTGTTATAACACACAGGTATCTAAAAATCCCACCACCTGTTGCTAGCAGGGACAGGCATGCAGGAGGAGATAGACAGGAGATCCAGCCACAGTCGCCTCTGCTGTGCAGATGCGTCTCATCCGACCTGACTGTATCAAAGGTCAGCTGTTGGTAGGCTCCCGACACTTACCTATTTCTGGTATCAATAGAAAAAGATTACCTGACAAACAACAAAAGTCTCAATTAAGTCTGCTGTTCAAGCCCATTTGGTGTTATTCCTTTGAATATGCACAACATATATGGTTGGGGATCCATTTGCAATTATCCTAATGTTTCTTAGAGCCTTACATAACCATTTCTAATATAAGTGTCTGGCCTATTTCAGAGACTTCAGAAACACCTATACAGGTAACTCATGCTTGTAAATGCATAGAGGGGAACTTGACTCTAAATATCAACCTAGAAATGGAGTCATTTGTAGAATCAATGAACTATGTTAGAAGTCTTCCAAGTCAAAATTGAGCCTCCTCATGGACTTGCCGGGTAGGTAGGCACATGGGAACACCATTTGTTCATCTGATCTGCTACTTTGTCATCTGAATTACTGGTGAGAATTAAAGCTATGACTGATATGCTGAGTAGGCAGGCCCTGCATGACTTTGGGGAAAGGTGACCATTTCCACTGGAGCAGAATTTGCACATTTAAAAATCACCACAGGTGTTGGTTTTGGGGTTTTGACATAAGAAATTGGCAAAAACAACAAAAATAGCGGAGAAATCCCAGCAGAGCTTCTCATGGCTGCTAATGGGAGGAGCAGATATTACTACTTTCTACTTCTCTTCCTCTTAACACCTCTTTGCGTCTTTGACTAACAGGTACATGCAGCCCATCCCTTAGTTCTGTCCACCTTATAATGGCCCCTTAGGAATTCCACAGATGCTCATTATTCACATCATAGTTTCTAATCTTGAAACACTGTATTCATTTGGTGGTACCCTACACTGACAACATGTCTCTCCAGGTGGGAAAGTGTAGTGAGAAGACAGTTTCCACCTGTGTTATGTATCCCAACCTGAAAAACATGTGGTGCCCAATTAATGAAGGCATTTCTCCGAAAGGTTGTTAAAATTCTCAAACAGATATTCAGTTTTGCCAGTACTATCAGCACTTGACATTTTGTCTAAACTTAGGCATAAACATTTATGTATACTTGTTTTCTGTGTTCACCTCACATTTACAGGTTTTTTGTATAACTTTTTTTACAGTGAGCTAAGCATAGGTAGAAAAGGTTCTATTATTTTTAATTGTGTACACAAAGTAGTTTATACAACATAGTATTTGAACTTTTTTTTTCTAATTTTGTGCACGTCACCAAATGTTAAGATTTTATCCAAGTTCCTTATATTATGACTGGCCCACAAGAACTTCCCAATAACCATTTAATAATTATGCTTAGAAGATTATGCTCTTAAAATATTTGCATAATACCAGATTTTTAAATCATCTAACTAGCAAATGCCACAAAGTATAAGGGGACACACTTCCAACACATTGTCTTTTCTGGGAGTGTCTGTGTGCTTTTAGATTCACTTGAGACAGGAAAAAAAATGGCATGTCTGACATCTGCTGTCGAGCAATTATTTGATTCAGTCTCTGTTTCCTCCACTTTTGTAACAGTATTTGTTTCTATCCACGTATTGCAGTATTCAGCACATGCAGCTTTAGAGAAGCTCCCGTTGTTTGAATGAATTTGGAATTGAATTGAAAATTATTAGAAAATATTCCTCAAGTTGGAATAAAATGTTGTAATATTATTAGTCCTAAATGATACAATTCTATGTTATGTTGAACTAAGTGATAGTTCATATATATATACATAATATATATTATCACTAAGTTCAGATACATTATAGTTCAAATATATGTATATAAATACAGTATATATAAAAATGTATATTATCATTTAGGTCAAATACATATGATAGCTTAAACACACATTTGTATGCATCTGTGTGTGTACACAAACACACTCATCAATGAAAACCCCAAGAAAGGAAATATATTTTAGTCTTGAGAATTATTATTATAATGAAAGATATACCAAATAATAGAAATAAATTGGTTAAAAATTATGACTTTTGATTCACAGCAATATGCAGCTTGGAAATAAAAGTAATTATAAAGAATTGCAAATCAACAAGAAGAATCATCTGCTAGAATTTTAGTTTTGCTTTGATTTGCTTTAATTAATGACTATTTGACAAAGACTTCTTCAGGTGAATTTACTTTGATTTGCCCTAAAGCAACTTTGAATTCAACTCCAACACTGTATTACTATAAACCGAAGTAAAGCAGCATGTTAGTATATAAGTGCTCAAATGGATTTTGCCCTGTTGAAAGTAAGAAGCCAATGCATTTACTGAGAATACATTTGGTATAACTAGGAATGGTTTACCTTTAAGTTAATCTTTGCAATTGGATGCCTCAGCTAAAATTAATTTTTTTTAATTTCCAAATTAATATGAGGCTGAGCAGTTGGCTTAGTGATTGATGATTTATACATTTTTAATTTTTTAAAGTATTATACAAGCTGACTTCCTTCTTTGCTCATCCTTACTCTCCTTTATAAGGTCTTCAATTAATATTAGAATTTGCTCATACATGCAGAATATGTCACATATCAATTATATCTTCATTCATTTTATTAATATATAATCTCCTTTACCCCTCACTACATCCTCTCATTCTAGCAGGTGAAAGGCTGGTCTGTTTTTGAGCATCATGAAGGAACATATTTTAGAATAACTTCTCTCTTATGTATGTAAGGAAATGGTACAAGGAATATAAGGAATTGTACAGAGTATCAGGAAATTGTAGCTAATTTTTGTCCAAATAAAGGAGATCTTTTTGTGGTACATCCAAGAAGTACTTTTGATAAGATTCTCCACTCTTGCTTTTCTTTACAGTTTTGTCATTCTGGTAGCACCAAAACAGATACAATTGCCCACCAGCAGACTGTGAATGGTTTGGTCTTTTACTCTAACAATAAAAGAAAGAAATAAGATATGAAGAAAGAGGACTAAAACTAATGTTTCTCTCTGCAGACTGGGGTAGATTTATATACTGCTTTTCCCTTTTATTCTTTTTGAATATTTTTGTTACATAATTTTGTGAAAATACTGAAAAAATCTTTCCACCCAGATGCGGTCAGTCAGAGGTAGAAACCCTGTTGTTCTGATGAATATTCTTTAGGCCCTTCATTACATTCTGTGGGCTATGTGAAGTTTCTCCCACTTCTGCTCCAGAGCAAGGAAAAGGCTGCCTTCTGGCAGCTTTCAAGTGTTTCTCCCCTCATATGTCGGCTGTTTGTGAATTGGGCTCTTAGGTTTAATTGCACAGACATTACTCACAATATGTTGGTTTCCAAATTAACCACATCCACGAGTCAGAGTAAGCAGTTTGATCACTTAACTAAATAAATGAGTCAAATGAGCTAAACTAACCAGTCTCTCTGTCTCTGTCTCTGTCTCTCTTTCTTTCTGTCTCTCTCATAATGGCAGGTAATCAGAATTTGTCACTATTCTGGGATATTTTTCAGATTATATGAGTAAGAACTTAATAGTGTACTTGCAGAATAGATTATCTGAACCAACCATTGTCTCTGATATAAAATATCATGCAGAAAATCTTCAGATTAGTTTTGCTCACAGCTACTGTTGTGAGCCTTATTAAGCATGGGCTTTTATGAGAATTCAGAATCTAAGTGATTTTTCTTTAGGTCAAATCACCTCAAAGAAAAAAGAAAACAAAACAGACTTTTTTGTGGTATTTTTCATTTGTAGTTCTCATTATAACCTTGACTTCCTCTCATTAATCTTATAGGATAACAAAATGTACACTTGTCAAAAACAAATGAAATAGCTGTTTTGAGCCTCAGATAAGATTAAACTGGGTCACTACTTCTGAATCAAATAAAATTTACTTTGACTCCATGCTAACAGGAGTCCATGTGGGAACCTTGTTTCTGAGAATCCCTCCCAAATTTCTGATCCCTCACTCATCACTTCTCAGATTTGTCTACTGAGCATGAAGCATATGAACTAGTATATGAACCAATATTACTAACTATACCCTGAAGATATGCTTTAGTACTCTCACAATTAAATTGACATGCTTTATGAGCAGTGAGGTAAAATTAAAAAAGATATGGCCACAATTAAACTAAAATATATAAATGAGCTATTTCTGGTTTTCTTTTGGTGGTGGAGGTAAATATCCCTTTTAAATGATTAAGGGTTCCTTTCAAAAATAAAAGCAAAATACTGGTACAGTGAAACTCCCAGGTACCATTTTCCAAGGGACCTTTGTCTGTAGTGAAATGCTAAGTGACTCAATTTGACAGGGTATATGCCTTGGCAGATCACATGAAAGCAAAGCCAGAACAATTTCCCCAGAAAAAGTGCTCTTTATTAATACCACCAGGCAGTAGACAAGCTGTCACCAACGGAGTCATTAAAATGCCCAGACAGAGTATCCTGATAACTCTGTTTTATTCCATTGGAGTCACTCTGTGCCACTTCATGATTGAGTGTCTCCCTCGAGTTTAGAAAAGAACTTAGTTCATATTACCACTGTAAACTCAATACCTGGATGTATCACCTCACACCAACAGTAGAAAATGCAAATGACAACACTTTGCACTTTTTACAGAATGTTTCGTGAAAGACTGTCAAAGTGATTCGTAAACTAGGACTATCTTTTCTGAGGGTAAACAAAGGCACAGAGTAGTTAGATAATGGGGTCTCTTAGTCAACAGGCCAACTTATAGGAAGAGGTGAGGACGCCAAATAAAAGAATCTAAATGTTGTAGTGTGACAAATCAGCATTATCTTTACAAAAGCATTCTGAAAAAATTAATGAAAAACTGACTTCTAATTTAGAAGAGAAGGTTTTCTATAAAGTGACAGAATGACTCAGTTCAAATATGTTTGAATACTAAATATCAAAATGTTGGGGAGGTACACGAGTCCAATCTTTTATTTCTATATAATTTATGTTCAAGTGGGACATCTCATTTAATATACAACCCAATATTGAGGGACAATGCAGTACACCGCTGTGTAGGTTTTGTCACACCAGAGCCCCTCTAATCAGTAATTAATTTACAGTCGGTGAAACAGTGGTTATATAAACTGTCCCAACCTCCACAAGTTGCGTACAAATGTCCTTTAAGAACTTACTCTTCTTTAAGCAAGCATAGAAATGATACCAGATGGAGCAAAGTAGCCTAATGGCAATGTTTAAAGATTTATGATGGTAACAATAACACTGTTTAGGAATAGTATCCCCATGTTTCTGTTGTCTGGGTGTTTAGGCATTTATTTACTTAAATGGAGTATTTTAGAAGACTAAAAAATACTCAAATTGAGAGATACATGAGAATATTCAAGCCTGAGAAAAGTAAAAAACTACTGTGCTGGCCCCAAAATGGGTGGTCAAGAACTCGACTCTCGAAGGCGAGCAGTCAATCCAATGTCTGTTTCATATCATTTGCTACTCACTGATAAGTGACATGTTTTGTTCTTGCTTTTCTCCTTAAATTATCATCAGTGCAATTTCTCTTCAACAGAAATTGTTTTGTTTGGTTCTGCATTTGAATTCTTTTTTATCTCTTCTACTTTTCAATTTACTTGGTTTCGCTATACAGGGGTGTCAAACTCATTTTCACTGGGGGCCACGTCAACCTCGAAGTTGTCTTCAAAGGGTTGAATGTAATTTTAGGACTGTATAAATGTAACTGCTCCTTAACCAGGGGCAAGGAGCTCCTCGCTGCCACTGGGTGGAAACAAGGTGCTGGACCAGATAAAACAAGGTGGAGGGCCGGATTCAGCCCACAGGCTCTATGTTTGCCACCTGTGCTCTGTAAGATCAATGTCCATTGGCATTCTCAGGAAAGCTATACTCTGGGGAATCACAATCATGTATCAAAAAATATTCCCCTTTTCCTCCAAGTCTTTTTCCAAATACATTTGAGTTATTTGACCTGTAGTCTTTCACACTCTCCTTTTGCTGTGATAGCACATGGATTCAGGTAATTCTCTGTGTCTTAGTGGAAAGAATGCGAAACAAGCCATGGCTTTAAGTGAATGATAATCTAGTTTCCCAAAGTCCTGAAGACCAGGTCAATATTCTTAGGAGTGTGAAAGGGACTCTTTAGCACTGATGAATTTATACATCTCCTCACTGTGAAATGCAAACGAGAAAATGAGAGTGAGTGAAAGAGACTTATGCCCACTGAATTGAACAATTTGAGCTGTGTTTGCAAACACTGGGATCAGCAGAGAAGGCTTACCTAAGTTCAGTCTTAACAAAATCATCAGGAAGAAGACAGAAGATACATTTTATAGATAATAATGGATAATGACTCATTATACTACAGATCAAATTGAGAAAGTAAAGCCCAGACTAGATATTTTTGATTAAAAGAGTTGCATTTTCTCAGGGTAGAAACTTTAAGGGTGAGCTTAGCCTCTATATAGTAACCATGCTGTTTTTTTTTTTTCTTGCATTTTCTTATTAAATTTTCCAAATGTTTCAAAGAAAAGACTCATTGGGGAAACACTTTGGGGAAAGATAATAAACAAAAATAATGAGAATATAAAAAATAAAGTTTTTAATCTCCAGCTCCTTGGTAGAATATTAGGCAATTTTACAAAGTGATGACGACTATGTTCACATTTAATAAAGTTACTGAACGCACTGACCATCTGACTTCAAAAGCGAAGTGACTAAAGAAGATCATGCTCGGGGAAAGTCGTGGTCGAGGGAGTGCTCAGACTCAGTTCACCGTTTTCTGAGGTCAGGGATCTTTTCTAAGTTGAAGACAAAAACATTAGTAAACTCTTGTTGCTTTGCTTTCTTGTGAGTTTTAACCTATAATCTGTGAAGAGCTAGTCTGTGATTAAAGACAGAGTGGTGTCATTAACTATCAATAATATCACATATTTATAGAGTCATAATAATAGCAAAATTTGCTTTTTGTACAAATTCACCAAATTTGTTGGTAGCATTAACCAAACTCTTACGCCATTTAATTCTCCTAACAACCAGAGAGATAAGACTCATTATCCATATTTTATAGATGACTAGGAAACAAAGGCTCAGAGAGACATAGTATCATTTGCAATTTCAAGCCTAAGTCTATCTCATTATACTAAATTATCAAAATATCTTATTTTTCACTCCTCTTATTTTCATTTTATCTAGGAGTATACAAAAATCTTTCTTAATTTTTAATTATTCAACAGAAACCTGCTTAAAGTGAACCTAAACTATAATAGGAAAGGAGGAGGAGAGAGTTAAAGGTGTGAGAAGACAGTTGAGGAATGTACCTGCCAGACTATGGGCATAGCCCCCAAGTCCTGGTGTAGAATTTCTTGAGCTGATTTGTGGCATTTTCAGGAAAATAATTTACTCAACTAAAAGCTCCAGAATCTCATCTGTTAAAATATAGCTGTGAGTTGTGGAAATACCTAGAAACTATTAAAACTCAAAAGAAAATAATTCTACCTCCACTATATCTGTGTGCCTGGCGTTTAGGAGTTTGCTACTTCCAACCTTTAAAATACAAAATTCTCTCAGGAAATTATTTATTAATATTTACATGTTTAGTATTTGTATCAATAAAATTGTGAAATCACTTTTATCTATGTACCTAATAATATATGATATCTTTATATTTGAAAACCATTTTTGCATTAAAATGAAAAATAACTTTTACCTACTCATGTTTTGGTGGAATGGTAATGTATAGCAATGCATTTTGATATTAAAAAGTGCAGTGTTTGGATTGACATGGCTTTAGGCTTCATGATAATCACCACATCCTCTTTACACCTAAAAATAGCTCTTATCTTTCCAAATGGGTACCAAACCTTCCGATTTCTTAGAATTTGTTTTTCCCCCTACTTACATTTGAAGCCACCCACCCATTTTAAGTCTTTTCATGGCTACAAAATAGTGTTCTACAGAAATGTTCATTCATCTTTCCTAGGTACCAAAGTTCCATTACTCCTTTTACAGAATGGCTTTGATGTGCATATGAGTGAGAGGGCAAAAGAACGAAAGTCAGAAAAGGTTTCAATGTGTGGGGTATGACATTAATTTGCACTTTGAAAAATCATCTCAGGATATGTATACAGGATGTCAGCATATCTGCTTCAGAAGTTGGGGAAAAAACCCTTTAGTCAATCAACTCATTGGTCTACGTGGTTTTAAACAACTGACTTGGATTTTTTTTTCAATTTATTACTGTTCTGTATAATACAGAGAGGAGTCAACTTGAATATAGGCACATAACTTTCCCATAAATCTTAATAATATGTACACATTTGAGCAATGTACTCATAATGAAAAGGAGTGACCATTAACAAAAATTTTGATGTTTTTATTTCTTAATATATTTGGCATTTGTAAAATAAATAGTTTGGGGTGATTCTAATAATATTCTTGTCTCAATAACTTTCAGTTTGAATTAGTGTTTGTTTAAAACATTTCAGATTGAACAATCTACTAATTTTGGTCAAGCAAGTCTACATACACTTAAAGAGTTGAAAAAATTTACATTGGCACTTTCAAAACATTTAGAAAGCAAATAACATAACCTTTAGAAAATAATATTTTTATTAATAATGAAAACAAAAGTTATAGTATTGATCATAAGCATCTTACAATATAGCATATTCAGAATTTTGCCTTTAGTTCTCTTGTTTTGTTAAAATAAAGTCAACAATATAACTATTAAATTGACTGCTTATAATTTTTTTGTTTAGGACAATTTTCTACCATTGCACCTTGGACATAGCTCATTTGATAACCCATTGACCACTTCTCTGTCATATCTATTAGATAAGAATGGGAGAAGGAATCTGGTATGGGTTAAATTGTGTTTTCCTAAACTACATATGTTGAATTCCCAACCTCTGGTACCTCAGAATGTGGCCCTGTTTGGAAATAAGATCATTGCAGAAGCAATTGGTTAAGATGAGATACTTTATGGAACAGGGTGGATCCCTAATTCACCATGACTAGTATGCTCATAAGAAGGGAAAATTTAGACACAGACATGCTCACAGGGAGAACATCATGTGAAGAAGAAGGCAGAGATCAGGGTGATGCTTCTGCAGCTAAGAGATGCCAAAAATAGCCAGCCAGTGACTAGAAGCTAGGGGAAAAGGCATGAAACAGATTCTCCCTCACAGCTCTTAGAAGGAACACCTCAATCTCAGACTTCCAGTCTCCAGAACGGTGAGGCAATATATTTCTGCTGTTTAAGCCAATTACTTTATGATACTTTGTCACGGCAGCCTTAGAAAATTAATTCAGGTCTGAGCCTGAGGAAACTCATTTTGTTCCCTTTCAGAAAAAAAATCTTATTTTATGTATCCTACATAATTATTGGCAGCTTCTTTTTCATATATTGAATAATCACATATACAGAGAGAGGTTAAGACAGACTAGTATCCCATATACAGAGAGAGGTTAAGACAGACTAATATGTCAATATGAAGACTCTGCTTATGCTGTTCTAGACATTCTTATTTGCATGGGAAGTGGGCCAGCAATAATAACACAGCACAGTTTCATACATCTACTCTTGTCTTTTTGGCCCAGAAGTGTAATCAATAGTCAATTTTGTCCTTCACATACAAATTGAGTCTCAGTTTCCTCATTTGAAAAGAGTCAATTACTCTAATGTTCTCTACTTTATTGTATATATTTTATTTCATGTAAAACCTTTTTAAAATAAAATTATGTGATTATGTGTTTGATTTAGTAAAAGTGAATAAACACATAATAGATCTTCAATATTATCACTATCAAAGTTTTATTGGTTTCAGTGAAGTGTATGTATTATGTATATTTTTAATGTTATCTTAAAAAATCTTGTTTCAGATGAACTAACACCTAAGTACTCTCATTAGTTTCTTTATGGATAAGAGCTTGATAAATGACTTGGTGAACAAGAATCAGTTCAAGGAGTCAACTACACTTGGAAAAATAAAAGTCATATTTTGTTTAATCTGAGAAAGTATTTCTCCATCATTATTTTTCATTAAGCTTCTTATTTTGAGGTAATCATATATGTACATAATTATAAGAAATAGTACAGAAAGCTCCCATGCATGCTTTATCCAGTTTCAAACCAATGATGACCTCTCTCGAAACTTGGTGTGATGTCACAACCAGAATATTGATGCTGATGCAGTCAAGGTACAGAATGCTACCATGACCCATGACTGTAAGGATCCCTCATGATGCCCTTTTGTGGCACACCCACTTCTCTCCTGTTCCTGCCACCTCCTTTCAACCCATAACAACCACTATATGTGTTCCATGTCTATAATTTTCCCATTTCAAGAATGTTATAGAGATGAAATCATAAAGTATAGAAGTTCAGTCCAGTATGTGGAGTGTCCCTCCACATACTTTAAAAAAATAGGGACATTTATTGAAGAAGATGCAAGATACAAGAAACATTGTATATAGGAAAATAATACCTCAGTCCCCTTGTAAGTAGGCACCTTGGGACTCACACAGTTCTCCCAATTGCCATCAGCTGCCCCATCATGTTTTCCTGAATCTCATCAATGATCTAAAAATCTCTTCCATTTCAAAGGTGATTTTAATTTTGGGAAAAGCCAGTAGTTGCAGGATGCCAAATCTTGGCTGTAGTGGGGCTGAGTCACCTGGGTGATTTGGCGTTTCACCAAAAAACTCTGCACAAGATGTGATACTGAGCAAGTGCATTGTCATGATGAAGCTGCCAGTCACCAGTTGCCCATAGCTGAGGCCTTCTGAATCATTTGGATAGTTTTCCTGGAAGAACATTCAAGCTTAATGCAGAACGTGATGCAGATTCATTGTTTTATTCACTCAGTCATTTTGAATGCAATGATCACACAGTACACACACTCACTCAGTGACATCTACCAGCCCCATTGACCAGTACAGTGAAGTCATCATTGTTTACACATGGACATTCCAGTCCACTCTCCTTGGCTGCCAGGTTACATCGATGTTACACAAACTCTTCTTATTATGTTATAAACAGCTGAGCTTTCCCCAGACAGACTTCTAACCTTTTCTAATCAGTTTGTATTCACTTAATGTAACTTTCTAGAGATTCATTCACATTGTTGTCTGCATCAGCAGTTTGTATCTTTTTATTGCTCAGTTGTAATCCATGGTAAACTATACTATGGTTTGTTTAACCATGCACTCATTGAGGTTAGTGACGGGTTTTTTACAGGGTTATTTATAGGTTTATGGCTGTTACAGAAAAGGTTCCATGAAGTCACAGACAGGTTTTTTTGGAAAGCAGAGTTTTCATTTCCCTGGTGTTATATGGTGAGCTGTATGTTTAATTGTTGAAGAAAATGCCAAACTATTAGCTGTTAGGGAAACATATGTAAAAACACAGTGAGATGTCATCGCAAACCTTTCTGAGGGACTGAAATAGTGACGGCACAAAATGCGCAGGAGGACAAAACGGACCTTATCATTCATGCAATGTTGGTGGGAAAACAATTTTAAAAGTCATTTTTATCTATATTTCCTATCATAATTTGTTCTTTATTTTAGATTTATCTTTTGAACATCACTTGGAATCTACTTGGGAAACCCAGCTGTAAATAAAGATACATAGAGTTAAGAACAATAACCTACGGACAATCCTCATTACTTGTGTATTCTGGATTTGTGAATTTGCCCACTCACTACAAATTATTTGTAAGTACAATCAACACTCATAGTGCTTTTTGTGGTCATTCGAGAACATGTGCAGGGCAGCAGAAAATTTGAGTTGCTGAATGTGCATGTTTCCAGCAGAGGTCAAACAAGGCTCCACCCTGCCTTCTGGTTTCAGGTCTCATAGAATGAACATGCATCTCTTTAAAGTTTCATTGGGTGCTGCATTTATCTCATGCTTGTAGTTTTTCCTCGGTGTTTTCACTATTTAAAACAGACCCCAAGAGGAATGCTGAAATGCTGTTTAGTGTTCCGAAGTGCAAGAAGACCACGATGTGCTTTACAGAGAAAATGTGTATTAAATAATCTTCCCTCATAGAAGAGTTACAGGACTGTTGGCCATAAGCTCAATGTAAATAAATAAAAAATATATATTAAATTAGGTGTCTTTAAACATACCTCATAAACTGGGTGATGTATTGATAGGTTGATGAAAATATCAGAACTAAGAGATTCACAGAAACCTAGTTCCGTGTTTCCCCTGAGAGCAGTGCCTCAGTATTCTCTGAGTGTTCCTGAAGACCTTAAAGAACATGAAGACCACACATAACAAGAATTGACTGTATTTTACTGTACAAAGAAGTTATAATTAAATTAACAAGAAGAATTTTCCACGTAGCCAAAATCATTCCTTTCTCTCTTAAATGCTCTTTATTGAGCATCTATTCTGTGCAAAATGTTCTGGTAGTGTTCAGATAAATGTGGGTGCTGGGCTGGGGAATGGTTGGAGGGAAGACATAGAGGTGAAAATCCAATGAGATGTTCTTCCTGTTCTCAAGGAAACAGAAGGAGGTGAGGGGTAGATGGGTAACATTTATTGATTGCCTGCCCTGTGTTTGAGCTCCATTTGCAAATTAGATGTGATCCCTGTGGCAACCATAAACATTTTCCTGACAGTTTCACAGATGTAAAACCAGGGACTCAGATTAGTTAACTTGCCCATTATTGCACAGCCAGGACAGGGCAGAGGTCAGGTTCACATCGACTTCTGCCTGACAATGAAGCTTAAACACTTTTCTATACAAGGTAGTTTCCAAAAGTGTTGGTTCTTCAACTTCATGAGCAAAGAATGGCTAAAGAAATTGTTTGAAAAGGAAGTTCCATGGTCTCGTTTTCAAAGATTCTGATTTAAAATTTTGAGAAAGAGATTAGGAATCTACCTATCAACATTTTAAAACACACTTTAAAAAACATATTCAAGGTATATATAATGAAGCATAAAAACTATAGATATAAAAACAAATAAGTGAAATAGAAAAGCAGGTTAAAGCAAGTACAATTGTGACAAAAATGGTCATTTTCTCCCTGAATATAGCAAAAACACTATCTCCCATGACGCATTCTGTTAAATGTGTTTAGGGAACCATGTAACTCTACTCTTAAGGTAAAAGCACTGGACCCCAAACAGAATGTTTAATTCTTCCAGTTACTCATTTCTTAAATAAGTCTCTTCTCTTTCCTCCATCTATAACCATACATCCCAGTAGGGGGGAAATGTCCTGGTTTCCATCCATCTTCTTATGCAATTGTTATTAGTGCTTCCTTTAAATTAGAAATATTATGATTTAAATGATATTATTGTCACTTTATTTTTTTAAGATTTTTTATTTATTCATTTTTAGAGAGGGAAGGAAGGGAGAAAGAGAGAGAGAGAGAAACATCAGTGTGCGGTTGCTGGGGGTCGTGACCTGCAACCCAGGCATGTGCCCTGACTGGGAATCCAACCTGCGATGCTTTGGTTCACAGCCCACGCTCAATCCACTGAGCTATGCCAGCCAGGGCTATTGTCACTTTAATAAGAAGTGAGATGAGTGGCATTTGAAACATGTATTTATCTTAAGGTCTATAATGAAACAGAAAATTGTATATAGGGGAATTATAGTTTATACACTTTCATGTATTCTTAATTATTCTAATTTGCTTATTTATAATGTATAGTAAATAATGAATATACTACAATGAGCAGGGGTCCCTTAGCTGCCAGACCATCATAGTGCTCTTCTTTCCCAGAGGGATTGGCTAGGAATCTCTCTGAAATATGAGTTTTTCTCCAAAACTTTGGTGAATCCAGGGGTGGGAGAGGAGGTAGCATTGTCTCTAAAATAGGATGATGTCTCTGATAAGACAGATTTAAAACAGTAAAGTTCAATGCCTTTGGGGGTACTTGGCTTCAGGAAGCTAGAATTTGAAGAGAAGAACCAACTAGGTGAAGACTCTAGGCTTGAACACTAGAGTAATGAACCCTTCCTCATACCCCACTTGTGGTGATAGAGACTTCGTGGGGATATTTCAATGTGAGTCAAGGGTTCGTGGTGAAGCCCTTGGGTGAAGAAGCCATCAGGGGTAACCCCCCAGGTTTTCTGGTAACTGGCCCCGGGGATCTCTGGGGAAGCCCAGTGCAAAATGGCAACAGTAATGCCCATGTCCAGAGCCAGTTTCTAAACCTATGGCTCCTGAAGGACAGAGCTGTGATTGCCAATTTTTGGCCACAAAACAGAAAGAGCTGCTGATAGCTTTGCTGTGCCTCCAGCAGCATGAAGCTCAATCTGTAGTCAATTGTTCCAAATAACTTTATTTAATTAAAACGGTTTATGCCTGCCCTGACCAGTGTGGGTTGGCTGGGCACCACCCCTCAGACAGAAAGGCCACCGTTTCCACGTTACCATTTCCAAGCACCATTTCCCTGGTTAGGGTGCTTGCCTAGGTTGTACATGCAATCCCCAGTCAGCACGTGGGATCAGCAATCAATCCGTGTTTCTCTCACACATTGATGTTCCTCTCCCTCTCTTCCCCCGCCTTCCCCTCTTTCTAAAAATAAATGAAGAAAATATTTTTAAAAATGGTTTATGCCATTGAAAAAAGAAAAGGAAGAATTTTCTCATGCCACATCATTTTAGTACTATATTGCCAAATTGGGAAAATACTCTTTTTCCACTGATGTGGAGGTAAAAAGTGATATTTTTTCCAGATGCTATCAACAGTATACTACGTAAATTACTTTAAGATTTGATAATAAAGGTAAGAAGGAAATAACCTTATAATGATAAATGCCAGAAACTAGAGAATTACTTCAAACTACCATTATTTTTAAAGATAAGCACATATTTTTATCTGTTTTTATTCTGAAAAGGAATTCCTACACACTACATAAAATAAAATTTGAATTATTTTTACTCCACTCCAATCCCTAAGTCAGTTAGCTTCTTTTGATGAATGAATGTTTAAAGGTAGGAAACTGGTAAATAAAGACTGAAAATGCATGAGTTAATTCATTACTTTTAGAACCATTTTTGGATTTCCATTTTTATAAAAGCCAGAGGTTATGAGACATAATTGTTTGTTTCCTGGGAAATTTCATTAGTGTATCTATATACAAAAAAAGCTACATGTTCAACTCTTTAATTAAATATTTTCCACAACTCCAATTAATATCTTCATGAGTATTAAGAAAGATTGATGTTATATCAAAATATTTTGTGTGATCGACAAGTTCTGAAATGGCTCTCACCATTCTCATCTTCAGATATACTGTTTGGACAGAAATGGACCAGGTAGAATCGTGGACTATTATTACATTACACTTAAACAAATTTTTTAAGTTACACTCATTATCACTTATGAGTTGATAGTTCAATGATCACTTATTGATCATTGAAAATGGTTAAAGAAAATTAAAAAATTCTGATCATATAGATTAGGCAATTAATTCCTAAAGACTTTAGATCAACTGATTAGATACACTATTACCTAGTGCTTAACAGGATTAAATTTGGGTTTTGTTTTGTTTCAATTATAGGTTACATTCAATATTATTTTGTATTAGTTTCAGGTGGACAGCAAGGTGATTAGACAATCATACACTTTAAAAAGTATTCCCCCTAGTAATTCCAGTAACCACCTGTCATCCTACATAGTTATCAAAATATTATTGATTATATTTCCCTATGATATTCCTTACATCCCATCACTATTTTGTAACTACCAATTTGTACTTCTTAATCCCTTCAGCTTTTCACCCTGTCCCCCTACTCTCACTCCCCGCTGGCTCAATTTAGGTTTTTAAAGTAAATGTTACCATTCTGTCTTTCTCCACATCTCAGCTTCTTTCTCTCCCAGATGCTCCTTGTTTCTTTGTCAAACCATCTTTTCTACCCTTTTCAGTGTCACTTCTCTTCTTGGTGTTTCAAAATGTTATGATATCCTATCTTTCCATCAGAGGTGGAAAAAATAACTGATTCACAAATGTTATCATTTGTGGTACACTCCCTATCTTTTAAAGGGGGTGGTTGAGACAATAATAATTCCCCCAAAGGGGATCTGTTCAAGCTCATCCTAAATGGCCACCACCAAACTGTGCCCTAGGCTATACAACTTGATCTGTTGGCATTTATTCAAATTTTATTTTACTATTTTTAAAAGTTTAAAAAAGATTTTACTTATTATTTAGAGAGAGGGGAAGGGGGTGGAGAGAGGGAGAGAAACATCAACATGTGATTGCTTCTCATGCACTCCACACCAGGGACCTGGCTTGCAACCCAGGCATGTGCCGTGACTAGGAATACAAAAGGCATATCTTTAATCCACTGAGCCACACCCATCAGTACTGGAATTTATTCATCATATTAAAACATGATCTTAAATCAATTTGGTTAAAATTACCATAACTCTCAACCTTTTGACAAAGTTGATAAAGTAAGAATATTTTCTCATGCTTGTATAGAGGATGGGAGAAAAAGAAATTACTTATAGCTTATTACAACTTTGTTCTTCTAGAAAATAAATGTGTTCATCCAGAATTTACCTAAGGTACCTTCTAGCTTTATGATTATATGTTTAATCACACTCTAAGGGTTGAGAGAGTAGTTACTGATGCTGTTCAAAAGATTTAGTGTGTTGGATTCTATTAAGTTAATTCAGACATGAGAGTCTAAACCCAAGTTGTAGCAGTAGGGGTGAAGAAAAATGGGTGGATCACAGAAGTATTTAGGAAATAGAAATCCTAAGATTTCATAATGCCTGTGATGTCCAGAATGAAAAGTATGGATTCTGCCCTGGCTGGTGTGGCTCAGTGGATTGAGTACCAGCCTGTGAACCACAGTCACTGGTTTGATTCCCAGTCAGGGCACATGCCTGGGTTGTAGACCAGATCCCCAATAGGGGGCATACAAGAGGCAACCACACATTCATATTTCTCTCCCCCTCTCTCTCCCTCCCTTTTCACTCTAAAAATAAATAAATAAATAAAATATTTTAAACAAAGAGGAAGAAGTAGGAATTCTCCCTCCCCTGCCCTATACTTCTGCCAAGTTTTCAAGTGGGCAACTGTACTGATGGTTAACAGCATTTACAAAATTAGAAATCTGGAAAGGAGAAGAGGCTATCTTTGGAGGGTGACGGTGCTGATGGAAAAGTGTGGGTAGTAGTGATGTTCTGAGCATCCAAGTGAAGTGCAGCAGACAGTTGAATATTTTGGTCTAAGTATCAGAAAAGAGATAAGACTGAGGATGGGCTTTTGCAATGCTTCCCTAGGAATGAAAATTCAAGGCTTATAAAACCCTTCTACACATTTAGCTAATCACTGTTTTGTCTAATTGGTTAGACATATGCATCTCTGAAATAGTTTTTTAAAACACTTAAGCCTTAACACATTTTTTTAAAAACAAAGGGTTCAGATAGGAATAATTTCTGGAGTTTAATTGTAGTCATGTGAAACATAAAAGTCAAAACCACACCCCAAGTATACACATTTGATATTTTTTTACCCAGGGAAAAATATAATAATCTATTTTAAAATAATGTGTGTGTGTATGTGTATGGGGAGGGATTGGGTTTTATGAGCATATTTTAAAGGCTCAAAGGGCTTATGAACATCAAATGGATCTTCAAAAACAACAATGTAGTGATTGAAGTGTAAATGAATCATGAAATATATGGATTAAATATGCCTGGATTTATTAGAGTAATTAAAAATTTAAGACTTGCTTTGGGCAAAGTATGACTTAGGTTCCCTACCAAACCCTAAACACTCAAAAACATTCAAATATTATAATACCAAATCTCTCCAAGTTTGTAAGGCCTGAGGTTTCTGTAGATCATATTACCTATTTTCCTTCAGAAATGTATTAACCCTTCAGTTAAAAGGTCTAAAATACAATATCTAGGAAGAAATAAACTATTCCTTGAAAATTCAAATAAAAGTGAGTTTGCTTATAGATAGAATATAAAAACAAAAAATGTATTTGAGAAGAATGGGATTTGTTTGACAGGATCTGGGTATGAAATAAACTAAACAAGCTATAACAATGGGCTACTTTGGATTGATGGAATAAATGTTAAGCTCAAGAATGAAAAGATGTACATTAACAGCCAATATAGAAACACATAGAACTTAGGGATCTTAGTTGATTATGAATTCAGTATAAGTCTGCAATATAGTAGTGCTGCAGTTTAAGAGTTATTGTTATCCTGCACTACATCAAGATTTAAAGTGTGTGGATACTCCACTCCACGTCAGTCGAACTATGCTTGAGTGTTGTGTTCACCATGCACTTTACAACTTTGTCTGGGGAAGATTAACCTTGACCGTGAGTGGAATCCAAACAATGTTTCATGTGGGAAAATCTGAGCAAGTCCAGGAGGACAGCAAACTCCAGAAGGACACGAGAATTACCTGAAAAATAACTGGAGGGGAACAACTGCTGAAGGGGCAAGACTTTGATTTGTAACTAAGAACTTTTCATGATTAAAAATCAAAACTAAAATAACACTATTGCCTAGTATTAAGGTAATAATAATTTCTTTAGATTGAAGGTCTTCAAGTAAATAATTTGAGTTATTGTAGATATGGTTCATTATCACCTAGAAATAAAAATTCATAAATAAACCTCTCTGGACAATAGTGTGTACGAGTACTTTGCCTTATGTGACCTTGGGGCAAGCTTCAGCTTCCTCAAATGAACACACCCTTTCCTCACCACCCATATATTTTCCACAATTAAGGAGATTGCACAATGTCCCAGCTGGGAACTCTGTATATTTTGTTTACCACACTATATACTCTGTTCTATTATAACGTTTCATACACATTTAACTTATTACTTCCTTTATTTATACTAATATTTCAAAATCTACTAAAGAGACTGTGAAAAGGACTTATGTAGTTCAATTTTGTACTTAAAAGACTTTGTATAATTCTTAGCATAGACTAGAGGTTCTAAAATTGTTGAAGAATTAGTGAGTAGATTTAGTGTCGACCTGTGAACCAAAGGGTCGCCAGTTTGATTCCCGGTCAGGGTACATGCCTGGGTTTTGGGCCAGGTTTCCAGTAGGGGCACACAAGAGGCAACCACACATTGATGTTCCTCTACATCTCTTTCTCCCTCCCTTCCCCTCTTTCTCTAAATATAAATAAAAATTCTTTAAAAAATAATTAGTGAGTAAATAAATACACTAGTGAAAAAACCATCTCACACATACATTTAAATACCCTAACAAGAATACTGATTTCTACCATTGCATAGGGAAAAAAATACTATAGGTGAAATTTCCTGCTGTAAGACCCCTGACGATTATGCAAACATTTGATAAAGGGGTCTCCCTCCCTCCTCTCCTTTCCCTCCCTCTTCTCAAGGGACATAAAAATAAAAGACATCATTTTAAGTTTTATTTTCATTATACTTCACTGTGTGTCATTTTTAACCACCTAAGCGTTTCAAAGGAACTCAAAGAACGGATAACTACAACACAAAGAGAAACCTTGGCAAGTGGAAAGTAGGCTCCAGGGAACCAGAAAGTGAAAAACTGTTCTCAAATCAACTGCTACACAAATTACAGTGCAAAATGCTCAGTTCCCACAAACATGTTTTCCTTTCAAATATATTTACCATTTGAAGTCTTCTAATTAAACAGCCATGGGTTTTGTTTTCTGACATATATGTACCTATATTTGACTTAATCTTATATCTAATATGTAAGAGAAAAACTTCAGTATCTCTAGATTTTATAAATTAGATGCAAGCTTTATGTAGTCATTGACATTGAAATTTCTTCATTTCCTACACACCTGGGCTCAAATGAAATCTCTATTTCTATTGCTAAATGATTTGTAAAAATATGCAGGAGAATTTTGTGTGAAAAATAAGAGGCTGTACATTAAAATGTCATGAATAATTTTGAAGTCAAAGCATTTCAGAAGGTTTGTTTTATTTGAAAATTAATATACACAGAAATTAATGACAATGCAATGAAGGTATTTGAAGCAATAACTAAACTGTAGCTACTACATTGTACAGTATTTTCCGCCACTTGGTACAGAATGTTCTATGTCCACACAGACCCACCAATTTCCATGAACAAACTACCAAACAAAGTAATTTATAACATTGCATATACATTACTTTTGTTAATCCATATTTATGAAAACACTAATTTGTATTCCACAGGAAAACCTTTACATGTGATTACACTGTTAGACAATTTGATTCTATGTTTATAGATGTGAATAATTTGTTCTTTGCTTCTTTATTTTTTATCTATCATATTTTATTTACCTATCAATGTATTTATGTATATATTCATTTTGTTCTATACTTCTAACCACATTTGATGCACCTTGAGAAAAAAAGTTAAACAGATATAACTATTACATTATTGGGAAAGCAGAGATAGAAGAGCAAAAACACGGTTTCCTAGAAAGGACATTATTACAAGCAAACGTGTCATGAAGTCTATACTGTAGCTGAAGGTCATGGTCTTTAAAGTTATATGTTTGGGAGAATATTATATCATAGGCTTAAACTTTTACTCTCTCAGAGCTGTAATAACATGTTTCCTCATGGAATCTTATAGCTATCACTTGGTGATGTAATATGTAAGCACTTTCAACAAAATCCCTGTCACTACTGATGATGTTTATACAGCTATGGAAAATCCATGGAGAACACAACATATGAGAGAATGTGAAATATTTTTGCACACAGTGTTATACTCTGGATATTACTAAATTAAATCTGTGATTTCAACAGATTTCTTTATATTGGGCAGTCTAATCGCTCAGAATATTCTGAGATTATATTGAAAACATAAATACTCTGCATTTCAACTTTTAAATAGGGAGCAGTCTTTACTACATGGCATGTATAACACTCCTTGACATTTTTTCTTTATAAAAGGGCAACTTGGGAAAGAATGACATGATAAGCTGGATACAACTTGGAACATCGCGTTTGACAATAGTACACAAAAGCATGTCCTCTGACACTATGTCCTTGTTCCTCCAACTGTGTTTCTTACTTTTCCTCATCACACAGTGACAGACCTCACCTGGGCAGCTGATAGCTCATCGAGGGGTTATGATGCCAAGACCCGGGGAAGAGCCTCTTGCTCTGAACTCTCACTTCCACTTGGTCTGTAAAGCGAGACATTCTTCACAAAACTTTGAAATGTCCACTTAAAACTAAGGTTGAAAATACAAAATGACTCAGAGGAAGCAACAGGTAATTTCATTTCACAGAGAGATGTAAACAACTCTTGATAGTAAGGAGCTTTTTCTGAGAGGCATCTAGTTAAATGAGGAAGAGTAAAGCATTTAGAGTCAAGGACTTGAGGCCAGCCCTCATGTACACCATGATGTTTAGCCTTTTCTTTGATTCAAACTTCAGCTTCCTTGTCTGTAAAATGGAGATAATAGTACTAGGACTTTTTAGAAGCTCCAAGAGATAAAAACACTTATAAACTCTAAAGAGCTAGCTGACTTGTACTTAATTTCTCAATTTCTGATACCAGTTTGAGACCGTTCTTCAAGATACTAGGGACCTGAAAAAGTGGGCACAATGGACAGAGAGGAGAATTAACTGGAGGATAAGCGGGGGGAAAGGGACAAAGAAAGGAAGCATAGATGTCTTTCCAGATGGTTCCACATCATAATTTTTCTGAAGCACTCGAACTGCTAACCTACTACAAGTAATTCCACAAACCCTTAGCAAATGGAAATTTTTATCAAATGCTGCCGCCAGAATGCAGCACTATCCAACTACACCTTAACAAGCAAAGATGCTGCACAACCTGAATGGGAATAGACACCAGCATCTATGGCATGACTCAGAAGCAATGAACAATCAAATTCATTTCATTAGTTTATAAAATACCTCTGATTTTGGGAGCATGGCACACAGTGTGCTGTGTATTGAGAAATAGGCTCTAGTTCAACCTCAAATCCTGCAGAATCCTACCAGTGTCTAAATTTCTTGAGTTATAATACTCAGTTTTATCTGTGGTATGCTTTATGACTTCTACTACTGATTTTTTCTTAATATATGTAGTTCATTCACTGTAACACAGCCCCACTGTGCAAGGTACTGGCGGACAACTGGGGGTGACAATGCAGATTATGCTTCTGTAAATGTGTTGTGCAAAATGACAAACGAAGGGTCTTGTTCAAATGCAGACTCTAGTACAGAGGATTCATGGTGGGCTTGAGGTATTGTTTCTAATGCACCTTCAGGTGATGCTGCTGCTGCTGGACTGGGGGCCTGTAGAAAACGGGCTCCTGGACAGATGAAGTGAGAAAGGTGGAAGGGGAGTAAATAGAGTCAGGACACAACTGTAAGTTGAGGAAAAACAATGACAAATTGGCCTACATAAATAAAATATTAAAATATGTCAGTACAGATTGTGAATATATACCTACATCAGTGTGTAGATGGGGATACATGTTTTTATGTGTGTGTGTTTACACATCAGTGAAACATTCAACCACTTTGTGAAAGCTAAAATCCACCAAAATCCACCAAGAACATGGTAAGCCAGATACCTCCATGATCTCCATCATGTAATTATATATTATATATACATTGGAAAACTGATTTAATCATATACATGTGAGGACAAATACAAACATAACCAGGTAAAATGGAAAATAATTAAAATCAAAACTACATTCAACAGATTTTCTATATATACTTATTGTACATAATGAACATAGACTCTTGGTTAGGGATGAATGTGATTCAGTTACTTACCTTTTATAAAGACTGTAATAAAATAATTTATTATTAGCATGGCAATTTTTGCCCCAATTTTTTTATTTCAATAATTTTAGTGGAGTAAATTTGAAAAATAAACCATGTGTACCTTTCTTTTGCTGGATGCAACAAATTAATGGGGATATCCAAAGCAATAAATATCTCTCTTTCTTGGCTAGATGTATGCATTATTGAATAATTTAATGAATTATTTACATTTACTGAATTTCTGAGAGAATTAGGAACAAAAAGTGACTTCATTAAATGGTAACTAAACTTGTATCTTTTTGCTATTTCAGTCTTTCAGCATTCTTTCTTAAAACATAGTTTTAATTATATTAGTCAATTCAATTCAATCCATTCTAACAAAAATATTTAATGTGCTTAGGGGACAGTGCTTGGAGTTTAGGCAGGATTTAGACAATGTACCATAAAACACTGCATTCTAGGATCAAACTGTTTTAGTGATGGGGAACATTAAAAGTGAAAAGTGTGACTGCATTAAATTATGCATAATCTGTCTTAAAATGAGTTTCCATTTACTCTTAACTAGTTTTGAACATAAAAACTTGTAATCTAAATGTCACAGGCAGTCAGTAGAAACTTTAGAATAATCTTTAAATTTGTTGTCAATACTATAGGTTACTTAAAATTGAAAAGCATTCCCTACCAGTGAAAAAAATTTAAAAAAACCCACAATTATGTTTCATTTTTAGCCACTATTAGAATAGCAAATGGAATAATTTTATTCCACTTTCTTAATCCAGAGAAATAAATGTATTAAAAGTTAAACCTTGCTAACATTAATCAGAACTGAGACACCTATCATCAAACAATTAGATTATATTTAGTGAAATGTTCGTTGTCGGTTAAGCTCACTAGGATTTAAACCCATAGAAACAGAAACTATATCTAATTTCCAGCTACATCTCCATCTTAGAAAGCAGTAAGTAATGAAGCACAAAATTGTACTGAATGAAGCAATGAATGAATCATTGTGGTGGGTTCAATGTGTGTCCAGACACTGGAGAAGTTCTAGAGTCAGAGAAAAAAATTGCATTTACAGTTAATGTTAAACAAAAAAAATAAATAAAAAATCCCAGTAAACATTATTTATTCACTATGATCATTAATTAATGGTAAAAGTTCTTCAGGGAAAAAATGTGATATTATTTCCAATTCCCACTCAATTATACCTTTACACTCTGAATTTTAACCATAAAGCAATTTTTAAAAATATCCTTTTGCTTTGCAAAGTAACTAGCTATGTGAATGATCCTGGCTACTGCATAGAAAGAAAAAAAAAGCAGTTCAAAGATGTGTGAACTGGTGGGAAAATGGACCTTTCCTGTGTTTTATTGAAGAGACTAAAGTATGCTAATATAGAATGAGAATTTTAATGGGCTCACAGGTCGCAGTGAACTGCTTGTTTGAAAGGCAGTACATTTCCGTGGCTAAGAACAACGCTGGGAGCACGGCTTTCTGGAGTGGAGCCTAGCTTCTCACTCTCACTGGCTATGTGAGCCTGGGAACCCGAAGGCTCATTCTGGGTTTCACTTACTTAAATTGCAGTTACTTGAACTCTATTTCAGTTTCTTTATTTGTGAAATAGGGGTAATGTTAGTAGTCACTTCCTATGTTGAGGATTACTAAAGTTAATACTTATTAGAAAACCTAGAACAGTGCCTGGTGTGTGTTAACCGCTATGTAAAATAAGCTGGTATTATTAACTCTTATTTGTTCTCCCAGGGAACATAACAAAGCAAACAGACATATTTGTCTCCATCCTTGTCTTTTAACTTCATCTAACCCCCTTCCTGTCTAGAGCAACCCTTCCCCCTCCCCTGTTCTTGTTTTGCTCAGTGCTGTGTCAGGTCTGGGACACAATATTCCTTTGCATATATGGCTACCAAGTCTGTATTCAACCAGCAATATATTTAAGAATCACTGAAGCCCCATACCGGCTGGGGCCACCAGCAAGTTCCACATGTAATTAACCATGAAGGTGCTGTGGTAGGACTTGTAGATGCTTTGCTGTAGGTGAGCATACTCTACACACAACTACTTGAAAAAGCATTTTGGGTGTTTTTGGCAACCTACTTAAAAGACACAGAAAGTAATGGGCTATTGCCTGAGTACATTCCCCATAAATTAATTAATTAATTTGGTGAAAGGTACATATCTTGTTTAACCATCAATATCACTTTGGGGGTTGGCAAGTGGATTCCTGGAACCAAGGAGGCCCGGGAAGCCATCTTCAAACAGGCAGACCAACATCAAACCGAAGAGCCTGTGATATATCCCAGGTAAAGACAATTGAATGTGATAACCACTTTCTACCACTGGAAAGACAGAGTAGCTCCCTAGTCTTTATTAAATGTTTTATATATTAATATTCAAAGACAACATGCTATGCTCTCTAATGTCCCAAAATTCTCATCAAGATGTTAAGAGTACTCTCATTCCAGAGCAGAAGAGAAATATAGGCTTTCACATACATTTCACTTAAGGCTATTTCTTTAATGAAAATTCTTCTTCTTTTAGCATTAAAACAACCTATATAGAACACTGCTGAAGGAAAGAGACACCTGCCCAATCTAATTAAATTACGCAATTTTGTGATCAATGAAAATGGTGGATATTGTCACCATTTTTCTCTAACATCTAGGGCAGAGAAAGGGATCTGTAGCAGCTTTGACAAATCTAGGATTAATACTAATGTGTCAGCAGGAACAAAGATAACAAAGAGCTAGGTGTCTAAATATATGATTCTTCAATGTCCATTGATGACTATCCCACAGCACCTCCTTTTTACCCTATTTCCAGGATTGAGAATGAGACTAAGGTACTCAGAAAGTAGGCTCAGGTCCTCCAAGCCAGACATAATGCTCTAAGAATAGAAAATAGTCTAATCAGAGCAACTATAATTTCAGTTCTCTAAGAATTTATGTAATATTCCTAAACAAAAGATTGTTATTTTTTATTTTATATCTGAATTTTGGAAGGAGACATTAAAAATATGGATCTTTAATAATCAGAATATTTTTTAAATATCTCATTTCCTTCATTTTACAGAACCTGTTTTAGGAGGTGGGGTGTGTGTGTATTGATGTTGTTTACAGAAGTATAATTCACTTCACTCCAGGCTTTTATTCATTTTATGCATTTTACTCTTTCTTTATATAATGATGAACCTCTACCTAGATGACAGGTTTGTTTGTTTTTTTCAGTCTATTTTATTGCCCTGAAAGGGAAGTTTAAAAAATAAAACGTGGCATTTTGCCACTCAGCCCTCAAAGTGAGAGGTGAAAGACACAGACAGTATTGCTTTATAACAATCTCCACTATGTTTCCACTTCCTGCTATGCAGCAGTGTGATCAAGTTCCTCTGCCTTGGTTCTCAGCTTTATTTATTTTGTTTTAAATGAGACACAGAGGTTGGCTATTCAATTACTTTTTTTCTCTTTGAAATCAGTGCTGTTTTGATATTGAAGCACATCTAGTCACTTTACTGCTCTGCTTAGTTCGCCCTCTTTGAGTTAACCCATTTTGCTCTGCATTCTTGCACAGGGTTGCATCAGACAACATGTAGGAAATTAATTAACAACATGCTTACCAATAATTACAGTGATCAGAATGCTTCTGGTGACTATATTGATGCTTAGAAAGCCTGCTAGACTAGACCTAATGCACAGTGCTACAGGGAGGGCCTTATACTTACTGTAGATCTATTGTATCAATACTTTCCAGGTTAAAAAATAACAGCAACATCCTACAATTATATTTTCCTAAAATAAAAATCTGAGAGAAGTTTTAACATGCTATTACTGAAATTATTGTAGGTAAGAATTAAGCATTCATTTAAGCTCTGATATTCTATGAATCTATGAAATGTTTGTATTGTTCATAAATTTAACATTCTTTGAGTTTAAGTATTAAGTTTATTCACTTAAAACAAAAATTACTACTGAAACATATATTAAATATATGTCAGTTAAGAGTTTAAAAGATAATGAGGCATTTTTATTGAGCAGCATGATAGATTGTAGCAAGAGGGATGTGGAAACTCCATATGTAAGTATAATTCAAAGTATAGCATTTAATAACCACAGAAGATGTAGGATCAAAATGCTCTGAAGTGTTGAATGAGTGAAAAATCTGGGGCCATAAGTGAAGTTTTTCTCAGTTTATGGTGTATTTATGAGTTCTAAGACTGTAATTTTTAAATAGCTCAGAGAGTATATTTAGGAGATCTGAATATGTTCAAATAAGCTTAAGTTCAAATAACTTCATTCTTACACAAATATACTGAGAGTACTGTTTTTTTGTTTTATGTTTTTGCACTGTTATGGTAAAATAATACACTATTACCGGTCATCTAGTTTGTAAGTAGCCCAAAATCTCAAACAAACATACATTTAACCTGGTATGATTTAGAATGAAAAAGGGAAAAACAAAGAAACTGGTACTGAAGATTGGTTTTTCTAACATATAATTTAGTATTTAACAGATTTCACTTCTAGCTCATCATCTCCTTCAGTTTCATGAAATTATTTGGTTAAATGGTGGTTTTGATCATGTTTCTGAAAATGCCATTTGATTTATTTGAGGTTTTTTTTTCATAATTACATCATTATTCAGGAAGAAATTTGCCTTCATGGGTAAATAGTAGTCACTATCATTTATTCTCCTTTTAACAACTATAATTTCATTTTTGTGCATTTTAGCACTTTTTTTTTTAGGAAAGAAGCAGATTCTGGCAATTGAATTCCATTTGCAAACTAACCTCCCATCCCACCACCATTAAAAGAGAAATCAATCATTTTTAAGAGAGCGCATCCATTTTGGAATCAAACAATGTAAAGTAAAAATTATATGTAAAAGCATCAGCTAGTCCACACAATCATTTATTAGCTTTTTAAACTGCTACCAAACTATATAAGTGTTTTACTCTTCAAGGATTTGGAAGCAATACAAGAAATACTCTAACAGTCCTCTGAAAAGGAAGAAAGGCAGGAAGGTATGAAGACAGAGACAGGGAGAAGAAAATACATGGCTGACTTATATTGTTTTCAAAATAATAAAATATTTTTAAAAGCTGAAAAAAAATGCATGACTAACAAAGTACGGTAGTATGCTGATATTTTTCTTCCGAACATTTACCACATATTTTTATATTTAGTTGTGTTCAGATATGTTACCCAAAAAGTCACTAGATATTTTTAGGAGTTTGTTTACCTCTAAATGTGGCAATTTCAGATGCTCTAATCCTTTCAAAGCCTAGACATCTGATACTGCATGATTTTATATCAAGTGATGGCTTGATATAAATGGCTTTTGAACTGGAGGGTTCCTGATGAGAGAGGAAATTCAGAGCACTCGCCAAATTCAAAACTTTTCACAGCCAGTACTCTAAACGTCATTTAGCAATCTCCCACTTGGAACTGGCCAGGACATTCTCATGGAAGCTGGCCTGAGTGTTTGCCACCTGCCCAGTATCCCCTTTCTTAGCCTTAATAATCATTACAACTGGAATTTCAGTTCTATCAAATGACTTAGTAATCACACTGGCATGATTCCAACCTTTGTGGCAAGAATATCAGAGGAAAACATTTTACTCTAGAACCATGGTGTTTATGAGCATTATGTTTATGAACTTTTTTACAGTGGTTCCTGCAAAGAGAAATGCACTAGTTTATTGAAACCCGAACACTTTAAGAATTTACTACAGTTTTATGCCAAACTTAGGAGAAGTAGGTTTTTGGTGTCTTTTTCAATGCCATACCTTTCGATTTATTTCTCCAATTTCCATTGTTCTTATGTTTCCTTAAAACTTCCACTGTTAATATTCCAATGCATCTTGGTTGATCTTTTGAGTTACATCTTTCTCTATTAATCTTTGACATTAAAGCAGGACTTCTGGAGGTTTTGCCTTAGATTAGTGGTTTTAGTCCCAGAAGATAGTCATTGGCTTGGTAATTTAAAGGACCAAGCAAATAAAAAAAAATAAGTCATTTTATTCTACAAAAAATTACACATGAACCCCCAATAAGAGCTGTAATAGACTTTATAAACTTAACACACCCTACCGGGTGTGTTACGACACTGTAATACACATTAGATTAAAAATTTCTACACACTCCCCATCTTCCTGTTTTTATAACTCGAAAGGGCAATGTGTGCATCTGATGTCTCTAAACATAATATAAAATAATTTATATTATTAAAATATACTTATGCTGCATATGATTATATATTATATTAGTTGATAACTTTGCTTTACATGAACTACAAATCTTGGACATAAAGTGTTTGATATGTGCACTCATGTTTCATGGTTTTCTAACTTTTTTTTCATCACATTTAATCTTTTTACTGCTTACTTTAAGTAAACAATTATTTATTTCTAAATTTCAGTCACTTTTATTATATCTAAAGGTAAAATAAATGAAGCACAAAAAATGCTTCATTCTTCCTTTTTTATGTAACTCAAATAGCTGAATTTATTTACCTCCCAGTACCTATGAAGAACTTAACTTTAAGTAGACTGAAAACATTCACAAGATTTTCAGAAACTTGTAACCAAGAACACAGAAGGACAATGAAAATCATCTGGACACTTTAAACAACATTCTTATTTGCTAGCTGGTGATACAAACCTCAAAAGTAGCCATTAGCCTATCAATTAAAATGCAGCCTTGCACATACATGTATCTGCCCTGTGAATTTTTTAAATAAGAAATTTAGCTATCATTTTAAAAGTAGATTTCTTACATAATATGTTTGACCATTCACCAAAGTATTTAAATATTTTTTTTTATGTAAGTGAGGCATTGCAATTTTAAATAATTACATTGGAATGATAAGAAGTACTTTTCTCAGACTGAGGTTATATCCTGGGGCCATCCCTGGGTTTTGTTGAATAGACCCAATAGCACCACGCAAAAAGTAATGCCCCCATGTAAGTGATCTCCTTTCAGAACTTGGTGGGCTGTGTGATCACTCAGGGCATGAGTCACCCCACATCCACTTCAGCCTGCATAGTTTAAATATGGGCTTTTTCTAGCTAAGTATTCAAGGCTTAGACAGAAACAGTTTAAGCTTACCAAATATCTACCAAAGAGTTCAATTTTCTTTTTTTCTCACCTTCAGTTATGTATTAAACTTTCACCTTTAAATTGCCAATTTGCTTAAGGAAGAATGTTCTTCATATTTATGGTTATAGGTTTGGACTCAACGCTGTTATGCAAGTGAAACTATTGTTACTTACAGCCCTAAAACTGTCTTAACATTTATTTACTTGAACTATTTTATCTCCATGACAACAGTTTTTCCATTCCTTTCTGTTATCGGTTGAAGATGCATCTATTTTTGAGATTTGTTCCCATAACAAAAATGAGGTGATTTAACTTTGGCCAAGAAGTTAAGCATTTTGAAGAGTGAGATGGAGAATTCAAAGACTAACACACTCTCTGGGGACACAGCCTCTTTCTGATACACTAATAGGTTCATTAGTTCTTCAGAATTTCTATGGGAGATCTGTGGGCAGAGCTATACCAGGAAATGTTCTCCAAACTTTGAAAATACAAGGGGACAACAATTAATACTTTCCACTATGTCATTCTGCTGACCCTTGGGCTCTGCTTTTATTTTCCCTCAATGAATCACTTGACTGTGGTTTTAATTAAGAAAAATCATGTTGTGGGGAATGCAAAGATCTGGGAAGAATCAAATCAAAATTTATATACCACTGGCTATCTTACAGACCCAAAATACATATTTTTCTGTGTAACTCAGTCTAATTGTTTTTAAAAAGCATCAAAGGAAAGTAGAAAATTGCTTTTATATAAATGTCATTTTAAATTTTTTGAACATTTATTAATTTTATCAGAAGTATTAATCAATTTAAGTAATAATTGTCCTGATTGCCAAACACTGCCTAAAATCCCCTAATCATTTAAAAACAGTTTTAGTTCTTTTGAAGCCCCCGTTTTCCTTTCCCAGGTACTGTGATGGAAATCAAATGGAGCTGATATTTTCCTAGAATAATAAGCAGGTTTTGTATTTATATCACACTCTACACTGTATAAAGAGCTTCACCTAGATGATCTCACAGCATGCAGAATTCTCATAGCATTTTCTTCTGTTTCTGAGAATCTAAATGAAACATAATCACTTAAGAAAAAAATCACTAGTTTTTCTCCTTTAGCAGTAGCAGATTTTAACTAGACCCATTTCTCCCATCACTTCTTTGAATAAGGAATCGGACAAGTTAAACCTCTACATTTAGAATTATAGCTCATCTAATCTTTGAAAATATTATGAATAGAAAACAGAAAAAGCCTCATTGGTATACTTGATTCTCAGACAACCTAATTAAGATCTTAGGACCATAAACTCATGGTCATTATAAGAACAATATTTCTGCAATCATACCAACAAATATTTGGATCAAGGCCCTACTACTACATGCATATCTTCACAGCAAACTGCATACATTTTAACATTGTGTGGTACTTTAACTTATGATTTCTCTTAATGAACATGTTTCAAATTTTTGGAAGAAATTCTCAAAAGAAGGGGCAAAGTCAACTACCATTTTAGTTTTGTAAAAATGTTGTTTTGGAGTAGAAAACAAATTAAAAATTAGAATTTCCAAAGTTTTAATCCCAGGGAAGAAACCTTTGCTAGAGTTAAAGGAGTGCATGTGGTACTTACACCGCATCGCCAGGGGCCTGGGAAGTTGGTATCCTGAGTCCTCTTGAGGAGCAATGAAGGTTGTTTTATTAAGTACAAAAACATCATTCTTAATTCAAAACCTGTGGGCAGGAACAGAAGCCCAGGGCTAATTTTTCCAGTGCTAATTCTAGAGTATTCACCACCAAAGACTAAAGGTACTGTTTTTGAGAAAGCATATTATTTTTACTCACAGCTAAAACATTAAAATATCTTAGCTGATCAGTGGGGTGAGATTAAACAGTTTCTTTTTTGAATCATCAGATTGAGATGTATGAGAGAGACATACAGGGTTTATTCAGAAGAGCTTGCTAAAATACACAGCTCCCGGCATTAAAAAAGGATGTTGATATGCTATTTTCATTTAAAACATTTCTTTGCAAACCCTGGTCTGGAAATAAGAGGAAAATAACTGCTATTATCATTACAATTGATTTGTTGTGATTCTTTCTATTGAAATTGGGGCAAGATTTGCAACATGTCACTCTGGAATTGATTACCTTCCCATTTCTGTCAATAGCAGTGAACTTGGCCTCACCAACTCACCCTGAATTAGGTCATGTTCCCTCCTGACCATGTGATGGAGAAGCGAAAAGGAATAGCTCTAGGAAGGAGCTGGAGAGGCAGTTATTTTTCCAAGATGCTCCATCCTCTACCCTTAATGGACTTATGGGTGAGCACAGTCAACCTCTGTTTCCTTATATAAATATTGTAGGCAGGTGGAGCGTGGGTAGATAGAACCCCTCTTTTGGTTTCCAGTAGCTCATTTTCATCCACTCAGGATGAGGGAGAATTTGGTGCCAATTATAGGTATACATGATGTACATTTCTAAAGAGTAGAAAGAGGTCTGTATATAATATTTACAAAAAGTAATAAAGCAGAAAATAATTTCCAACATATCAAAATACTCCTCAAAGTTAACTATTTGCTATTCAGCATTTTTTTTGTTTATATCATTGTCTTCTCCTCTGGTTTTTAAATATTATTGTAAATATAGTAAATAATTTTTCTCTGTAGAGAAACATGTATGTATGAAATTAACAATTATTTCTCAAAGAAAAATGTGCATTTTTAAAAGTACAGAGGATGGAAAATGCTTTCAGAAAATATAGTCATTCTTCTCACTATAGCAGTAAGAGATAAGCATGAAGATCTGTTATTCTCAAATTAGAGACTATCAAACTGAGATATATGAAGATGACAACATGTTCTGTTTATCAGGCCAGAAACTGCAGAACTGTGTAGAATCTGTGTCTAGCTACAGCAACACATTCTCTACCCTTGTAGTTACACCCTGTACAGTTTACTGCCCCCTCATTTAAGTTAGCACGGGGCTGCAGAAACAGAAAATGAACATCAGACCTTTTGATAACTGGGATCTGTATACTGTAGTCTAGGTTTTTACCTTAACTACAGAAATTTAGCATCGCAGGGATGCTAAGAAAACTCTTTAAATTTTAAAACCTCTCCATGCCTGATACAGATGCAAATAGCTTGCTTGCTCATTACATTCTATCAGCCTTTTAAACAAGTTTACTAAAGAGAAAGCATTCTCTGGCAGTAAGACAGCTTACCTGCCAAGCTTGACATTTCTATAACCAAATCAATATTTCAGTAGCCTCCAAATATAAATCTGATGTTGATTTGAATTCTAGAGAGAATAGATGATCCAATTAGAAACAAACAAAAAGTTAAAAAATAATTAGAGTGTTTATTTTTTCTTCATGATAAGGAATGCTTGACAAGACAGAATGCTGTTCCCATCAAGCCTCCTTCTGTAGGTATAATTGATCTTGGAAGTTAAAGGGTTGTTTGCATTTTGAACATTGGGAGTTAAATATATTGCTTTGATAGAGCTGTTAGGTGGCAGCTTACCAAGCCCATGGTTTATTACTCCTTTGTGTCTGAAATACGCAAAAGTGTTCTGCTAGGTAAGATACATTTATGAATGAGCTAGATATAAGAACAAAATACACTGCACAGTCCCTATCATGTATAGTATGTCCTATTAACTGTCTGCTGAGTGAATAATAGATGCTGTTGCACTTCTTTCCATACACTTTTCCTTTGGGGAGTCAAGAATTTGGTAAACATTTAGACCCATTTCAATGCTTTATTCTATTGAAAATTCATCCATTCAATTTCATCCATCTGGCTCTCTATAAACCCATCAGAATTCTAGAATTCTGTCTTAATTCTAGATTTTTTTGGCATCAGAGGGGTGCTAATTCATCTATACACTCAATCAATGGTTTATTATAACTAATGATGTAAACTCTGTGGAACAATAAAATATAAGACAGAAACTGATCATGATTGAAAAAATGCTAAGGCATACTGAAATCATTAGGATAAAAATATAAACGTTCTGGGGAGGTGTACAATGAATTATGTATATTCATTCATTCCTGCTGGATAAACCAGCAATTCCTATGGAAGAGATGAGCTGAGATAGTTCAGTAAAATCTTGTCATTCTAAGAAAGCAACAGTCTGATCACAGGCATGGAAAAAAAACATCAGACAGGAATGGATCCTGAGTGTAGAACACACAATTTTGTGTTCTAACTTACCTGAACCACTGGGAAAATGACATATTATTCTTAGAGGATAGATTAAAAATTTTTATCCCATGGATAATGAGCAGGATTTTGAGCAAGGCTTCAGAACTTCACATTTTGAGAGTTTGCTCAAGGAGCAATGTGTTGTGACCAACTGAATGTAGGGAGTGGTTGGGACTAGGACAGTGCAGACTCTTGGAAAAACAAAAGTCAAGGTTTTGAAAGTACTGAGCTGTGGAAACTACCATATATGCATGAAAGAGGTAGATGTAGGACAAAAATTGACAGAATTTAAATGACTTTCATTTACTCAACAAACATTTGATTTTAAATCTAATTCTCAAGGCCATACAAGGTGCTGTTGACATTTGTGTAAATAAAGTAGATATGTATATATGTAAATCTGGTAGGTCTGTCCAGAAAAAGTCCAGCCATAGTTAACATAACAAGAATGGTTTGTACAACATTGATGTAACCTGGCAGTCAAGAGAGTGGACCAGAATGGGCATGAATGAACAATGATGACTTCACTCTTCTGGTCACTGGGGACAGCAGATGCCACTGAGTGAGCGTGTGTACTGTGTGGCCATAGTATTCGAAATGACTGAATGAATCTGCATCAAATTTTGCATTAAGCTCAAACATTCCTCCATAGAAACTATTCAGATGATTCAAACAGCTGCAGCTATGGGCAACTGGTGATTGGCAGCTTCATCATGACAACGCGCCCACTCATTCATCACATCTTGTGCAGAGATTTTTTTTGGCAAAACATCAAATCACCCAGGTGACTCAGCCTCCCTACAGCCCAGACATGACAACCTGTGACTCCTGGCTTTTCCTACAACTAAAATCACCTTACAAAGGGAAGAGATTTCAGATTATTGATGAGATTCAGGAAAATATGATGGGGCAACTGATGGTGATTGGGAGAACTGTGTGAGGTCCCAAGGTGCCTACTTTGAAGTGGACTGAGGTATCATGGTCCTGTGTACAATGTTTCTTGTACCTTCTTCAAAAAATGTCTCTAGTTTTAATATTACATGGCCAGATACCTTCTATTCTCATGAGGCTTAACAATTTTATCTTTTATTTACCTTTAGACTAGCAATATATAATTACACAAAGTAAAGGAGATGATAACATCAAAGATATGTCTGAGGTTTCAGATCTGGGTGAGGAAGGTGATTTCAAGCAGCCTAGTTTGGTCAAATACCCAAGCTCTGGAGGCAGAACCACCTGTGTTGAAGTCTCAGTTCTGTCTCTCATTAGCTGTTTCAGCTCTGAGTAGCTTTATCTTAACTTTCCTTAAGTTTCTGTTTCCATTTCTGTACATCAAGAACTATAATGAATCTTTTACTGTTTGTGGTAAGAATGCAATGAGACAATGCACATCAAGTGCTTGCCATAGTAGCTGCTTAATGTGTAATTACTGTTATATTCAATAATTGGTTCTACCCAATAAATTTAGTTACAGAATACAGAGAGGAGATCATGAATTCAGTTTGCTCCACATGTAGTAAACATTCAGAAATGTAGATCCAAAGAGCAAAGATTCTGAACCAGGACTGCTCTGTTCAGAGATGTAGTTGAATGGAAACATAAATGATAGCACCTTCCAAGGTGCAAAGAGGAAGGCCATGGACAGATGCTTAAGAAATACCTGAATTTAAGCAGTCAGAAGAAGCAAGGAAATGAGTGAAGGAACTGGTAAATATGAGAGACATGTATTTTTCATTTTCTTCTTTTCTTGAGTTGTAATTATTTGCCCTGTTTAAGAAAATATACAAATCTGTTTCAAAAACTTCATATTTGATTTGACATCATCGTGATTTGAATTGATTTTCTTATTTGATATGAGCACTGTATATTTCCCTAAGCTTGAGAATTTAAACTTGATAATGGCCGTTTAGGGGTGACACCTTGTTCACTGAAACTTTGTTAGAAAGCTAATTGTCACCTTGACCACAGTGCCTCCCAGAAAGAGGTCAAAACTTTGTGTATGACACTTGCCTTTGCCACACTGCTTTTTTATTTGTGAAAACTCACATCTATGAACAATAGCTAGTAGAGATGTGACCAGATCTGGTTAGCAAAGAGAAGTAACTGGGTGATCTATTAATTCATTTGTTTTCCCATTATAGGCAATTCGGTGTTTGAGAGAAATCTCAGCATATTGACACGGTGCCCAGAGCAGCATCAAAACCAAAGTATTTAAGGCCTCAAAATGAAGTCCTGAGTACATGAGTTTCAGAAAACAATCTGGATTTCGTTAAACCTCTTAGTATGTACCAGAGCATATATAGGATAGTGCAAAAGTAGATTTACAGTAGTTCATGTGGAAAATAATGCAATAATTAATGAATAATAACACAAAAGTAACATTAGTTACATTTTTCTTTCCAAACACGAACTCTAGAATCTATGGTGTTTCTATAAAGATAGTAAGTACCTACTTTAGGACTTTAATAAAGATAAAAACTGCATAAATTAACAACACCCAATTTCCTCTCTTTCTCCAATACAGGCACCTATGGGATACAATAAAAGAGGGACATCATGAAAATCAATAAACTAAGATGACAGATCAATGACTCCTGGCACACACAATGGTTTAAGTTTTTTCCCTATGTAGTTGCAATATAGCTTTGTTTATGCTGGGGATATATATAATATTTTGAGTTTCAACTTCCAGTTTAAATAATTTTAAGAAAATAATAACATGACTTTCAAACAAGTGCTATGATACAAAAATGTTATATGTAGCTAAAACATGGGATAATTTTTATTTATTTTATTTTATTTTTATTATATTTTCCATTACCATTTATGCCCCTTAAAACCCTCTCCTCCCTTTCCCCCTCCCATAATCACCATTCTCAGTTATTTCTATTGTTTATGAGCCTCTGGTTGTTTTTAAAAAGACATACAGACTAATGGCAGCTGCATTATCTCTAAATTTCTGCAGTGTTCTTTTGTTTTAAATATCACTTTTTTTCCTTGCAGAGTGAAATGCAATCGGAGCTAAAATAAAGTAACTAACCCGAAAGTGTCCTCAAAGTAAAGATGAGGAAAATAATTTTTTCTTAAATAATTAAGCTCCTGACATATTTTGGATTGTTTGAACAAGCTGACCCCTCATCACAGCCAAGCGAAAGTTAATTAATTTACTTAAAGCAATTCTTCTTGAGAAGAACGATGTTAAAAGACTAACACTGAACAGATATCATCCAGTAGCCAGACATTATTATTACAGTTTTTGAATATTTCAAGGACTGATTTTATTTTTGTTTTCTTCAGTCTTAAATGGAGAATGATAGACAGTTAGTTAAAATAATTCTTGAGAATTATCCAAAGATATTGTTTCTTTCTCAATGCCAAAACTTACTGCTTATAAACTGAGTAATAGAGAATTAATTTCAGATAATGTTGGCCCAAGGATCTGGTCCTGAATGCTGTGAGACTGGCTATAATATGAATAACTATCGAACTGAATTAGCAGAATTACATGGCAATTTGGTCATTTTTAGTGATATTTGGAATCATATGATTTGGGTTCAAACTGTAGTCCTTTGCCTTCTTAGCAACTACCTGACTCCTGGGCTGTAGTTGATCTTGAGGTTGTGAAGATTAAATGAAGTAATCTCTGCGACATCCAGCAGAGTGTGTAACACACCCAACATAGTGTATATAAAGGCATTCACTTTATTTTGTGATCTCTTTCTTCCTTTCCATCAGATTCTGCATTATAGAGTTATAACAGGGGGTAATTTTAATTGGTCTTCTTTCTAAAAACATTCATGCATGAACAAAGGAGTCTATTATTGACTCAAGAGTCATCATAATAGAACCATGAAGTAGATTTTCTATGATTAAAAGCACTGGTTTTTAAACTATGGAAAGTCATAAATGAGTCATGGCAACCTTTTGACAAAAGCACAGATTATACAGAAATGTATGATTCATCTGTGTTTTCCTTAAACTTTTACCTGGGTAAAAGAGAAGGTTGTATTGATTTGCACATCTCCTTCTAGGATTATTAGATTATATTCTTTACAATAAAATTTACATTGAAAATAAAGGATGACTCCTGACACTAAATCCTCTGCTTTGAATTGAAGTGGAAACCTGTTACAGTTCTACTATTTTATACGATTTCTAGAAAAAAAAAGGATTTTATAATCTGAAAAAGTTCAATAAAGAATAATAAAAATTACTTGCAGTAACAAAAAGCTATAGCCCCTTTGATGGAGTATGTATATACAGGAGTTTTAGAAAAGAAATTCTCTCATTTAGAGAGAAAGTGCTCCTCTTATTATATGTATGCCCTGTAGTGGATACGTAAAGAGAAAGCGGGCTCCAGCCAGCATGAACGCCTGTGAGCTTTACTCGGAAAGTAGAAGAATGCTAAAAATGCTGGTTGTCTCTAGCTTTTCCCACCATTTATAAAACGCCACAATAAACAAAGCGGCGCATGCCTCAGCTCTCTCTTTTGTGATTTTAGGGTAAATGCCTGAAAGTGTGAATGTGATTGCTGAGTCACTGAATAGAAACTTTAAATATTAAAAGATAAGGCAAATTTATCTTAACAGTTGCACTAATTTATGTTGCCACCAAAGGCATATGAGCGTAAACATTTCACCACATCCTTACCAGCACTAGATATTATCAAGCCTTTTTATCTTTACCAATCTGATAAGTAAAAATGGCATTTTGTTTCTTTAATTTGTATTTCTTAAACATGAGTTAGGTTTAACCTTTTCTCGCAGGATTATTAACCATATTTGCATCTTTTTTTCCTCAATTTTACCTGTTCAAGAAATTTGGCATTGTTCGTGATCTAATTTCATCTTTCAATAAATCTATGAAATAGGTACTATTATTATGCACATTTTAACACAAAATAAATCTAGGGATAGTAAATATTTTGTATTATGTTCTATATGACCAGACTTGTAAATGGCACAGGTGAAGTCTGTATAGGAGTCTGCCTAACACCAAGTTAACTGTGTAAACCATAGGACCTGCGTACTGAGAGAATCATGTGGTTTTTTTGCCTTTTGATTTATACTGGACCTTTTTTTTTTTTATCCTTCAGACACTTAGAAAGTATAAGCACCTATTATATGCCTAGAACTGTAACAAGTTTTGTATCTACAAAAATAAATTCACAAATAACTATATTAATAAATACATCATTTCCCTGTGTGTAATTCTAAAAATCTTTTAAGTAAGTATTTAATTATAAATGCGCAAGTACACTAATGGGAATTATAGGATACTGGACATATGACTGACAGGGGATCACTGCCATGGTGCACAAGGAGCTCTGTATACACACTCAGGGTGCATGATTTGTAGAAAATACTCTGGGAGGTAAATGATAAAAAAAATGCTACAGCAAAAGTGTCTTAAGAATTTTGTTTATCCTTACAAAAATACCATTACCAAATTTTACACATGGTTTGAAATTTCTTAGAAATATGCAAACATATCAACAATTAATTTTTTTCTGAACATTCTCTTCTCTAACAATCAATACAGAGTGGGAAAGAGGACTAAGACTTGCATAAAATGGAGAGAGTTAAATGTATATATTTAGGGATACTAAGGGAGTTGATAGATGGAGAGGTTGTTATAAGAGAAATAAACATTGGGTGGGCAAGGAAAAATCCATACTTCTTTACTCACTGTTCACTGTAATTAATAATCTACCTCTACACAGATACTTATTGGAGAAATTAATTTGCTCAGTAGTGTAGTGCCTTAACTGATCGAGTTACCTAAAGCAGAAAATCGAACACGGATCAGCTTTAGAATTCTGAACAGTTCTGCATATCCTGAATAAACTTTCATTAACCATAAAAAGAGGAAATGTTTCAATGTCATAGAATACTGGTAGAAAGAAAATCGTGTTAATTGAAACCACATGAACTTGTCAATATGCAATCACTCTAACTTAAAGTACAACTGTATATGATTTAATTATGAATGTAATAAATATACAATAAACATAAGTGTTCCTCCTATGTGTTGGTTCACAGATAGGTAAATGAACATGTCTATAAATGACGCGATACTTCTTGTAGACATACTTCTGTCATATACACATATAAAGAGAGGGATTAAGAAGAAGAAAGGCAGGAGAGATAAAAATGCAAATATTTTAGAAACTTGTAACTGGATATTAAATACTCGCCATGAAATGTACACATTTCTCTTTCATATAGTGCCTCCTGCAAATCATTAAAATATAGGAAACAGAAATGAGCCAAGGAGATAAGAGTATAAATGCTGTTGCCTGAAATGTAGCATTCTGTAGATGTTTTTATTTCTTTATTTTTGTACTGTTGTTCAAGCACAGTTGTTTCCAGTCCTCCCCCACTCTCCCCTACACCACTAACCCCCATCTCCTATCCTTAGTCTTACTCCCTCCCTTTGGTTGGTTCATGAATCCTTCACACATGTTCCTTGACAACACTTCCCATGTTCTTTCCTCGGTTATCCTCCTACTTCCCCCCACTCTGGTTACTGTCAGTTTGTTCTTTATTTCAATGTCTCTGGTTATATTTTGCTCGCTTATTTCTTTTGTTGATTAGGTTCCACTTATAGGTGAGATCATATGGTATTTGTCTTTCATGGCCTGCCTTATTTCACTTAGCATAATATTCTCCAGATCCATCCATGTTATTGCAAAGGGTAGTAGCTCCTTCTTTCTTTCTGCTGTGT